>VFFE01007197.1:1392307-1525599 GCA_008921705.1 Burhinus oedicnemus
CACCAACACCCCCCCCCCCCCCACCCCCCCCCCCCCCCCCCCCCCCCCCCCCCCCCCCCCCCCCCCCCCCCACCACCCCCCCCCCCCCCCCCCCCCCCCCCCCCCCCCCCCCCCCCCCCCCCCTCCCCCCCCCCCCCCCCCTCCCCCCCCCTCCCCCCCCCCCCTCCCCCCCCCCCCCCCCCCCCCCCCCCCTCCCCCCCCCCCCCACCCCCCCCCCCCCCCCCCCCCCCCCCCCCCCCCCCCCCCCCCAATTTCTCTCCTGTTTTCAAGTTCATTTTTTTTCTCACATCTCTCTCCCAAACTTGCATTTGCTTCAGCAAATCCCTGAAATGTATTCCACACTTTTTGTTAGCAGGATCACTGTGGGGGTGAGGGGGAAAGAGCTGTTATTAACATTTAGTAGACTTTGCTGATTTATCTCCCTTTTATTTGATTATATCATGCTCTAAACCTTTATTTCTCTTCAACTGTGCACATATTTTCCTCTGGGAACATAGAAATTTTATTGCAGCAGAAGTCTGTGTACTTTTTAGAAGAGCAGCCTTGTACTGATGAAAAGCAAAACTGTATTGACGAATGCACATATTTATTTTCACAGCTGAATGCAGTTGTTGCTTATGTTTTCTGACCTGGTCAAATTCTAGTAAAATAAAAATTGAAACCAAGTTTTAATGGCAGAAATCTGAATGACTAAAATAGCACGCAAAAAATTTCCCCTTTCCAATAAATGTGCTTCTTTTCTATGTCTTATTTATCCATGATGAAAGAAAATTGTGGTGTACTTGAATGTCAGTTAATGAATTTTTTAGCAGGAAATTAAGCTTTTTAAAACTAAAGAATGTGAGTCACTAGAGTACACTTAATCATGAACCTGCTCAATCATCTTCAGTAGTCATTTTTGCTTGATTAAGGCTCGTAGGGCATGGTTGTTTATGTGATATATGGTAGTCTTCTATGTAAGGGTTTATGTCATTCTGAACTAACATAACGTTGAGATGTTACTGACACATTTCACCTGTTCACAACAATTACAACTCAATACTTTCTCCTTGCCCAGCTGAGACTTTAGTATGGCAGAAACAAGACTGATAAAGGTCCATCTTGGATGAAGTGGATATGTTTCTTACTATAAAATGTCACTAGTAAATCAAAGCAAGCAGGGACTATTCCATACAAAAGCATAATAATTGTCTCAAATGTTTTTGAATGCCTTAAACTGCAGTAGTAACAACAGCGTAAAAGGCACTCATGGGTCCCTTAGTTCTCTCTATGAGAGATACCCAGAATATTCAGTCTGTGCAGATGTTTTCTAATGTTAAAATGACTAGACATGAGTCAAAGACGTTTTGACTGAAATGTGAATGTACTTTAGATCAGAATTTTGGCTTCAGGTATGCAGATAAAGTGAGCAAGAATTTCAAGTCCACAAACAGTATCAATTGTCTGTCTGCAGTTTTATGTCCTTCTTTCCATTAATAGCTTCCTCTTTCTTCAGTAAAATCCATCAAGAGCAGTAGCTGTATGGGTGATTTTTCACTATTAGTACTGTCTCTTGAAACTGTAAAACCCAAAGTCTTTGCACAATTTCATTGCAAATATGCAACACTTCCAGAATTTTTGATCCCAGCAATTCTACTAGAAATAAGTGGCATGGGTACCCTTTAACAGTTAAATTTTAATCCCAGCCTTGCAGCTGGTGGACCTGGGGAGATGGAGCTGTAACAGCCTCACTTCTTTAGCTAATTTGGTCCTTCAGTCAAAACTTTGAAGGCTTTGTTTCTAGATTCACTCTTGGATCTCTTACCTTGATTAGGTTGAGTTGTCTAAGACAGGCCAGTAAACAACCTATTTGCTTGAGGTGCAGAAACCATGGATTAGTACACCTTCATTTCCATGTAAAAAAACAAGCTTAGCATCTGAGCCAGTCCATGACATAACATACTTCTTTTACTGGCTGTACTAAGGACATCCTGTTATGACCAATGTTTTTAAGACCTAAAGTTGCCAAGTTCCAATATTTGACAGTAAAGTCTTTCACTAGATTTTGATGTGAATTTTCTAGCTAATTCCTTCAGATGTTTCTGCCCCCCTTATCGGTATTGCCACAAATGAATCTCTGTTTGCTGCGGTATTATGGTTAATTTAGTGACTAAGCTGATTTCACCTTTTCCCTCTAAGGCAATTTATTTACTACAACATTTTTTTACCATCTCCCCATTCCTCAGCAGTATATTCATTCATTTAAATTAGTAAGAATAGGAAATTAACACATGGAGAGCTGAAAGGCAGCTGCCTATGGTATCCTCTATCCATGTAGATCTGCATGCAGTACCTGCTGCCTTGTGGTGGTGATGATTGCTTCAAGAATGCAGGTATAGCGGTTTGACCACACCTAGAGACTGAGATCCTATGACAAGAAGTGCTGATTGTGCGTCAAACCCAAGCAATAGAGGGTTCTAGAGAAAATTAACCTTTTAAGAGAATGGGTCCCTCCCTAAAATGATACGAAGGATCTTGGTATCACAGAATATATAGGACAGGAATCATCCCAATGTTAGTAAGAAATTGGTTCACTTATGAAAATGTGTTGGGAGTTTCTTCTCTATTCCTCTCAGAAAAGGAGAGTTCATCACCATTGTATTTTTCTAGCCACTGTACACCCAGTGGCAGTGTTCTTTTGGTTACACAGGCTCATGCGTACAGCTGTGTATTGATGATGTTTGGCTGATCTGTATGTCATAAGAATTGTTTGTGACAACAGTGCTTTTTCCTAAATGAATACATCCTTATTTCTGAAATATTCAGCAGTTGTCTGATTATATTTGGAGTTCAGTTGTTTGTGAAGTTATTTGTGAACTGAATTGCTTCTATTTTATATTTAGAAATGTTAATATAATTCTTCTGTTAAAACAGCAATCATTTTAAGAGCAAAGCCTTTAACACAGTGGCTTTATTGTCCTTTAATGTTTTTCCCTAAGTTGTTATCAGCCTAAGGAACGCATTGGTACAGCTACATGGCAAGCTATACAGAATTTTAAGATAGATATCGAGGACACCAAGATAAGTTCAAGCGAGCAAACCAGTGTGAGTCCACAAAATAATGATGTTATTTTACTTATTGCCCAAATGATTGTTCTAGTAACTAGCATTCTATTTGTTGGTCTGAAAACAGATATGAACCTGTACACCTGGTTTCAAACCTCGCCCTACACTGCTTATGAGCATGCCAACTATATAGCTACAGCCTGCTCACAGTGATATCACCAGTGCAAGCTGAAGCCATCAAAGTGAAATGGTCTTTCTAAGTGCCTTATTTGTTCGAGCAGTCTTCCACCAAAGGAGGCTGGTTCCTCCCCAAGAGGCGAACACTTCTGAATTGCCATCCACACCCAGCATCTCCATGTGGTTGTAATTAACAGAAGGGCAATGGAGAATCAAATTCTTATTTTAGGGGATGCAGTGAACAAATACCAAACATTTTAGTTATTAGTTAAAGACAATACATGTGTACAAAAGCCTTTTACGTATCTTCATGGGTTATGCTGCAGCTTAATGTGCGGAGTGTTGCCATGGATGTTTTTCCTCCAGTGAACAGGTAACTGTCTCAAATGAGAAGTTTGCGGAGAAATTTTTTTTTAAATGACAAGGTTTAAAATACTTCTTTAAATATTTCACCAGTGCTTCAAGAATTTGTTATATGTATAAATGGAATAAATCTATGGAGTCCTTCTGTTTCCATAGTGTTCAATTATCAGTGTTTTTCTCCTGAAGTTAATATGCAGGTGAGATCTATGGAGCAAATGAAAATATGAGTAGGCATATCTGCACTAATTCTCACCTACCTAATGCAAGAAATGAGAGTAATGAAGACATACTAGGTTGTAGCTTGTATGCCATAGTGCAAACCCAGCTCCACAAGCAGTCCGAGCTGATACTAGACTGGGACCTGAAACATCTACAATATAGCGTATCAGCTAACTGGGGGGGTTGGAACTAGATGATCTTTAAGGTCCCTTCCAACCTAAACCATTCTGTGATTCTATGACACTGCAGTAAGGTCTTGCCTGCCAGAAAAAAATTTCTGTCACTACATATTACTCTTACTCAAGCTAGAAAGAACGATTCTACTTTATATACACCTATCCACCATACAAATGTATATTTCTTGATAGTGTTGTCACATCTACCAGTTGCATACTGGGATTAAAATTTAACTGTTATGGGGTACCAATGTAGAACAATAAAAAATTTTCCTACTAAGCCACTAGGTCGCTTTTCATAATTTTTTCTGAGTAGAAGCTGATGGGGTCACAGCAGTCTCTGGATGAATTCAATAAACTTCTGGCTCCCTTGCTAGCCTAAAAAAAAATGTTCTTTGGTTAAACAATTTACAATTCCATAGGCAGAAACGGAAAAGAAAGCACCAGAAAAGTCCATGTTCCAAAAAGTACTCTTCTCCTGCATGCCTTAATACATGTTTATATTTTCTTTTCTAGCATGTAATGTTAGAAATGTCAGTATTACCTTGAAACAGAAGTCTATTATGGAAGCTATTATAGTAAAGTTTTCTTGTTTCCAGTGTTTTTCACAGTATAATTTGAGGTTAAGAAAATTCTACTTTTCAACATCGGTTATATCTTATTCATATTTGAGTCACATATTGGAAGCTTTGATGTTATATGTCAAGGACAAAATAACAATAATTATTCCTTAGAGATGATGAGGACCCAAAGGTAATGTCATAACTACATGATACTGTTCTAGAAATAAGTGACATCTTCAACAGTGCTATTGAAGAAACAAAAGTTGAGACAGGAAAAAATATTCATTCCCATTTTCAGTCTTCAGACATGTTTTAGGAACAGATAGCAGTGGATCTATTGAAAAATGCATACTTATGTGTAAGGTTTTATACCAAGGACAATGCTTTCTCCACTTGTACAAATATATAAATGTCTTTCACTGAGCCATGGATAGCTGCTCCTTCAAGTATTTTTATTGTATCACTTTTGAACCTCAAACCTATACCTCATGAAAATCAGAAAATATTTTTTATGATTATCACTGATTTTGATCACTGATTTCATGTCAAAATATTATAGTGAGAGATCACACCACTGGGGTTTATTCTCTGCTTTGAAGAGCTGAATCTCTTAATTTTGCTAAAAGTGACGTAATTATACTGAAGTATGAGAAGAAGAATGAGAGACTTGATAATTGGCAGTTGAAATCTAGTAGAGCTATTTCTTAATCTTTACTTTTAAGATGAGATTTGAGTTATACGTTCAATAACATTATTAATGTGGGATGAAGCAATATGTATCTACATACATGTGTGTATTTTATACATCTTAACCAACAATATTTCATGATATTTTAGTGGGAAGAAGAGAAGGGTGAGGAGATCCAGATTTTGTGGTAACAAGAGAGGAAATGGCTAACTGGTACCTTTTTACTTTTCTAGTCTAATACACCTTCAACTTTTAAATAATAAGAACAGTTATAGAGGAATAGGAAAAGTAGGATAGGATCCTATAACCAGACCAGAGAATATTTTAATATTAGCAGAAGCTGCTAATATTAAAAATGTTTAAGTTTAAATAGAACTGGAGCACTTTGATTGCCATGTGAAATTACATAACACATTCATATATAAAAATTAATATCTATATGTATATAAAACATACATAGATATGCACACATGCCTGTGTCAGACCCTGGGATCAAGTACAGTTTTCCACCTACTGTAGAGTTGTATGATATTGCTGGAGGGACTTTTGAACAGCAAGGATCATTTGTCTATGCAGAACCCGTCACTGGGATTAGTGTAGCATAATTTATCTGCTGCAATGTAATAGACATGTTTCCATGATGATTTCTTGCTTTTCAGTCCTCCCTTGGCTTTATGAATTCCCAGACACCAGAAACTATAGAAAACAGTTAACATACAAAAAGTTGCATGCCTGTGTCCTCATCTTCATGTCCAGGAGGCAGATCTCTGTATAAGATTGCTGCTGCTATGCATCTTGGAAGCATGAAGAAGCTGAATGAATGTATATGTTAATATTTGACCAGAAAGATTTGGTCTGCAATGAAAAATGTCTAAAGAAGATAGGAAGATAATAAGACTTATACACAGTGGAACAGGAGAGTCTGTCCTAAAGGGACTGGAGGCTTGCAACTGGCCAACCTTTCAGCTAGCTGCATCTTGCATGCTATCAGTATATGCAGATTTAACCGTGTAACTTAAATATCCGGTGCTGAAGGTTTCTTGGGAAACCAAGAAAACACCTTGGTTATTTTTTAGAAAAATAAGACTCGGAAGATTTTAAATGCTCTACCATTCTGTGGTGTCTGCTAAGGGAAGGGGGAAATTCTTAGCCTCAGTTGCTGGGTTAACTGGAGTCCAGGAATGGGTAGTGAATCAACAGAAGAGAAACTTGCTGCTGGATATATTTGCAGAGAAGGGAGTGTTAAGAATAGACACAGAAAAACACCAGAGAATATCTTACAGGAACTGAATTTAAGAGGTTTGTTCTTGTAGGAATTGAAGCACAGGACATGGAAGACTTAGTGAACATCAAGATAAGAAGTGCTAGGTTATGTTATAAAAACTTTATCTTCACATACATAAAGGTGCAAACAGGAACAATGGTGGTGGTGGTGAACTCAAATAATACCCTGCCAGACTACTCTTAGGCTTACCACTGGAGAGTAATCAGCCCGTAAAAGGCCCTTCTCCACAAACATGAAGAAGCACAGATGCAACATGACAGGCAAGTTATTAACAAGTTGACCCCAGACAACAGCCAAACTCCCACCCAGCCACTCACTCACTTTCCCCACTCATTGGGATGGGGAAATAATATTAAACCACTTTTTCTATCCCCTTTCCCAGGCTCAATTTCACTCCTTCGCTGCCAGCTCCTCTACCTCCTCCCTGAGCAGCACAGGGATGAATGAGGCTCTTCTCACAGAAGATGCCCCTGCAGCCCCACTGCTGCCAAAGTCTTGACATGTACAGCCAATATACCGGCCAATAGCCAGCCAAGGAAACAGCCCCCTGCCCCAGCTCCTCCCAGGGCTGTCACAGGAGTCCACTCTGCTCTGTAGTCTGGGGGTGGCGCCCATCACCATGAGGGGAATTTCCCATGTGTAGAAGGGACTGATGCTTTTGCAAAGGTGTCCCGTGTGCTAGAATTATTTACCAAACAATTAGATGACTGTTAGGAAAAACCCTGAGACAACTCAAGTAATTGAATTGAGAACAATCTAGCTTATTGTCAAAAATGAGATGTAAATTGGCTCTTCTGGGTGGAACTGGCTTGTTTGAATAAAATGTATACTTAGAGGCACATATTCAGGATCTTCTAAGCAGATAGCCCACCACAAATGGAGACCTAAACTGTGACAGCCAAGAAGCAGATAGAGACCCGAGAGAAACAAGCAAAGACTGGGTTCTCTACAAACTACCCTGTGGAATTTACGAAATCCAGTTACAATGGGAAATAAACATCTGCAAAGCAATTTCCTTAACTTACAGAAAGAATTTCAACCCTTATGGAATCAGGTAGCAGGGATCCGGTTTGTACAGGAAAAACTAGGAGCCTTTGAGAGGGACAAAATGTACAGATTCAGCCTCACCATTCTTTGAAGGATTTGATGCTTTCAGACCTCTCCTACCTTCTGTGTCTCTATATCCACCCCTGAACTGAACTTAACACTGTAAATGACGCAGGCAGTGTACATGTCAATACTGTCACTCATGCTCACAGTGTGCTTCTGCACTCTCCCCACAGGGAATCTCACCATGCTCCCAGCAGTGCTGGGGACCATCCCTCAGCCCAGGGGACAATGTGAAGTAGCTGGGACCCTCCAGCCACGCTACGGGGTCTGCCCTGGATGAGCAGTGGCAGTGCACCCCCAGGGTGCAGAGGGGTCTGTCCCAATGTGAGTCCTGCTGTCCTGCTTGTCTCCAGGCTGGATCTGACCCTGGCTGTGCTCTGAACCTGACCATGAGGGTTGTGATCAGTGGCACAGAGTCTAGTTGGAGGCCTATAGCTAGTGGTGCTCCCCAGGGGTCAGTACTGGGTCCATTCTTATTCAACATATTCATCAATGACTTGAATGAGGGGATAGAGTGTAACCTCGGCAAGTTTGCTGATGACACAAAACTGAGAGGAGTGGCTGATGCACCAGAAGGCTGTGCTGCCATTCAGTGAGACCTGGACAGGCTGGAGAATTGGGCAGAGAGAAACCTCATGAAGTTCAATAAGGGCAAGTGTAGAGTCCTGCACCTAGGCAGTAATAACCCTATGCACAAGTACAGGTTAGAAGTTGACCTACTGGAAAGCAGCTCTGCAGAGACAGGGACCTAGGAGTCCTGGTGGACAACAGGGTGACCATGAGCCAGCAATGTGCCCTTGTGGCCAAGAAGGCCAATGGCATCCTGGGACGCATTAAAAAGAGTGTGGCCAGCAGGTCAAGGGAGGTTATCCTCCCCTTCTACTCTGTCCTGGTGAGGCTGCACCTGGAGTACTGTGTCCAGTTCTGGGCTCCCCAGTTCAAGAAAGATGAGGAACTACTGGAGAGAGTCCAGTGGAGGGCTACAAAGATGATCAAGGGACTGGAGCATCTTTCTTATGAGGAAAGGCTGAGGGACTTGGGTCTTTTTAGTCTGGAGAAGAGAAGACTGAGAGGGGATCTCATCAATGCTTATAGATATCTAAAGGGCAAGTGTTGAGAGGATGGGACCAGACTCTTCAGTGGTGCCCAGTGACAGGACAAGAGGCAATGGGCACAAACAGGAACACAGGAAATTCCATCTGAACATAAGGAAAACTTCTTTCCTTTGAGGGTGGCAGAGCACTGGAACAGGCTGCCCAAAGAGGCTGTAGAGTCTCCTTCTCTGGAGGTATTCAAACCCTGCCTGGATGTGTTCCTGACCAACCTGCTGTACGTGAACCTGCTTGGGCAAGGAGGTTGGACTAGATGATCTCTGAAGGTCCCTTCCAACCCCTACTATTCTGTGATTCTGTGATTCTGTGATTCTGTGACCCCAGTGCTGGTCAGCACAGGGCTGTGCATGTGCCTACTGGGAACACATGCTCAGCCCTGCTGCTGTTGGATGTGGGGGCCTGGAGCTCTGGCTGTCATGCCTCTGTTGGGCTGCCAGATTTGGCAGCTATTGCCAGTGCCCATGCACTGCCCCTGCCACAGCTCCTCTGGGACTCACCAGAATTCCCCTGTGCTCCTGGTGCCACAGCGCTGTCAGTTCACCTGCTCGGGGTGGTCCAGAGATCTGGTCCCCTCCTTATCCCCACCGCGTGCACAATAGGTCATCCTCTGCATCCAGTCCAGAGTAAATCAAACAGTGGCTGAGGGATGAAAGCCAAATTGGAGCAAAAAATAATTTAACTGACTCTATACACAGTGGTGTAGACATGAATTTCCTTTATCCAAGCCAATTGCTCTACGGGAAGACCTTTTACATGCTGAGAAACCCTTGCAACAAATCCCAGTACATCTACCATGAAAGCACAGCTCTGCTGAGCTGCAGAGCAAACCTCTCACTATTCTGCCTTCTGTTCTGTTGGCTACAAAATAATGAGGTAGCAGGATCAGAGAGGGTTAACCTGCGGACCTGAAGAGTCTTGGTCTCCAGCTGTGAAAATCTTGTTGACTGGCAGTTTAAATGGAAGTTCAAGTGCACAGATGACATCAAACAGTGTGACAGCAGGAAGAGAGGCAGCTGGAAGATAAGGATGCAGGAGCAGGAATGACAGCTTCTTTAGGGGCTGTTCAGACCCCATTTGTGCCTGAGCTTCCCACTGCAGCCGTCCTAGGAACTGGCCAGAGGCCAGGGCTTCCTCACTACTGCAAGGCACAAGAAGAATAGATATCTCTTTCTGATCTGCAGGTACCTATGTGATAAGCACTCAGACTGAGTTCTTAATACCTACAGACCGTATCTTCTCCTGCAGTTAGGAAAGACGTGCGGACTATCTTTTTCTGCCTGGTACTGTCAACAGAAGGGTCAGTGAGGAGGGGGCTGACTGAAGGCAGCTGAATGTTCCTTTGAGATCTTTAAATAAAACTTGCAGTGGACCCCCCCACCCGGAGCACACCTCCCCCCGGAACACCAAGTAGAAGTCTCTAGATTCAGTCCTTGTGATGCTCCCACCTGTAAGCACTGAGGGTAGAAGCTGTTTTAGTCTCTAAATCATATTCTAAAGGAGCTCAGATGCAGCCATGATGCTTGTTTTTCCAGTTCCCTGCAGTGAAATTACATTAAAAGAAACTAAAAATACACTGTTACTGCTTTTTCATGCAATCAGATGCTGTACTTACTCCAGGGATGTTATTTACATGTCAGGATAAAGACAAGTTAAGGTTTGTAGTAGGAAGTCCTGGAGACATTCCCTCTGCCTCTCCGGACTCCATGTGACGGTGTTTAGGGGCTCCCGACTTCAGTGTGACAATGTTGCATAATTAGGATTGACAAACTGAAACTTAAAATTGTGATTTTTTTTTTTTTTTAAAGTGACATCTAATTACTAAATAACAGAAAGGAAGTGCTGGCATTCTCACTGGTTATTTGTATTTAGAACTAGAATAGAAAACATACTAAAAAGGAATACTGGGAGAAGCTGTCCTGTCCTTTCATACTTTCTTCAGATACTGGCAGTCTAAAAAAAGCCTCTTTTCCCCCAGTTATATAATTAGAGGAATTCATACATTTGCATTAAGGAAAGCAGTCACTTTCAAATGTGTTCTACAAAGGCATTTTATGAAAAGAGCCATTTCCAAATCATGCTGTTCTTCTAAGTGCGCTAAACCATGAAGTGTAATTAGACTTCTTGCCTCAGAATTTAGTGGAAAATGCTTAAAAAGAATTCAGCCCTCCTTAAAGCATGAGTCACCGGCTGGCTGGGGGCCTAAAGAGCCACAACGCAGTCCTCTATCCCTTTGTTAAAAGGGATGCTTGGAGATGAACTTGCCGTTACAAAAAAAGAGACATATGTTTTGCTGGTGGCATTCCCATATGTTTGCAGGGAGATGCTGAGAATCTGTTCCCGTCCCTGTTTGTAGGACGCCCATTCCTGCTACAAGAAGGACCAGCAGAGGAAGACCCCGCCTCTCCTCATGGTCTTTGCTGTTGGAGGAAGCACTGGGAAACTCAAAGAGGGACTTTCTGTTTTGCCGGTTGGGAGGAGGATCAGCAGGAGAAGCCCTTTCAGCCCAGTGCTGAAGTGAGATACGTACAGATCTGCTCCGTGGCTCATTGGGCACGTGCTGCGTGCTTGACATGCACAACATGAAGGGATGGACCATACTCAGTGAAGGCCACATCTTTAGACAATTTTGTAGCCTTTGGATGTCTGTGAACTTGTGACTTCTCATTTCCAAAGGATTAGCATTTCAGTGTAATTGGGCAGCCTCCAGAGCCAAAAAAGCCTTCTTGTTACATATGTAGTGACTGTAGCAACTCCTTCATCTGCAGAAGTACTGAAGATTTTCAAAGAAACACTGAAGAAGGGATTTTTCTTTTGGCTTTTTAATAATAATAATAACAACAACAACAATAATTATTATATTGTTATTATTACTATTGCTGCTATTATTATTATTATTATTTTCAGACTGTGGGAAGTTGTCTTTTGGCACAACTGTCTTGGAAATGACTATATTAGATGACCTAAAAATTAAACAGATAATCAGTTGCAGCAAGCACGTAGGTGAGAGAACTCAAGCCCAAACAGCTTAAGATTAACACAACTGTTATTAATGTAAAACAAGTTTTATAACAAAAAATGTTAGAAAATCTTAACTATATGCAAAATATAGAATTTTTTACTTATTTATGAGCATGAAAAATTTAAGTCAGTCTGCCCCTGCTTCCAATAAAATGTTAGTGGGAATCATGACTTTTACAGAAACTCTAATTTTTAATTGTGTTGTTCAGTGTGGCCTCTAGAGAACCACTCATACTCATTTTAAATCAGATTCGAAGTGGTCTTTGCCAGCCAGTCTAAACTCAATTGGAACACTGCTAGCTTATGTATCAGAGAATGAGCTGTTTAGTACCAGCCTCCTCTCATCCACATGCTTGATTCATGGTAACATGACAATTTAAAATAGAGAAGAAGGCAGGAGCATATTCCATATGTTTCAATCAGGAACGCACAGCCAAAGATTCCAGATTTCTTTGAAGCATTTTCTAACCTCAGTGCAACTTTCTGTTCAGCTTTCAATTGACTCTGATATATCACCCAAGCCATGTCCTAGAGGAGAGCCACAAAAACATCATATAAAAGAAAAAATGGTAAGCTAGAGAGGAGTTATGAACAAGGTTTATGATAACAGTCCCTTAAAATTTTGGAGGTTTAGGTGAGGTGTGCATGTGCCTTTCCAAGATTTGGGCCTGTTTTATTTATAATAGGAAAAGCATGTGCCCAGAGAATGAATGTAAAGATGATTTACATTTGTATTTGTTTTAACTAAAACAAGGAGGCTATCTTGTAATGACATTTTGGTTTTCTCAAAAAAGAGAAGTTATTCAACATTTTCATGAAGTGGAACACTCACTAACCAACTGTAGGCTATATTTTGTATCAAAGATATACAATCCTCATGTTGCTCTTTAGCTCTGATAAAATGCTTCTTGCAACATTAAAGATGAGTTCTGCTGAATGCTTATTTATTTTAGATAATCCATGAGCATTTTCTGTAGCTGACTGAGCATGGTTTTAATAGTCTTTTACTAGACAGTATAAATGGAGGCTGCAGGATATATAGAAGGGAAGCATGCTGTGGAAAGATAACAGAGTCTATATGTGCATTCAGTATCTCTATCCTATTCAGCTGT
Organism: Burhinus oedicnemus; assembly: GCA_008921705.1. Taxonomy (NCBI): domain Eukaryota; kingdom Metazoa; phylum Chordata; class Aves; order Charadriiformes; family Burhinidae; genus Burhinus; species Burhinus oedicnemus. The sequence goes on from VFFE01007197.1 coordinate 1,405,176, forward strand.
TAGTTTTATTATCTTTACTATCAGAGTCTGTATTTTTGTCTTATTTGTCATCCAAAACATTACCCATTTTTTAAAGTGTTCTGCCATTTAGTGAGTAATTTGGATTGACTCTACAGCATAAGACAAGTTACCAGCTGCTTCTGGCAACTGATGGTATTCTTATTCATTATGGTCTTAATGCATGCAATATACACTAATATTATTTTTGCTTTCGAATCAGTCTAATAACCTTAATGCTGTTGAGGACCTTGCCTCTTGTCAGATCAAATTTTACAGGTTATTGTGCTAGAAGGATCAGGGTTTCTGAAGCAGAGTTATTGGTGAAATCCTGATTTTAGTGCAGTCAGCTGGAGTTTTCCCTGAAACTTAGCTGACAGTCAGCTTTCTATGAGGAGTTCCTAATTTTTAGGGATGGGTCTAAGAGGAAAGGGCTTGGACATTTCAAATCCTGTGTTGATCCTTTCCAGAAATCAGGGGTTGGATTGAACTTGTGTGTGCACTAAGAAAAGAAGCATCAGGAGTGAGGAGACAGAAACCTCTCCCTACTAAAAATCCCTTTTTAACCATTCCCCTCCAAAAAAACTTCTGAACAACTTGTGCCAAAACATTTGACACTAACCATTGCAAAACTCCACCAAGAAGGCCACTTTACATTCTTCTTTCATGTTTGCCTCCAAGCCAAGACTGAATGTTGTCCTGACCTTACAGCACAAGGGATCTCTAGAGGGAAATGCTGTATAAGATGAAGGTGCTTAGACATGCTTGTCCCTGGCAGCTGTCCTTCCTCAGCTACCAATTCTAGAACTCAAGAAGCTTCTTATCCTGTTTTTGGACTGAACCTGAGGTAGAGCTGCATTTGGAAAATGGTCCAAGGTAGAACTGCAAAGGCCTTTTCTCTGTGTGTTTGTCATGGTTACAATAAAAAAACTATCTCAGTTATACTCTGCTCCTCTGACCTCGAGTGACTGCAAGGAAGAAAGGTGTCTCATTTTTTTGCAACCCTGTCAGTAACCCTAGGCATAGTATTTAGCATGAGATGAAGCAACTAGCTGCATATGACAACACTTAGAGATAAGGATGATCAGCGGTCTGTAACATATGACTTGAGGAAGCACATGATATTGAGGGGCTCTGACAAAGATGAGACTAATGGATGATCTAATTGCTCCCTACATCTTAGTGGGCAGTTATAAAGATGATGGAGCGCTTCTTGTTAGTGCCAGTTACTAAAACAAGGAAGTACCCTACAGATACCATGCCACGGCTTTGCAGTTTTCTCTGCCCAGCAGCTGGGACCCTGCTCTAGCCCCACCGGCATGCCAGGCTGATCCCTTGTACAGTTAGAATTGATGACTTGGCTGGTTTATACCATGGCATGCCATGATATTTTTACAACGGACAAGGAGATTTCACAAAGAGGGGTCAGTGCAAGCATTGCCCTCTTCTACTTCAGTCAGCTCCCCAGAAGAGTTTGAGACCCTGTCTCCAAAAAGCTACTTCAAATGGAAAGAACGGCAGCAGCCCTGATACCTGTTTTTTTCTGAGCAGTGGATTTTTCATGGCACGTGGCAGGGATGACAGGCAACAGAGCTAAGGCAGCACATGTTCAGTGTGGTGACCCCTTCTGAGAAGGCCACCTGACCAGGGGTGACTTAGCTCATGCTACACTGCATTTCTGGTGTTCCCAGACCAGCCTGTGAAGTATTTGGCTTAGGGGTAGGATGGCCTTGTATGGGTCAGCTGGGGTTACTGCTTCTGCATCCTGTGTTTATCCCAGAGAGCCTTCTGCTCATCATTGTTGAGGTGAAGCATGTTTTTGCATGTTGCTATTGCTGCTTGGGGAATTTAGCCTCATGTACGTTGCCTGGCATGACTAAAGCATGAGTTAGTAAAAATGTAATGCAATTATTTGCCTTCTTTTTTAAACACTTAAGCCCATTGTTTATATACACTATTAACATGCTCAAAATTGCTGTGTACCTATTGTCTGATTCTTTGTAAACCCGTACCTAACCAAGTCATCCACATTTCTGCTGGTGGGCCTGGGCACAAATGCCTTAAGGCTGGAACTGTTCCACAATTAATAAGCTGCTTGGTGGCCTTGACATGCCTGAGGGAGAATTCCCAAGGGCTGTTTCTCCTACATAATCTGCCAGTGGAGCCCACTGCTACGACATGATGAGAGACGAGTCCACACAAAACAAAGCTGGCACATTACAATATCCGGATGACATCACTGGATGTCAAGAACTGGTGTGTAAACAGAGGGTAAGATCCTTTATGCATCTGACTTGAGGCAAGTGGGGCAAGTCCAAAAGAAAAAAAGGGTAATATAAGCCTGCAACAGCTAGTGACTTGGTAATTAACCACATTGTTAAAATATTTAAGTAAAATTCCTGCTCTGAACCTCTTGCGTGTTTCAGTTTTGACAGTTCAACAGCTATAATATTCCCTTTTCATGCTGCTTTATGTGCTTCAGTCCTTAGAAGTCAAAATGGTTTGCTATGCATGTTTTATTACGAACATTTCCTGTGTTGGTACATGTTTTCTTTTTCACACTTGATTATATATATTTCTGTTTCCATTTTCCATTATGCATCTCAGATATTGTATCTCCTTTGGCATTTCACATGCCATGCTGCTTTAGCATTTCAATTCTTGTTTTTGCTTGTCATTATGAATGATCGTTATCATAAATCATTTTATTTCTGATTTCACATCTCATTACTCATTTTCCAGACCCTCACTGTGGATTTCAATGTTCATGTTACACTGGGGGTTTGCTTCCCGTCAAACACTGATTTTTCACAACCTGTTACAGATTTTTCTTTCTGCATTTCATCATACATTTAATCTTTCATAATTCATTCTGCATTTTCCCTACTGCATCACATGATTCATTACTTTGCATTTTTTTTCATTTTTCTTCTTTGATCTTAAAGGCGTATTTCTGGTTTTGCCTATCATTACTCTTTCAGATTTTGTATTTCATGGCTTATTACAATTTTTCAACTTACTATGCATTTCTGATGTCAAATCCTATTATGAGTTTTCCTTTTCACATCTCATTACCCACTTTTTTGATTCTGCATCTCAATATGAATGCTTTTTTACATCTCATTTCTACTCTCTAGTTTCAATTTTTGCTGTGCGTGTTCATTTTTATTTTACTGCTTGGTTTTGCTTCAGCGTCTCATTATGTACTTTTAGATCTAATTAGGAATTTCATGTATCATCGCTTATTAGTCAATTTCCTTTTTGTTGCCCGTTACAGACTATGCATAGCAGCCTGAACATGAGCTTTCAGATTTGCCCATGCATTTTTGCTCATGTTCTTCACTTAACTTCTTACATTTTATAATAAAATTCATAAATTCCTACTAGCATCTTACTATGATTTTTCAAATCTGTAATTTTTTTTACACCTGAGTAAACTGTCTTTCTTTTGCGCCTCAATAGATGTATTCTTTTGATACCTCATTACTCATTTGAATGGTATCATATTGCAAATTTCATTTTTGTATCTCATACTAGGTTTTCATTTCCAGAATGCATAATGAACTTCCATTTTTGTATTTTTTGGAAGTTGGGGGTGGTGTTGCCTCTTAGCATGCATCTTCATATCTGCAAATCCTCACACGTTTCCTTTTCAGATTGTGCATATTTTTCTGTGTTTTCATTTTCAGAGCTATTTCTGCACTTTCCCTAATACATGCAATTATGCAGCTTGATTTATTTCTAATGACATGTTTCAGATTCTGTAGCACATGACACATTTCCAATTTTGAATACTCTCATGCTTTTCTTCTGTACCTATTTATGCATTTTTATTTTTGCATTTCCTTATGAATTTCCCCTTTCAGAATGAATTTTCCTTTTTGTTTCTCACCAAGCTTAAATTTTTCTTAGAAGTTTTCCTGAATGAATCACCTGGGTTGATTTTTTAACTTATACACTACCTCCTTTGGTGTATAACATTACCCATTTTAGATTTTTGTGTCTCTGTCCTGCATTTCATTATGCAGCTCCATTATTCACCTCTTGTTCCCCATTTGTCTTTAAAATGCCATTACACATATCCATTTTACAAGTCTTTATGCATTGCTTATGTTGCATTTTTCCACTTATGAGTACTTGTTTGCATTTTTGAGCAGCTTCGTATGAACCAGATGTGATCTTTGCTCATCTCATCACCCATTTCTCTACCGTCTTGTTATATTTTTTCCAAGTTTACTTTTTGTTAATATGTTCTTACTGCAGGTTGTTTTTTAACAATTGATTAGGTCTTAAATTGCATATCTCACTACGTTTGGCTTTTCACTTCTTATTGAAACGTTTCCCTTTTTTAAATCAGTATGCATTTTCATCTCTAACACATACTCTTTTCCCTGTAGCTCAACATCTATTTTAACTTCCCTATCACAGGCACTCACATCCCCTTGCATGTGTTCTTGCATCCCTTATTTCCCACTTGCCACTATGTTGCACTATTTCATTTTTACTTTCAAAGCACATGTGCTTTTTTTTGTACCACACTACAGCTTTTCATTTTTACCTCTTATTTAATCTTTTACTTCTGTCCCCTTACTTTGAATATTCTTTTCCCCAGGCTGTTATGCTTCCTTTTTTATATAACATTATGTATCTTTTTATTTGCATTGCCTCCTGTTTACACATTTTTCTTTATTACACATCAGCCTACGATGCTCTCTGCATTTCTTTCTCTTTTTCTTCTTCTTACATACTTGCATTTCATTACCATTTTTCCATTACATCATGCTTTTTTCTACTCACCTATGACTTCTAAAGGTTTTACTTTTCACTTTTACACACATGTTCATTTTTATATATCACCTTTCATTCTGTATCTCCTCAGAAAATATTTTTTTCTCTTTTGCATCTCACTGCTTTTTTGCTTCTCATTGAGTATGTTCCTTTCTGCAGCACAGTCGGTTTTGTTGGCATATCTCATACACATCTCCCTTTTCACATAGTGCTGAACTTGCCTGCCTCTCATCATCTCTCCCTTTCTGCCCCTCATTATGCAAGTTTTTTCACACACCACTACAGATCTGGCTTTCACATCTCATAATTTGTTTTCATTCCCTTCTCTCTCACAGTAATTTTGAGTAGCTGATCACTCAGAGGTATTTATTTTGCCTTTGTGTATCCCATCTTAATGCTGATACCAAAGTGCACTTCCTCACATAGCTTACTTGGTCCTTTTTTCTAGTTGCTTCTTGTGTATGTAAAAAAAAGTAAATCGATACTTCTTTCTTTTCTGCCCATTGGATGACCAAGTGCTTTTGGTTCACAGAAAAAGCCAAGAGGGAACACAACAGAAAATACATATGTCAGCACAGAAAATACATGCAGACACTATGAGAATACAGAAAGTTGAAGATGAATGTATGCTTAAAAGCGTAATTAGGAACCTTTTGTCAGGTTTGTTCGTTAAAATCATACATATTTTGAAATGCTGATTGCATTAGCAAGCACTCTCCATTTTCATAATCAGATTTACTTCATGAAAATCAGATTAGGCAGGTTCTCTGCTCTTCCCAGTTTACCTTGGGGGAGGGGAAAAGAGGTAAGAGAAATTCGGTTCTCTGGCTTGCTCTATGGCTCGAGTAATACAGATAAGAAAAACAGTGATGGAGGTTACGCAGCTGGTCCCCCCGATTAACTGAGCACCACCTGAAAAAACATAAAAATGCTGTTTGGAGGAGACTTCTGGAGGGTTCCAGTTCAGCATCCCGGCAGAGCTCTGAGGGCACTGCCTAGCCTCCTGGCCCTGACAGCCCCACCTGGGGCCTCCCCCTACCCTGCCCGTGGCCCTGGAGCCCCATTTCAAGCAGAGCCTGGGGCCTTCAGCCCCTGCCTGAGCTGTGCTGTGGGAGTGCTTATCTCCAGCCACATCCCTGCCCATCTGACCTGCAGACCGCCTTCCCAGTTTGACCTTGGATCTGCCTCACCACCAAAGACCTTCCTGGACTCTTGGCTAAGCCTGACTATTCCCCTGGCTTGCCCCGCTTGCCCCATCAGGACACTGTGGGACTGGGAGCTGGTGGGCTGGTAAGCCCCTGCCCTGACGGCTGCAGAGCAGTGCTTGGCTCATTGCTGGTCAACCTCCTCCTCTCAATCATAGAATCACATAATGGTTTAGGTTGGAAGGGACCTTAAAGATTATCTAGTTCCAACCCCCCTGCCATGGGCAAGGACACCTCCTACTAGACCAGATTGCTCAAAGCCTCATCCAACCTGGCCTTGAACACTTCCAGGGATGGGGCTTCCACAACTTCCCTGGGCAACCAGTTCCAGCACCTCACCACTCTCATAGTGAAAAATTTCTTCCTAATATCTAATCTAAATCTACCTTCTTACAGTTTGAAGCCATTACCCCTCATTCTATCACTACAGGCCCTTGTACAGCGTTGCTGTAGGCCCCCTTCAGATACTGGAAAGCTGCTATAAGGTCTCCCTGGAGCCTTCTTCAAGCAGGACAGCACTATGTTGTGTCAGCCTGGATTTTACTATGCCCTCCTGGTGAACCCCTCAAGCTGCTGGATGCAGCTATTGCTATTTGTTATGTCTCCTGGCACTATGGTGAAATGGTTTTTTCCCCCTTGACTTTGTCATTCCCTCTTCAAGCAGTGTAGGCAGCGATCGTGTCGCCACCCCCAGTCTCTTTGCCAAATCCTCCTCAGCCAGAGAGGGGAACAGAACACTCTCTGTATTTGTGTGTGGGCTGAGTGTGCCTGTCTGCATTGATCTGTGTGGCTGGATGTGTGTGTATGTATAGTTGTGTTGTTCGCATGTGCACGTGTGCACGTGCCTGTGCCCAATACATGTTCAGCATTGCTACTGGTTGGTTGTGGAGACATGGAGCTGCAGCAGTATTTCTCTGCTGGGCGACTGGATTTGACAAGTCCTAACAGTCATAACCACACCCCTAGGTCAGTGTCCTCTGCAGATTTGCTGAAGGTGGACTCTGTCACCATCCAGGCCACTGATGAAAATGTTGAACCACATGGGCACCAATATGAATCTCTGCTTCACTCATTGCCATCTTCCAACTGGATGTTGATCATGACCTTCTGACAATGTTAGTCCAGAAAATCTTGAGCCAATCTAACAGTTGTCTTGTCCATTATGCTCATTCTCAGTTTTCCAATAAGGATGCAGTGGGATGAAGTACCTAAAGTCAAGGTATACCATGTCCACCTTTCCTAAAGTTTTGTGTCCTTTTCCACTCCCTTTTTCTTCCGTCTCCAAGAGGCATCTCAGGAAAGAAAGAAAAGCTCTCTGATCCCTAGATCTTTCCTATGGTGGGAATTCCAGACATGTTAGTATTAAATGTTTATCGCACTAATTATTATTTCCATGTCTGATATGAGCTGCTACAAGCTGTAACTGGTGAGAGACAGGTCTGGCTCCCTGTATCTGCTACATGGGTCAGAAAGTTGGAAAGGAGTTGTGGCTCTATTCTGGCAATATTTACAATTTTCTATGTTATCAACGTTATCAATGCTATTAGTTGTCTAAACATTGTGTTAAAGTGCACTTAACTGTAAAATTATTTTTACAGGAGAGGAAACAGAAGATGTCATTCACAAATAAACTTGCCTGTTGAAGATAAATTATATTTGAAGTTGAAAAGTGAAACAACTAGGAAACAACTGAACTGTTACTCTAATCTTTCAGTGCCAGGAAAATGAAGATCTTAAATTGTTTTCAGTTGTGAGAGAAGTATCTCAGCACAGGATTGATTGTCTCACTTCATTTCATGGGCATGTAGAGTAAATAACTCCACTTAAGGTGCAAAAAGTGTAAAACAACTTAAGCACAATACACAAAGACTTTTAGCTCAGGATAAAAGTGGGTCCAGTACCTACCCAATATTCTTCTTTTTTTGCATCATTTTTGAAATTCTGTTTAGAGAGGATGATAGATCTTTGAATATTCCTTTGCATCTGTCCTTAATTTTTGCATTTCTGAATGCTTAAGAGCAACATGTTTCTTGCTTACATGTCACTGTTAAAATTAAAACTTAAAATTCCCAAACATTATAGCAGTTTAAAGGGATATGAATAAATGAGATTATGAGGGAAATTTTTCTGCATGAAAACTTCCTATATTGATATTATCCTCTCTAATGACAGTTCATTTAGTTTCAGACTATGAGAGGAAATTTGTATTTGCCTGGACAGCAGTTTCCTGTGAATCTGGATGGCACTTACTTTGCTGCTGTACATAATCTAGTTCCTGACTGGCACTTGTAGCACTGATGTTTCACCTGAATATGGCTGTGGCTGCTTATTGCATTCACATTTGTTCTGAGTGAGGGTAGGCAAGAATAAGCGCAATAACTTTGTTCAAACCTCTGACCTCTTTTGAAAGGACATACAAGGTCAGCGTCCTTTGTGTCATATGTTCCTTTTGCAGTTCCTTGTAAGCCATTAAACAAATGACCTGCATAAAGGATATGTAACTTGCAGTTCCATTGTGGCTTTCAGTATATCAAAGAAGAGTATTATTTTCCATTTCCATTCACAGTCTGTGAGAAACAGGATGCTTGCACTTGTTATCTGTCAGATTTTCACAGGAATGAAAGATAATCAAGGGATCCTTTTGTCGAAGATTCGTATTCTGGATACCTGACAGTGGGTTCTAGTGTTGAGTGCTGGCCTAATATTCCCTGATGGCCAAAGGTTTAAGCCAGCTGATGACTTTTACGCATGTACACAAGACAGCTGGAAGGATTTCAGAAGTTCAAGGTCAGACTGAGCTGGCATAGCCTGAGAGCAGTGCCTGAAATTATGCCCTGCATTGGGCTATTGCCCAGTGTAAACATATTTGGGAAATACTAGGACAGTATTCAAGACTGGAGATCTGACAATCCAGCTGCATCCCCCATGGATGTAAAAAACCAACAACAAACAAGCAAAACCAAAGTATTGCATTTTATTATAAAGATGATGGTCTAAAGATATCATCGGCACAAGGCTGTAATATCTTATTAGATTAAACGGTATAATAAGGAGAAAAGTAGACAAGTTTTGAGCAGGCAATCCCTTCTCCAGGAGCAGCAGACGTCAGACATAATTAGGGATTCAGATTATTTCCTCTGAGGAGAGTTACCTATCAGACTAACTTTGAAAGGAAAGGTGTCTGGAGTCTTCAGAGCAGCTAGGATATTAGTGCAATGAGGGAAGGAAAGAGGGAGAGAGAGGCTTTGTATTCTATGGAGCACAAAAAGATTGGAGGGGGAAGAAGGAGACTATAATGTGCCATAAAAAGCATCTCTGTTGAATCCATGGGTTTTGATGTCCTAGTGTTATGCATTTAATTCCCAGGTGCACCTGCACACAGTGTTTTGTAAGTGTCCCTTGTGGATCAGGACTGAGAGATGAAGTGCTTGTTCTGTGCAGAGCATTTCCTTGCTGGCTGGGTGTTTCATCCTTTACACATTACTACAGGATTTAATTCTGGCTCATAGTGGCTGCTTACTTTCACCTCCACAGTTCCTGAGAGCTTTTGGTGTGCTGGGTGAAGTGCGCAGAGGTCAGATCTGAGAGTGGAGTAAGGTCGTAAACTTTCCGGAGCACGGTTTGAGTACATAGCTCTCTTTCTAAGTTCTCTATGCTGACAATGATTTTCTGGACTAGAATACCACACAGAACAAAACGAATTGAATGCATGCACCAAGAAAAAGAGCTGAATGTATTTTATGTAAATGCAATCAAAAAATCCACAGTACTAGTTAACAAATCTAGTAGAGTATAACAGCTGTAGAGAGCTGTCTCCTGTCAAGTTAGCACTAGCAATCATCTCTTTAATGGGTGGGCTTTCTTAAGTGTGCAGGCAGATGACTGGGTCACAGCCTGAGATTTAGCTAAATGAATAGACCATGAGAAACTACAGGACATGACATGAGAAATTGTTGAACATAATGAATAACACAGTATGAAGCTGACAAAAGTTATTGGTAGTGCCCTGAGGAATGGCCAGATTTCACAGGTGTTTATGAGGGAGTTATGTGAGAGATGGTCAAACTTCACTGACAATTGGAGAGGAGCGTTGGGGGTCTTTAGGGGAGCACAATCCTGCAAGACCCTCGGTGTCTGGGTAACCATAACAGTATCATGTAAGGCCTAAATGACCTAAATAATACTATCAGAAATACCAAATTTGGGTACATATGTGGCAAAATAGGGACCAATAGAATAAACTAATTAGAGAGGTGGTGTTTTTTTTGGAAAGGAGATAAGGGTGAAGAAACAAAGGACTTAAGGTGAATGGGGAGAGAAAAAATATCGGGAAACAAAGGGAAGGTGGGGATGAAAAGTCACGTGTTAAGAAAGCTTACAAAGTGTAATCAGCTTTCCTATCTAGACAGGGGAAAAAACTCAGTTAATCAACTCATGTGAGATTCCTGTAGGAGCAGACTATGTCCCGAGAGTGAATCTGCTATTAAACTAGTAGATTCTAAATCTAGTATATTTAGAATGTAATCTAAATTCTGTCTGCTGGAGTAGTTAAGCCCTAAACCTGCCTCCAGTGAAGGAACTTCTGATTATTTTCTGTTACTTTTCTTCCTGTCAAGTCATGTGTGGTAGTTCATCACTTTTATACCAGAAATGAGAGAGACACCTCCCCACATAGAATCATAGAATTGTCTAGGTTGGAAGGGACCTTTAAGATCATCGAGTCCGATCATCAACCTAACACTGCCAAAACCACCACTAAACCACGTCCCTTAGCACCATGTCTATCCATCTTTTAAAAACCTTCAGGGATGGTGATTCCACCACTTCCCTGGGCAGCCTCTTGCAATGCTTAATAAACCTTTTGGTGAATCAAGTTTTCCTAATATCCATCCTAAACCTCTCCTGGTGCAACTTGTCCTATCACTTGTTACTTGGGAGAAGAGATCGACCCCCACCTCACTACAACCTCCTTTCAGGTAGTTGTAGAGAGCTATAAGGTCTCCCCTCAGCCTCCTTTTCTCCAGACTAAACAACCCCAGTTCCCTCAGCCGCTCCTCATAAGACTAGTTCTCTAGACCCCTCATCAGCTTCGTTGCCCTTCTCTGGACATGCTCCACATATACTTCTCCCAGGGATATAGCCATCACATCTTCAATTTGGTTTTAGTCAGTTCAGAAAAATATCACAACCTGCATTCTAGCTCAGATGGGATTAAAGAGTCTTTGTTTACTTTATCCTATTGACTCAGTTCTGTATTGCACAAAGTAAATCTCATCACGCTAAGGAGAGAGCAAACAAAATGGGCTTGAGCAGGGGATCCAGGGCTCTTAGCTAGGATATAAAATAGCAGGGTTTGGGATGTCCTTTTGGAAGAGATGCCCTTTTTACTGTGTCACTCCACAGGCATTTGTGCTGACACAGTGGAGGGAGTGAGGCAGGGGTGCAAATGGAAAGCTGAGGTTGGAGTGAAAATTCAGGGAAAACAGACTGGTAGAGAGCTTTAAGTAGCAGGTTAGTGGATATTTTAGGAACATCCTGTGGTTTCTAAATGTTGGACTTGAGTAGCTATATATTCTTTTATCTCCAGTTTAAAAAGTTTTTTAGAGTTATTTCCTGCATCTAGTCAGTCAGTTACTCTCGTCTTTACAGATAATGTTCTTTTAAGTATGGTATAGAATTTTCTTGAGTGCTTCAAGGCACAGAATAAAACCAGAGTAATTTAATTTGGAAGAGACCTTTGGATACCATCTAGGTTGACCTCCTGCTCCAAGCAGGGCTAACTTCAAAGCTAGGTATGGGATGTACCTTAAAGTACCTTCTGCAATTTGCTAAGATATTAAGAGCAACTCAGTTTAATTTCTTGCTTCTAGGCACTCTGTGCTATTTGAATGCAAAGTGGTATTTTAGTATTGAATTCTGTATAATAAAAAAATTACTGCCTTGCTTGCTCTTTATCAGTTTGTGACAGCTGTTTGGATCTGGTTTTTTGTACATCCAGGGGCCCAACTTTCAGCTGGTGTTGTGCTGAAGGGCTTCCTAGTCAATCCAAGTGTGGATTGGGAGCTGGCCATTCAGGCTAGAGTTACATGCAGCCACCCTATCTTGCCGTTGCCTACGAAGCTGAACTGTCTCACTGAGGAAGATGGTTAGGAGGCTGGAGCATGTAATGTGGGTGGGGAGACTGCGTGGTCTGGGTTTATAAGTCTGGGGAAAAGAAGGTTGGAGGGGGAGGGGAAAACGTCACTGCAGTCTTCCTTTACCTAAGCGAGTGGCAGAGAAGATAAAGCCAGACTCCTGCTGGGAAATACCTGAAATGTGGTGAGAAAAGGCCAGATACAACATGGAAGTTGGTCCTGTTTGGAGGAGGAGACTGGACTAGATGACCTTCTGAGGTCCCTTCCAAACTAAAGTATTCTATAATTCTTTGAATGGGATCCTGTGAACTGAATGTATCTGGTAACTTCTTTTCTAAGCTTTGTAGAAAATCGTCACATAATATCTCACAGACCTACTTAAGAATTTTCTGTGGTATTGGCCAAAGAAAGTTGGAAGAAACTGTAGATAAATATTGTATAAATGCTAGATAAATATAATTTAATGCTATTTTTACTTTGAACAAAAGTGTATTCATCTTAAACAGAAATCATTGTCAACATACAGTTCACTTTAAAGAATCCTATGGAGTATTCTGCCTGTGACTACTGTCTTCACAGAATGCATAGACAGAAACTTCCTTGTTTTCTTTAGCAAAATTTATGATATTTTTGCTATTGTTATTTTTTTCTAAAAACAAAAGATTTGAATAACAATAACTAGATTATTTTCTTCCTCAGTTTGAAGAATCTATTTTTTATGAGGAAGGATTCACATGAATTGCATAAAGAAATGACAAAAAGATTTCAGCTATGAGCTACAGAAGTTGTCTGTTTTGCCTTCTGTTGTTATCACAGCCGAGTTTCTGCAAGGAGTAATAAATTCTTAATGGTCCACTGTTCAAGTTATCTGATAAGAACAAGGTTACCTGTCAAAGAGTGAAAGAAATACACATTCTATGCTGGCTGAAGTCTGGACTGCCTGTTGACTAGATTTGCAGCTGTTGTGAATTGTGAAAATTGCATAGAATAAGTGCTTATATAAGTTTAAGAAAATGAGAACCCCATTGATTAATTTGAACTAATTAGATTCTGTAAGGATTGAGGCACAAAAGACTGTGTGATTGAATAATATCCAAGCGTGGATTGGAGCCTTTTCTATGCCTGAAGCACAGTCCAGTTTCCTACGGCACATTTCCATATAGTGTTCAAAATCTCCTTCAAAGCCAAAAAAATAAATGACCCCCCTCCCTGACCTCTGGTTATCTGCAAAATTCTAATCTGGAATCTCTTGACTGCTATAAGAAGATTTGATGTGACTGATGCGTCTCTCAAGGAAGAACATTTTGCCCTCCAGCTCACTGAAGAGTACTGTGATCCAAAGAGGACTTGATTGCAAGTCATTTTTGAGACCTGATGTTGTTTTCATATGTAGTTCTTTCCCAAGCCCCAAGAAAACTATGCTTTCCTCAGACTTGAAAATTAAAGCAAATTCATGACCACGTTTGAAGCAAGACAAGGAGTCATCTGTGAATGTAAGCCAAATCATTTAATGCTACTTTTTGTCAGATCCAGTCCAGCAGTTTCAAGGCAGGTGACCAGACAAGTCTGAGGTCAAACCAGGTAGTCAGTCCACAGCTCAGGCACAGCAATTGGGTTCATGGCCAGGCACAGGCATGCTATGATACAGCTAGAGAGAAGCAAACCTACGGCATAGATTAGACTAACAGGGACTAACAGCCTAGGGCGGAGCTTAAATGGACTGGACTTATGAGCATAAGGTGTGGATGGAGCCCACAGGTGAGTCTGACCAAGGCCTCTTAGTGTCCTCAGGACTCTGGCACTTCTTGGGACTGTCAAGAACTATCACTAACATTGCACAAACAGAAGATAATGAGATTTTGGACCCTGAAGTCATCTATCTCTGAGTCCAGTGTAAGCCTTAGAACTTCACTAGATATTTCCCATGGTCATCCTACCTCTTTCAGTGTATACAGCCCAGCTGGAGATAATTTAAGCTAATGCCTCTTAATTATCTGGTTTTTTCTCCTTTTTTTTCCAATGAGACCTTGTTTACTATACACCATTCAGAAATCATTCTTATGAAAAAAACACAAATATTTTCTTTACAAACTGTTATCTGGAACTCATCACAATATTATAAGCACACATGATACATTGCTATTGTATCTTCACAGTACCCTTGAGGGGACGGAAACTCTCATAGATTCAGAGAAATGGCACTATTCATTATATTTCAAGCTGCAAGTACTTGAAACAGTCACAAATGAGAAAAATGAATGTAAATCAGGCAATACAGCCTCAGTTAAAGAATCCAAGAATAGAGGAACACAAATTAGTTATTACCTTCAGGTAACTTCATTTACTAATTTAACAAGCATCCTTACAGGAACACTGAAGAGGCAAGGCTGCATACTAAGTCTACTAATTAGCATTTAATTTCCTTGATCAGGAGACCAATGTGGTCTCACACAGCCCCCTGCCTTGATCACATCATACCTTCAAACTCCGGCAGTTCTACTGCCTCTGTTATTACATTGTCCTGTTTCTTTCACAAGGCGCATACATCTAGTGTGCTGAATTAGATATTTAAGAGAAAAAAAGAGGATTTTTGCAGTAAATATTAATGTTCTTGCTTCTGAACTTTTTGTGCTTGATCCTACTCATAATGTTTCCTTTGTATGACATTTGTATGCCTTTCTTTTCTTTTAAAAGAGCAAAGATCCCATCACAGAGGGGGTGGTCACAGAGTCCACCATAAGTAGATCTTTTGCACACCTGTTTGTCACTAAAGATAACGGAAAGACTAACACCAACAGCTGGTGTTATCTTCTATTTAAATCAGCCCTCATTACACAGATGTTTGTTGACAGCAGAGGAATGATAAAACTTGAGAATTGTAGGCACTGTTAGACTTTCCAGAGTGGAAAGATGCACTAATTGCCACAGGCTGTCATAACATCACAGTCTCTTTTCCAGTCTGTGCTCGCTTTTCTTGTATACCTTCTTCTGTCCTAGCTCCCCAAGGGAAGAAAACGAGAAATCCTGTTGCATTGAGTGTGTTATGGAAGACATAGTCTTCGAGGAGTCGGTGATCTTGAGCAAGCCCTAGCAACCATACTGGGTCTTATGCTTGATATACCCACATGTTTACATGAGCAACTGCTGCATAACCCCAGGTAAATAGCAATAAAGGGCAACATGCTGGAAGGCTCTGGATATGTATTGCTCCTGGATATGGTTCCTAGATATGTTTACCTAGGCATGCTCCGATGGACATAAAGAAAGAGATGTGTCAGAACAAGATGTATAATTTTGTTTGTTGTGCCAGATATGAGGAGACACAGCACTGGGTGGGAGTGAACCTCACCATGGATGGGATCTGTGCAGTGTGTCGTGGCTATGCATCTGAGGCCTGTCCAGTGCTGCAGGAGAGCAGGGCTCCCAGCCCTGGAAGAGACGTAGGATTTACTCACTGTCTGTATTTCTCTTCCTATTTCTATTGTGGTAGTGGTGGTGTTATTATTATTAAAGCAGTTTACACCATTTTCTGCTGTACCTTTCCTACTGAGATCCAGAAAGGACCCTGCACACCTCCCGGCGCAGAACAACTGTGCAACTGAATGAAGAGGAGGAGAGTTAGCAATTCCTTTACTAAATATATAAATAGTTTATATTGTTTACATTAACGACTTTAATGGGACACATAATTTAAGGCTTTGAGGGGTAGAGTGCCTCCTGTGATATGTAGTGTTAAACTGTATAGTGAAGGAATGGTGAGAAACATATGTGTTGACATATCACTCCCCCATGACACTTTCCATCTTTTTGCATAGTGAAGGGGAATAGCTCCAAGACTTTGTGGGGAGGTTGTATTACACATAAGTTGGTGGAGAATGAATTTCAGCATTTGCATCTAAGCTGAACATTGTGTATAGCTCTTTTGTAAAAAAAAAAAAAAAAATTCAACATAAGAGCAAAACATTTTTGCTGCAAAGCCTGTTTGTCTGTTTTACTCTTTCTATTACTTAGAAAGCACTTTCAGGATGGATAACCTGATTTTCTACTAGTAGAACATTAAGTTCTACTATTAAGTTGAACTCCTGTGAATACAAAGCAAGTAAGGCATTTCATTACAATCCATTGTTCTGTTACCAGGGATATCATCAGCAGAGTTCATTAAATACCTCTTTCAATTCCAGTTAAGTCTATCTTCACCTTTTCATCTGGAGAGAACAATATATTTCTCAGCCTGCTAGATAAAACAAACAGAAAAAAAGCCCAGGGAGACTGAGTTATCACTGAAAGGAACTTTCTCTCTCTGCACGTCTCTTTCTTTTTTGTCTTGCTCTTCCTTTTTTTTTTTCTCCATTGTAAGAAGGCATTTCCTTTTGATTCAGCTTCAGTTTCTTCTCATGCTGAACTCTCATCAGTGAGAAGATATGCTGATACAATGTATTGCTATCTCCAAATCTTAACTCATAGTTCTCGTCCTAGTACGTGCATTCAGACTATGCTTTCAGTTTATCTAAGAAAAAAAGAAACTATCTTAGGAATTTAACTTTTCTTATAGTTCCTCTCCAATAAAGATGAGAAATAAATCAAGGAGTTCAAAACTTTTAGATAAACCTCTTCCTAAGTGAAGATGAGCTTGAGTTCCCCTGTGAAGTCATGTGTCTCATTCTGCAAATTCCTAGTTGCAGGACACACCCCTGTGAGTTCAGCAGGGTTGAGAATTTTTCCACCAGGGCCAGCAGAATATATGGTGTCTCCCTGGAAATGATGTATGTTTCATACTTGTTTTCTGAGAGTAGACTGTGGTTGCGTTCTGCAGAGTAGTCCTGTGATTAACAGTCCTAAAAAGCAAGCCTCTAGCACCTTGTATCCAAATAATCATAAAGCCTTTTAGAAAATAAATATCAGGACTTGGAAAATACAGCATCATTTCTTTAGAGAAATTGGATATGTTTTTGTTTGGACAAGCTCACACATTTTCATGATAAATTTCTTTCAGACATTTGAATAGTCAAATATTGTGCATATAAATGTATGTTCTGAATTATTTTATCCTCTTGAGAAAACACTATCAGAATGCAAAGCAGAAGAATTAATTTTGCTAGCTTCCTATTTGGTAGACCTTGGTGCAACAACGAATCTGGATGAGAGATTCACCGAGAGATTTGCGAGACCTGCAGAAAGGCACAGGGAGACAAGAGATTTTAATGAAAAAGAGAAAGAAACAGGGGCCATTTTAATGATTGTTTGCACTAAAATTTTTTTCCTAAATGAAAATTTTTCTAGCAGAACAACTCTCACCTGTGAATTCAGAATTAATGATACTAACACTGACTGCTATTATGAATAATAGTATATTTTTCTATATTTGTTTTCACCCTAAGTAAATGGTACGGTCTTACACCACCTAAAGGGGGATCATAGAGAACAGACAGTATGACTCTTCTCACAAACATAACAGAGAAAAAGGAAGAGGCAGCACTTAAAAAGAAAGTTCTGAATAGTTGTAAGGAAAAAAATTCTTGATTACAAGAGCATTTAATCACTGGAATAGGTTGCTCAGGGAGGTTGTGGAATCGGCATCCTTGGAGATGTTCAAAACTCGTGTGGACAAGACCCTGAGCAACCTGAATTAGCTCTGAAGACACTCTTGCTTGGAATTGTGCTTGAGTCAGAAGACCTTCACAGTTCCTTCTAGTTCAAGTGCTTCTTTATCCAATGATCTCAGTTATACCACTGAGCGATAAGTAAAGAAAAAACAACAGGACTAATAAACAACTTTGCTGAGAAAAGTCATGGGACTGCGTGAGTACATGAGGAGCAAACAGCAAAACGTGTTGCATCCAGTCCTGAAAAGGAGTAGGAGGGGGAGTATCCTGTGACAGCAATGGCTGCTGAGTTCAGAAATACATGGAAGTACTTCACGTGCTGCAGATCAACATATGGAATTTCCTTCATTGGGAAGTCATGATGTGAGTTATTGAGGTAAAGAAATATCTAGTTAGAGGTGCAAAAAAATAATGACATTTGCATCTCCATAATTCTAGGCAAGGTGCAATCCAATATTTACATTTTGAGATATAAATTGATTACTTGCAACGTCTTTTGCATTTATGACACTAAAGATTAGGCCAGATGCTTTTAGACATAAATTTACTTAAATATTTCAGTTTTGCAGACCTTTATAGTAGAGGTGAGCCTGAAAAGCAGAACATTAAGATAAGTCAGTGGTAAGATTCTATCAAATATTATTGTTACCTACCTCTTTCCCTTTGTTTGTCAGTGCAGATTAGATGCCTGTAGGCAAGTGTCCTTTGAGAATTCCAGGAAAGCTGTCCTCATGCCCTGTGATGAAAGTCAGTCTTGCTGGTATTCAAAATTAGAAAGGAGGAATATACACTTGCAGTACTGTTGACGCAGCAGAAAGGCTTGTTAAAAGAGAAGTTGTAAGAAACAGTCTGGAAATTGCAAAGGCGTCCGTGCCTGCAACATTCTATACACTGGTATATATTGTTTTTCTGGCTGTGCCATGCAGCTGTTATGTATTGCTGCAGCACAATCAGTCTCTTTGGTTACAAAGCCTGCAGGTTTTGTATTCTTCTTCTAAGGGGGTGTTTTGTTTGCTTTTAAGTTTAGAGGAATGTAGTAAAAGGTGAGCTAATACGACTGTAATTTTATAGTAGATATCAATGATTCAAGGCATTGGAATGTAACACGCAGTCTGGAATAGATCACAGTGTCGATCAAAGATAATAACAGCAAAGCATTGACAAGAACTTTTCAACTTTTCAACTTATTTCAAATCTGGAAATGTATGCTGAGGAAGACTTCAGTTTCCTTTTATGTTCATATCATATATTCCCTACCTCCTCATTTCTTACTTATAACAAATTTCATTATCAATAAGATTGGATCACATGTGAAACAGAGCTATTATAAATGGATCCTCTGAGAGTCTTTTGACAAAGTATTCCATACATTACAAAAACTAATTATGGCAACTGAGTCTAATGCAAACCTTAGCAATGAGTGGGTAACATGTCTGTATTTCCATAAAGTATTTCACTGATCCCAGTACTATGTTAACAACCTATTTCTCCCTCTTTCTTTCCTTCTCTCCTGTCATCTTTGATTAAGAACTCTGTACTTTGAAGTTACAGTGTGGAAGAAATTTGGTTGTACTTTCTCTGATCTTGTGGTTCTCAGTCAATGTGAGCACTGATCCAGGTCTGGGTACCTACCTACAAGGGAAATAGATTAGCCTGTAACAGAAGAGTCATACTACTGTAGCCCAGGACTCTCCATGACAGGGTACTCTGGGGCTACCTTTCATGTCAGGCTTTACCTGATGCAGCAGAAGTAGAAGCTCCAGCACCAGTTTCTGGAGACACGAGGACCTGCCTTCCTAAAATAGGACCCCAGGCTCATCCTTCCCACTTTTCCCACTTTTTTGTCACAGGTCTCACCTGTTCAAGCCAGGAATCCAGTCCTAGTTTCATCACCTCCTACGACAAAAACTCACCTTCTGCCTTGAAGTCTGGACTCCACTAAGCCTTCCTCACCCACCTGCAGAATGTTCTGCCTCAGCTGGTGCCATGTGCTGAGCCAGAAATGCAGACACTAGACAGGATTACGTCAAGCACCACTAGCTGGGATCTCACACATCAGTGAGTTATGGCAGGGTAAGCAGGCAGGGTAAGCACTGAAGCAGCATATTGGGAAAAAGTGTATTCTCATAACATTTCTAGAGATGCTTATCTCTACATCCTAGGCTTCACCTTACCTGATATTGGCCATGTCTCATCTAGTCTTAGTCTGAAAGAGACTCAAGCCTTCTCTATGCACAGCAGAAACAAAAGCTAAACAGTGTAGTACTGAGAAGCCTAAGGCAGCCTCTCCATGTTCAACAGCAGAAATTAAAAAAAAGATAATAGACAAGCAGAAGCTGAAGCAATGTGACTGTGCCTTGGTAGTTTAGCTGGGGTGTTGAGGGATTAAGGTTTGCTTCTGTACTGTAAGTGCTGATGATACAGAAAGTTTCTTAAAATTAGTTTTTCTGGGGTTTTATAGCATTTTGTCAGAAGTCAGCGGGCACAATATTATCTCTTTTTTCCTCCAACTTGTTCAGAAGTGTCATATTTGAGAGTGATGTCTGAAAATGCTCTTGTGGTGCCAGGAGATGTTTTTATTTCCAATTCTGTGGCAATGTTTCTGGAAATAAATTCTGCCAAAGGCAGTAATTAAAGAGACCTTCCAACTGTGCCTTAGGCTGCCCTTTCGTGTTTGTTTTCTGCACAAGCAACAAAACTGGTCATGACAGTAAAATATTCTGCTGGCATATCTTGAAGGCATATGTTCACCAAAAAGCCTTGCTCAATTTTTAAATTCCCAGCTCAAATAATTAACAGTATTTGCTATTAAGCTAGAAAGAGCCGAAACTTATAATTCCACTTCAGATGTTCAAGAGTGTATGTTACACAAGGGCATGCCATACATTCAAGTTTACTACAGCACTTTCCCAGGGAATACCTTTTTTTGCAATCTCTGGCAGATCGGTGTGGCTGTCTTCACTGGCTAAAATGACATTTTAAAGAAGTTTCTAAGTTTCACGTATAGGAGCAAGTGCTGTGCCTTTTCTGTACTCTCTCAAGAAACAGACATCTTCTGCTTCTGACTGAGCTCCCTTGGAAAATCTCCCAAACTACAATCATCCTTACCCTTCCCACCTCATGTCTTCTCTTTGGTACCTCCCCCTTCTAACAGCTTCCCCTGGTTCTCTTAATGCTGCCTTCTATTGATTCTAAAACCAATCAGAGCAAAGCAGAGTAGCCAACAATTGTTAAGGTTACCTATTTCAACTTCAAATGTCATACCCTGTATGAGAAACAAACAAACAAAATAAATGAAAACAAAAAATCCCATATGTTTTTAATACTGGTTGTGAAGTTTGGGCTAGAATATCATTAATCCCATTTCCAAAGGGAAATTTGCAAAATAAAGTTTCCCACACTTAAAATATTTTTTCTGTACCTTGTCATTGTGACAGGAGAGTCTCAGAGTCCAGCTCTTCAAGTACATCCTTTCAGTACTCTTGTGAACTTTTTAAGAAACCTGAAATGTTAGCAGTTCAGTCTGCATTTCAAATAATGATCACCACCAAGAGTAATTCAGTAATTTTTAACCTTTGAGGAGATCACACACAACAGCCAGCCAACATCTTGTTTAACTGAACAGCTCGAAAAGAGATTGTGTAGGTTCGATCTAAAGTTTGAAAAGTATCAAATACAGCCTAGAACAAAATTCTGAGGGCTGAAGTAATCTCTTCAACAGATGCTATTTGAAGGAAAGCAGGAAAACAGGTTCAGAGCTGAGAGTTTTTAAATAATCAGAGACACATGGTTATTTGCATAATGTTTGACTGATTTCTTAAAAATGTGACAGAACAGTGTATCAAAAAGATGATGCGTGCTGCAAGGTCAGCACTGATAACAACTGTTTTCTTTAATAGAATCATAGAATCATAGAATGGTTTGGGTTGGGAAGGGGCCTTAAAGATCATCTGATTTCAACCCCCCTGCCATGGCCAGGGACACCTTCCACTACACCAGGTTACTCAATGCTCCGTCCAACCTGGCCTTGAACACCTCCAGGGATGGGGCCTCCACAACTTCTCTGGGTAACTCATTCCAGTGTCTTCACCACTCTCACAGTAAAGAATTTCTTCCTAATATCTGATCTAAATCTACCCTCTTTCAGTTTAAAACTGTTGCACCTTGTCCTATCACTACAGTGCCTGATAAAGAGTCCATCCTCATCTTTCCTGTAGGCCTCCTTTAAGTACTGGAAGGCTGCTATAAGGTCTCCCTGGAGCCTTCTCGTCTCCAGCCTGAACAGCCCCAACTCTTTCAGCCTGTCCTCGTAGGAGAGGTGCTCCAGCCCTCTGATCATCTTTGTGGCCCTCCTCTGGACTCACTCCAACAGGTCCATGTCTTTCTTGTGTTGGGGGCTCCAGCACTGGATGCAGTATTCCAGTTGGGGTCTCACCCAAGCAGAGCAGAGAGGGAGAATCACCTCCCTCAACCTGCTGGCCACGCTTCTTTTGACACAGCCCAGGTTACGGTTGGCCTCCTGGGCTGCGAGCACACATTGCTGACTCATGTTGAGCTTCTCATCTACCAACACCCCCAAGTCCTTCTCCTCAGGGCTGGTCTCAATCTGCTCTCTGCCCAGCCTGTATTTGTGCTGGGGATTGCCCCAACCCACGTGCAGAACCTTGCACTTGGCCTTGTTGAACTTCATGAGGTTGGCACAAACCCACCTCTGAAGCCTGTCCAGGTCCCTCTGGGTGGCATCCCTTCCCTCCAGCATGTCAACCACTCCACACAGCTTGGTGTCGTTGGTAAACTTGCTGAGGGTTCACTCAATCCCACTGTCCATGTCGTCAACAAAAATGTTAAACAGCACTGGTCCCAATACTGACCCCTGAGGAACGTCACTCATCAGTAGTCTCCACTTGGACATCAAGCCATTGACCGCAACTCTTTGAGTGCTACCACCCAGCCAGTTCCTTATCCACCAAGTGGTCCATCCATAAAACCCATGTTTCTGCAATTTAGAGACAAGGATGTCATGTGGGACAGCGTCAAATGCCTTGCACAAGTCCAGGTAGATGATGTCCGTTGCTCTTCCCTTATCCACCAATGCTGTAACACCATCATAGAAGGTCACCAAATTTGTCAGGCACGATTTGCCCTTAGTGAAACTATGTTTGCTGTCACAGATCATCTCCTTATTTTCCATGTGCCTTAGCAGAGTTTCCAGGAGGATCTGCTCCATGATCTTGCTGGGCACAGAGGTGAGACTGGCTGACCTGTAGCTCCCTGCGTCTTCCTTTTTCCTCTTTTAAAAATGGGGGTTACATTTCCCCTTTTTCACTCAGCGGGAACTTCACTGTACTGCCACGAGTTTTCAAATATGATGGATAGTGGCTTAGCAACTTCATCCAGCAATTTCCTCAAGACTCATGGATGCATCCCATCAGGCCCCATGGATTTCTGCAACTTAGATGGTCTCATACTTGATCTTCACGTACAGTTGGTGGTTCTTCATTTTAGTAGCCCCTGTCTTTGCCTTCTGTGATTTGGGCGGTGTGGCTAGAGCCCTTACCAGTTAAGACTGAGGCAAAAAAGTTGTTGTGTACCTGAGGCTTGTCCATGTCCTGGGTGACCAGGTCTCCTGTTTGCTTCCAGAGAGGGCCCACATTTTCCCTAGTTTTCCTTTTATCACTGATGTACCTGTAAAAGCTTTTCTTGTTGTTCTTGATGTCCCCAGACAGTTTTAATTCTATCTTGGCTTAAGCTTTCCTAACCTGATCCCTGGCTGTCCAAACGATTTCTCTGTATTCCTCCCAGACTACTTGTCCTTGCTTCCACCCTCTGTAAGCTTCCTTTTTCTGTTTGAGATTGTTCAAGGACTCCTTGTTTATCCATGCAGGTCTCCTGGCATTTTTGCCCGACTTCCTCTTTGTCAGGATGCATCGCTCCTGAGCTTGGTGAAGGTGGTCCTTGAATATCAGCCAGCCTTCTTGGGCCTCTCTTCCTTTCAGGGCTTTATCCCATGGTACTGTACCAAGCAGATCCCTGAAGAAGCCTGTAGGAGACCGACAGAAAAACAAGATGTCTCAAAGTTCGCCTGCTGCTATACGTGATAACAAAGGGGGTACATGCTTGGTTATCAGAGCAACCAGACCCTGTTTCTCATGATTGTGCAATACCAAGTGCTGCCCAAGCGTCAAAGGCAGGAAAAGCCTATACGGCGACCATGTCAAATGATGATTTGTTGAGCAAAGGCGACCGTAGCGCTGATGGGCCAAACTGCGAGTCGGCAGAGACTATAAACTACTGCTGTGCCTTACCACAATTGGGACCCTCACCACCGTCACAACTTGAGAATCATGGATCAATAGGATGTCTCTGACTCCAGAGGAGCATTGGGATGCCGTGGGCCTGTGGTGGTGACTATACTCTTGCTGTGCTCCGTAATACTGCTTCTCCCTTCTACCTTTTCTCTACTTCTGCCTTTACTCTATCACTCATCTCAGTGACTATTGCTGGAAAATAACAGTAAAGCCCTAGTGAACGGCATTTGACCTTGTTTGTGTCTTAATCTCATGCTTGGAACTATTATGAACCCCCCCTGGACCCACGATCGGACCGGGATGTAACAAAGCCAAAGTCTGCTCTCTTGAAGTCCAGGATAGTGAGCTTGCTGTGTGCCCTCCTTGCTGCCCTAAGGATCTTGAATTCCACCATTTAAAGCTATTTAAATCAATTAGCATAACAGGGAACAGACTTACAGAAATAAATAATAATATAGTTTCACCTTTATAACATGGGGAAAAATGGCTAATGAGGTGTCTGTGAAATACAATGGCCTTAGTACAGAGGATTTCAGTAATGAATATTATTTTAAAAAATCAATTTTAAAAGAATTCTGTAGTTTTCCTTCTGAAAGGACAGCTCTTGTTAAAAAAAAAAACCAAACAAACAGAAAAATGAGATAGTAGGACCAGAGGAAAATTCATTCTGGAATGTAACTCAGGAAATCATCTGGTTGAACCTCCAGCTCAAAGAATGGTCAGGTTATGTTACTTGGGGCTTTATCCAGTTTGGCCTTGAAAAATCTCCAAAGGTGAAGGCTGCACAAGTTCTCTGGGCAACCTATTCCACTACATGAATGTCCTCGTGGTAAAAAAAGTTCTCCTGACAGCCAGTCCAAATCTCTTTCGTTTTAACTTATACCCATTGCCTCTGGTCCTCACACCATATACCACCATGAAAAGACTGACTTCATCTTCTTGGTGACCTCCCCATCTGAATCTGTGTCAGCTATCAATAAAACATTCGTCTTGGTCAGCAGCGCTACCTTGTTAGTGAATATCAGCTCCAACTGTGCATCACCCTTGTTTGCCCCAGCAAGTGCTTTTATGAGTAAGTTATCCTTGACACACACCAAAAATTTCATGAACTGCTTTCATTCCACCATGTTGCTATTCCAACTAAAGTTTGTGATTTATAGACTTACTGGAGTTGTTTAAGAAAGGCTTCTCTGCAAAGCTGCTTTCCAGCCAATTGGCTCCCAGCAAGTATTGGTGCTTGGGTTGTTCCTCCCTATGTGCAGGACTTTCATTTCCCTTTGTTGAATTGCACGAGGTTCCTCTTTGCAGATCTCTCCAGCCTCTCAAGGTCCTTTCGAATAGCAGCATAACCACCTGGTGTATCAGCCACTCATCCCAGATTTGTATCATCTGTGATCTTGCTGAGGGTATACCATGTTCCATTATCCAAATCATTAACAAAGATATTAAACAGGATTGGACTCATTATCAATGCCTTGGGCACACTACTAGTGACTGGCCTCCAGTTGAACTTTATGCCCTGATGACAACCCTTCTGAGCTTGGCAGTTCAGCCAGTTTTCGGTCCACTTTGCTGTATACTTATCTAGTCTGTACATCATCAGGTCATCTGTGCGGATATTATGGGAGAGAGCGCCGAAAGCCTTACTAAAGTCAAGGTAACCAACATTCCCTGCTCTCCCCACACCCACCAAGCTAGTCATCTCATTGTAGAAGGTTGATTAAGCATGATTTTCCTCTCATAAATCCATGCTGACTGCTCCCAATCACCTTGTTCTTCATGTGTCTGGAAATGGTTTCCAGGACTAGTTGCTCCATCACTTTCTTGGGGATCAAGGTGAGACTGACGTATCTGTAGATCCCCGGGCCCTCCTTCTTGCCCTTCTGGAAGACAGGAATGACATTCACTCTCTTCCAGTCCTCAGGAAGCAACCCTGATCATCACAGTGTTTCAAAGATAACTGAGAGTGGCCTCACAAATATGATGTTATGATAACATCAGCTGTTATGAAGTATATCATCATAGGGGAGAACTGTACTGATGATACAGCTTTTTTGTGTTGTATGAAACTCTCTTTTAGACCCAAAACATGATTAAAAATAAAAAATACATTTCCTCTAGTATTTGCTGTTTGATTATGAGCTGCTTAGAGAACATTTTCAACCTTTTTTTTATGTGATTGTAAGACCTGGAAACTTATTTGTTTCAAAAATAAAAGCTACAATGATCTCAGAACTCTACGCAAGCCAGAGGAAGGAGTTTCAAACTGTATCATGTATCATGATACATTTGATAAAAACCTGAGTTCTGACATTGCTACTGCTGCACAAGTGAAATATAAGACTTCTCATTCCCCAAAAGCGGAAATTAATCTTTAGCACTTTTCTCATCTTTTCTCATCATTAAAACATCTGTTATTCAGACACAATATTTAATAAGTTCACAGCAAAAATTACATTCTAAATACTTCATGATATGATACTTAGATACTGCCTTTTATTCAGATCTTTTTGAATAGTTTAAAAAGTAATCACTTTTTATTGTGCTAACTGTTCACTTTGAGCTCATCTAAATGGTAATAAGGGAGAAAATGAATGAATTATTTCATTAATTTTTCATGTTTTCCATAAGTATTGAACCATTTTCCTTAAAACTTCTCCTTCTATTGATTTATGCACTCGTTTCTGTGGATTATCACTACCCATATATTGAAATAATTATCTTTGCAAAGTAGCTTTTCCTTAGAGGAAAGTCTTAAAACTTTCTGGACTTTTCATATCAGTGAAGACCAAAGCTGATTTTTAACCTTCTCTTTAAGATCAGCTTCGTGTAAAGTCTGCTTTCTCAGATTTCTAAGATCAAACATCCACCCTGTCTAGTTTTACACCATGTACCCTACTAGTTCCCAGAGCAATGCTTCTGATTTGTAACATGTCCAAAACTCAGTCCCCTTAACTGTTAAATTACCACTTCACTGCATTCATTGCTCACTCAGAGCCATGGAAATCTGTGGCAGTGCCCATTCATTTTTGAAAGCTCTTATTCAGCAGCAATCTGAGATGTTATCTGAGAGATGTGACTGGGCCTTTTGTCACATGAGATAATAACTAGTATACCAGTTTAAAATATCAACGGTGTTAATTATGAAGTAATTATGAGTACCAAGCTCATCCCACAGATCTCTCTAGCACAACACCTTTCAACAGCTGCCTCTCAAATTAGCAAAATTCCTGACTCCCTTGACTACATGGTGTAGCTGTGCATTTTCAAAATGAAATCATTGCAAACAGTAGAGTATTATAGACCTGGGTAGGCCTCTGGAATAGGCTTTGCTTTGGCAGAAGGAAAATAGATAATATTTCTTTTTGCAAAATCCCTTGTTATTTGCTTGCTGAAGAGACAATTTCAGAACAAGGTGAAAAGCTTTCTTCAGAGCTGACCTTTCTGAAATGAGATGTCATGTCTCGCAGGGAAGCACAGATGCTTTGGAGTCCCAGCACGGGTTTACAGGAACTCCTGGGGCTCCCACAGGGACGTGAGAGACAAAAAAATAATAAACTGTGTTATATGCACATCTGTATCACCTGGAGATAGTATGAATATCACCAAGCTACAAGGAGAGATCTCCACAGCCAGCAAAAGGAAGAAAACATATCTGTGACAGCCTCTTGCACGGATACTGAAGTGACAAACACTATTGTACATGAGGCAACACAACACAGAGCATAAGCGTATAAAAACAGCTTCCTGCAGTTCAGCAAAGCCACTACATATCAGCTGGGAGGCAGTAACTGGCTGTTCATGTACCCAGACTTCTCTTATTCCACATTCAGTTCATAATCTCAGGCACCCAAAGTGATTGAAGCCAATGTGTTGAGCACCACAACTGTAATAAGCTAAAAATGGATTTACAGTCTGTTATGAAGTCTTGGATGACAGGCAATGAATTACTGAGCAAGTGAACTCGATCACTTTCTGGTAGGTGACATGCCCTTGGTGAAGTGTTAGGTAAAATCATTTTAAAGTGACTAATTCCCTTCAAATCTTTAAACAAAAATATTCTCGTGGCCTTTCCAAAACATTTTTGTCCTTTGTGGAAGACCATCTTTGCAGACTGTTTGTAATTGCACTGAAACCTGAGGGATTTATTAATATGGAAATTGATTTAGGTAGAAATAGCTTAGCATATATTTTGGATTCTTTGCTATTCTAGACAATTTAGAACCTGATAGATTAAATTAACAATGGGGAATGACAGTTAAAAGCAACTATCTTAAATCATTATGGGAATTCAGTTACTAAAATGATGTATCAGTCTTATGAAAATGTGTATAATAACAGGAGCATCCTCTGAGACAGTTGTATGTAACTCTAGGGCTATGATTTGTTCACCATTTAACTTCTTCAAAACATTTGATTTGACCTTGGGGTTCTGTTTGTGCCTGTAGTTTCAAGCGATACATGTAATTCCTTCAAAAGTTATTTAAATTAAAGCATTTGGATAAATGTGAAATATCAAGTTAATACAATGTTTCAAACACATTTTCTGTCATGGCTGTTAATTGATCAAGAAATCGAGAAAACTTGGAACTATAAAAAAAGAACATGTTTAAATCTATTTTAAAAATTAAATTGAAAAATCTTAAGTATGATTTCCAGCTGATAGAGAAAACAATCCTTCCAGGGAACTGACAGGCTTTCTGAATACTTCTAAAAAAATCAAGCATGGGAATACAATGTAATCAGATGAAAAATTATGAAATATTGAAGCACTACAGGGAATTGTGTCTCACAGATGCATTGCATAAATTGGATGAATGGTAGACAGCATGCATACTGTTGGTTACAATGATAAGTAATTATAAATATCCTGGTTTTCTCATGAAACAAATACCACATTTTAAATGATGTTGAACATTTTGATATTGAAAGGTAATAGGAGCTATGTACACTTGTAGTGTACCTGTAGTGTACACTGCTCCTTTACTGTCTGCAGCTAAATTGAAACTTTCACTCTCCATTTATACCATCTTCACTGTGTGCTCAGCCTGGTCCCTGGATCAGATGGTACAGAATTTCTCATATCCATCCTTTTTATCACGTAGAGAGCCCCGGTCAGGACCACAGAATCCTTTGCACCTTTACGGTAGAGCAGCTCACAAATACGCGCTTCTATTTTAAACTATTTTAGAAAAGGGCTGATACAGCTTGTTGAAAGGGAAGGCATGGCAAACATGGCTAGCTAATGCTTTTGCCCATTCAGTTGTTCTGCACCTTCAAAGAGGCCATTTTAATTTCTCATATTTAAAACAGCGTTGCCTGGTGCCGTGCTAGGAACTCGCAGTGTTGAACTGCCCAGCAAGCGTTTCACAGGGCTACCAGCACAGCCCCATAATACAGCAGAGTTCTCGCTGAGAGCAAGTTATTTGCAAATGCAGACCCTGACTCCTATCCCCTCCGGACTACAAGTTACTTTCCCCTGGTCCTAAGCCATCACAACTAATAAGCACAGCAGTACATATAGTAGGAGTGTAGCAGCCTGCCAGACTTGGTGTTTTACAGCATAATGCCAAGCGCATGGCATGCGTAATCATAGCATGCATATCAGGGCATGGCAAAGCCTGTGAGCAGAGATGTCCTTGGGTATCTTAGAAGATTGTGTTAGGAAGAAGCAGCAAAATCTGCCAATGATTTGGGACCAAACCATACAACAAGGACCTTGGCAGAAAGCATCTTCTCATGAAAAGAATTAGCGGGCTTGTTCCAAATCAAAGCAGTGTGGATGACCAAAAGTTTAAGGGTCCAAACTGAAATGGGGAATCAATTAACTTGGCAAACAGATTTGAACAATTTAAATAACCTTAATTTTGAACCTTAGCATTCCCAAGCTATGTAGGCTTGGACTCCTGAGGATACTTCAGTCTGGAGAGAGAGGGGAACACATGCACACCTGGTCCGATTTGAAACCAAGGTCAGTTCTGCTCAAGTCTCCATGACACACAGAAAGTTAAGCATGCTCAAGACCTAGGCCCAATGTACTCAAAATGTTTTCAGCTCACTTACAAGTAGCTTTGATGCTGCAAGTGGACACTTTTTACAGAATTATTAGTTGTCATTCAAGGAGGTGGAACATTTCTTAGTTTGAAGAGGGTTGAACCACATCTTTGATATTCCAGGGTAACGTCCTCATTTTGAGGATCTCGAAGTACCCACTGTCCACAGGTATGAGTACAAGAGTCATGGTACTAAAGAGAGAAAGAAAAACAATAAAACTGGAACATAACTCGGGTAAAAAGAGAATTTCTTTGTTGGAGGAAGTTGTGGGTTGCACATGTTGAACTATTGTTATAAGAAATCACACCTTTAAGTATAAGATGACCCCTGAAAGAAAATGAAAAAGAAAAACCCAGATTAACAAGAGCTGAAAGTTTGAGAAAACCAATCCCTTACTGATTATCCTTACTTACTTCAAGAAAAGGCAAAGCTTAGGGTGACTTAAGAGGGCTATTAAGAACAGCAGGGCTTTCTTTTAATCCTAACCACAGACAGGTGAGTTTCCATCATGGTTTTCTGATGTTTCATCCTTCTCACATACCTACTTCATCCCCCACGTTAGAATTTCTATCCATTTTTTCTATCATTTCTGCCCATTTTTACACAAACAATGTATGCTTAATTAGATTACTTCCACAGCAAACCGGCCATGAGAAACCTCATTGTCAGAAATATTAAAACGTAGTATGACTTTTGTTTGTAAGAAGAAATTAATTTTTCTTTTTTTTTTTTTTTATTTCAAGTGAACATAAAAGTCAGATGAAACTCATTCACTTGCTGCAAAAGTCAATTCTGATAATAATTAGGATTTTAAGTAAGTTGGTTTATTTACACACATGTATTTCGTCTCATCTGGAAATATTCCAATGTACTGATTAATTTAGTATAGAAATTTAAACTGGAATAGTCATGGAAGGAATTATAAAAATAAAATGATTTTTACTAAAAACAATGTAACATCATTCCTGTATTCATGCTCTCATGCAATATTCATTACATTTGAAACTCAGCATTTGTGCCCATTAACATGTAAAAAATTAATCGTTCAAAAATCTTTGTGCCTTGCAACATCTCAAATCCAATCATTACTTTCAATATAGAAAATTTGAGACAAATTTTTCTGAGATGAAATGAATGAAAAGCAGTTCAGTGACCAAAGCAGGAATTGAAAAGTTAGTACATTTTTCTCATATGAGCTATTTAATCTCTTAAGCTTAGAATTCACTTGAGAAATCAGTTATGAGTATAGCAAATACCTTTGTCAATTCACGCACTTCACCTGAAATTGAATTTATCATAATATGTGTCTGTCTAGTAAACCCAAAAACTTTCAACTTTCAGAATGGAAATGCTCTGCAAGTTTTTCTGGTTAAAAATAAGCGCACCACCAGGGATTTAAGGAAAAAAAAAAAAGTTATTCAACTAATGAAAGACAAAAAAGAAAACCTTTAAGTAACTATAAGGGAGGAAGATTCCAGATAGCAAAGGTCGTTTGTGTAGCAGAAAAAACCCTAAAGTAAGATTTAGTGCTTTCAAGATGAGACTAGAGAAATTTGAACTCATAACTGCAAATTTTAGTGGTAAAGTTAAGTTGTTAATCACTGGAGCAATTTTCCAAGCATGTAATGGTACTCTAGAACTTGAAGTCTTCAAATCATTCTCTACTAAAAGAAAGAGACTCTTCGCAGAATTTACTTGGTGAAATCAAATGACCTGAGTTGTTCAGGAGATCAAAACAGACACAATGCTGGTCTTTTCTAGTTTTTAAAATCCAGTCCATGAAATGCAATTAATATTGCAAAGATATATTTGAAGTCAGCAAACTCTACCTGTATGGGGTTCCCTTGAAATTTCACATTCTGTCTTAATCCATGTATAATTTTTGCCAAATTAACAATTTGATCTCATCTGACAGCTTTACCACAGGACAAATATTCTGGAAAGTTCAAACAAATACATTCCAGGTGTTTCTGAGGACAAGTATGAGATAAAATGTGTATTTTTGCATTAAAATGGTCTGACAATCTTTCAGAGACACTGATGATTTTTTATGCAAAGATCTTGGCAGAAAAATGACATTTTAATCACCAATGTATTTTTTCCTGCTATAGACACCAACTAGCTGGAAATTAAGATAAAGGATTTTGAAAAATCAGAGCCTGCAAATATTTATTAAGAAATGTTGAGAATTTATTCAGTAATGTCTCTGAAGACTTGTTTTTCACTAAGCAAGGTCAAGTACCTCAGAGCTGTCCACGATAACAACTTGGCTATATGCTTTCCCCATACTGAAGGTGCATACTCTGTTTCTTCACAAGCACAGTAGTATGTATTATAGTCACTGTGAGACTTGAATATCCCCCTGTCCAAAACTGCAGGAGCAAAGTTAAATTGTCTCTAAAATGCATAGCAGCTCAGAATTAGAGACAAGCTATTACAGCTGAGTAGCTTACAGGTCTGATTTGCATTTGGACAGTCCAAAGTACAGACGAAGTTTATATAGACTGAAGTGTTCTGTAAGGTGACAGAATTTTGTGGGTTGAGCTGTGCATCATGTATTTTGGGAAGTATGTATATAGAGAGAGATATGTATACTAGATTAGTTGCTGATTTCAGCTCATTTATTTGTTCCAATTTAGATCAAAGTTACTTAGGTAATACCTTAATGCTGACCACACAAACTTGATTTCACAGAAACAAAGAATCACAGAATCACAGGGGTTGGAAGGGACCTCTGGAGATCATCTAGTCCAACCCCCCTGCCAGAGCAGGGTCACCTACAGCAGGTTGCACAGGACGGTGTCCAGGAGGGTTTTGAATGTCTCCAGAGTCGGAGACTCCACCACCTCTCTGGGCAGCCTGTTCCAGTGTTCTGCCACCCTCAAAGGAAAGAAGTTCCTCCTCATGTTTAGATGGAACTTCCTACGTTCAAGTTTGTGCCCATTACTGCTTGTCCTATTACTGGGCACCACTGAGAAAAGACTGGTGCCATCCTCCCAGCACCCTCCCTTTAAGTATTTATAGGCATTGATGAGATCCCCTCTCAGTCTTCTCTTCTCCGGACTAAAAAGACCCAAGTCCCTCAGCCTTTCCTCATAAGAAAGATGTTCCAGTCCCCTAATCATCTTGGTAGCCCTCTACTGTACCCTCTGCAGCAGTTCCCTGTCCTTCTTGAACTGGGGAGCCCAGAACTGGACACAGTACTCCAGATGCGGCCTCACCAGGGCAGAGTAGAGGGGGAGGATAACCTCCCACGACCTGCTTGCCACACACCTCTTGATGTACCCCAGGATGCCATTGGCCTTCTTGGCCACAAGGACACATTGCTGGCTCATGGTCATCCTGTTGTCCACCAGGACTCGCAGGTCCCTTTCCACTGGGCTGCTTTCCAGCAGGTCAACCCCCAACCTGTACTGGTGCATTGGGTTATTCCTGCCCAAGTGCAGTACCTTACACTTGCCCTTGTTGAACTTCATGAGGTTTCTCTCTGCCCAACTCTCCAGCCTGTCCACGTCACCCTGAATGACAGCACAGCCTTCCGGTGTGTCAGCCACCCCTCCCAGTTTTGTGTCATCAGCAAACTTGCTGATGGTACCCTCTATCCCTTCATCCAGGTCATTGATGAATATGTTGAACAGGACTGGACCCAGTCCTGACCCCTGGGGAACACCACTTGTCACAGACCTCCAACTAGACTCTGTGCCACTAAGCACAACCCTCTGAGCTCTATCTGCCAGCCAGTTTTCAATCCACCTCACTGTCCATTCATCCAACCCACACTTCCTAAGCTTGCCTATGAGGATGCTGTGGGAGACAGTGTCAAAAGCCTTGCTGAAGTCAAGGTAGACAACATCCACTGCCCTCCCCTCATCTATTCGTCCAGCCACACCATCATAGAAGGCTATCAGATTAGTCAGACATGACTTCCCCTTGGTGAATCCATGTTGGCTACTTCTGATAACCTTCTTTTCCTCCAGATGCTTTGAGATGACGCCCAGAACGAGCTGTTCCATCATCTTTCCAGGGATGGAGGTGAGGCTGACTGGCCTGTAGTTTCCCGGGTCTTTCTTCTTGCCCTTTTTGAAGACTGGAGTGACATTGGCTTTCCTCCAGTCTTCAGGCACCTCGCCTGTTCTCCAGGACCTTTCAAAGATGATGGAGAGCGGCCCAGCAATGACTTCTGCCAGCTCCCTCAGCACTCGCGGGTGCATCCCATCAGGCCCCATGGACTTGTGGATATCCAGTTTACTTAACTGATCTCTAAGTTGATCCTCCTCAACCAAGGGAAAGTGCTCCTTCCTCCAGACTTTCTCTGTTACCTGTAAAGTCTGGGACTCCTGAGGGCTGGCCTGAGCAGTAAAGACAGAAGCAAAGAAGGCATTCAGGTATTCCGCCTTCTCTGCATCATCTGTCGCCATGGCCCCTGTCTCATTCAATAGCGGGCCCACATTTTCTTTAGTTTTCCTTTTGCCTCTGATGTACTTGAAGAAACCCCTCCTGTTGACCTTGACATCCCTTGCCAGATTTAATTTCAAGGAGGCCTTGGCTTTCCTTGTTTCGTCCCTGCATACTCTGGCAGCATTCTTGTAATCTTCCCAAGTGGTCAGTCCCTTCTTCCGCTTACTGTAAATTTCCTTCTTCCACTTGAGCTTTTTCAGAAGCTCCCTGCTCAACCATGCAGATCTCCTACTTCCCTTGCCTGATTTCTTGCTCTTAGGGATACATCGATCCTGAGCTTGGAGGAAGTGATGCTTGAATATCAACCAGCTCTCTTGAGTCCCCCTACCCTCTAGAGCCCTAACCCATGGGATTTCTCCAAGCAGTTTCTTGAAGAGATCAAAGTTAGCCCTCCTGAAGTCCAAGGCTGCAACCCTACTTGTCGTTTTATGCCTACTGCACATAATCCTGAACTCAATCTTCCCATGATCACTACAGCTGAGGCTGCCCCCAACCTTAATGTCCTCCACCAGTCCCTCTTTGTTGGTCAGTACTAGGTCCAGTGGGACACCTCTCCTTGTCAGCTGCTCCACCACCTGAGTCAAGAAGTTATCATCAAGACACTGGAGGAACCTCCTGGACTGTACATGCCTGGCTGTGTAGCCTTCCCAGCAGATAGCAGGGTGATTGAAGTCCCCCTTGAGAACCACGTGATTGTGAGGTGACTCTCAGCTGCCTGTAGAAGGCCTCATCAACTTCTGCATCGTGATCAGGTGGCCTGTAATAAACCCCCGCAACAGTGTCTCTCATGTTAGCCTGCCCCTTAATCCTTACCCACAAGCTCTCGACTCTCTCTTCATCTACCCCCAGGGAGAGCTCAATACATTCTAGTTGCTCTCTCACATCAAGAGCAACTCCACGACCTCACCTTGCTGGCCTATCCTTCCTAAAGAGGGCATAGCCATCCATGACAGCGTTCCAGTCATGTGAGCTATCCCACGATGTCTCAGTAATTGTGAAGAGATCATGGCCCTGCGACTGCGCACAGATCTCCAGTTCTTCCTGTTTGTTTCCCGTGCTGCGTGCATTTCTACCTGGCTTTCAGTTTTTTCATTAACAGAATTTTATAAAGTAATTATTTGCTGATTCCTTCTCTTGGTTAACCTTCCTTTATAGACATTCAAACTAAATTTTGAACTTTGATTGCATGGGAAAGTTTCACAGCTGAAAGTTTATGGAAATAAACCCCTGCCTATTCCCTGTGGATTTTAGAATTTCTATAAAAGTATTAAAAGTGTCAGTTTCTGTGAATTTAGTAAGCTTTCCTATCCACAGATTGCTGAACAGCTATGAACCACAGCATAAGTAGACATGCATCTTGAGTGGGATATGAGTGAGGAAAACCTTATCTGAGGGAAGGAAGTGAGGTGGGGGAATATTTAATAGATGTCCTGACCACTCTTTCAACAAGACAAAGCACTGTGCAATTTTAAAAATTGTTTATGAAAACATGGAGGTGTCAGGAGGAAGAAGATGGTATTTGTAGCAAGCTCCTTTTCACTTCTACACAGGCAAGGTGACTTGGACACAGCTGGGTGCAAAGCTATGTCTCGATTCCTTTGAGGGCTGGTTTTGCCTGGCAGTCATGTTATTGCACAGCCCCACTACTGCTCATCAGTAACCTGTAGCAGATAGTCACTGTGTGGAAGTAATTTCCCATCACCAATCAACATAAAAACCTGACAATTTACAGGTCATTGCTCCCCTTCTCTGCTGATAGTATACATCAAGGGGAAATGTGGAGAGGAGATAATATTCTGGAGAACTATCATTAGCACTGGTCAGTGTATCCATGTTGTTCCAGTCTCCTATCCAAAAAAGGCTTTCAAGGATCCTATGAATAAGCTCTCCACCCACGTGCCATACTCTTCTGCATGCCAGACAAGTGCAACTAAATGTGCACTCACAGAATTAGGGTCTTCCCTTTCCCAGGGTCTTTCAGATGCCTTCAGGTTGCAGAGTGCAGCTAGTGACTATGTGACACTAGAGAAGGTCCCCTTACTCAGATCTGCATGATGGTCCAAGCCCAGTGAGTTAAGAAAGAGTACCCTACTCCCTCTGTTATTTCTTCCCCTGAGGTTTTATTCAAAGCTTCTCTTGAAGACTGAGAAGGTTGTTCAGGACCTTGTCCTTGGAGCTGTACTGTCTCTAGCTGGGATGGAGTTAACTTTCACATGGTGCTGTGCTTTATACTTGTGGCTAAAACAGTGTTGATAACTCATCAGTGTTTTGGCTATTGATGAGTAGGGGTTGCACAACATCAAGGCTTTCTCCTCCATCTTCCCACCCAAAGTGAGTAATCTGGTCAAGAAGTTCAGAGGGGACATAGATGGGACAGCTGACCCAAACTGACTAAAGAGATATCCCACGCTCTATGATGTCATGCTCAGCAATGAGAGATTAGTGAAAAGAGGAGGAAAGGAGTAATGCTCACGCTTATGGCATTTGTCTTCCCAAGCAACTGTTACTTGCGCTGAGGCCCTGCTTTGCAGGAAGCGGCTGGACACCTGCCTGCTGATGGGAAGTAGTGAATGAATCCCTCTTTTTGTTTTGCTTGTGTATGCAGCTTTTGCTTCAGTTATTAGACTATATTATCTCAATCCATGAGTCTTCTCTCCTTCCTTCTATTTTCCTTCTACCTCACGAGAGAGGGGAGTGAGGAAAATTCAGAATTGTCACAAACAAAGAGTTGAGTCCCATTAATATTGTTTGGTGGTGAGAAAATAATCATTTCAATAACTATATAAGAAAGCAGGGCAAGGAGAACTGAATGTTGAAACTGTCAGTGGAAGCTGTTCCTATTACAACGGCTAGTAGGGTAGTGGATGAAACAAGCTGCTCCAGGGATGCACTAGAAGCAGAAACTCAAGGGTACCTCTGGGCAGAGCAGTTTTCCTTTAGGTTCTTCACAAGTGCACTAAACAGTTTGTCCCTGAAATCTCCTGCTGTTGTTAAGATTTGAGTAGCTCTAACAGTCACATGAGCAGGAAAGAGTCCATACACCTGCATCCTCTAACAGGGATCTGTTCCTTTTCAACATACAGGCTCAGCTGCATAATAATGTTACCGTATTAACAATTCATTTTCAGATATCAAACTGATACATAACAGATCCTTAGAAGCCAGTTAGAGACTGTTATTAAGATACAGTATTTGTCTTGTTGTGATGCCATAACTAATGCTTTAGCACAACATATCTCTTCTCTAGGGTAGAAATAAAGCATCTGGCGCACGGTTCACACATTCCCCACCCCCCTTGTTATTTTGGAAAACGTTTATGTCATTTTTAGAGATGTTGTTTTCGAAAATGGAAATTTAAACAAAAAAAATCTCTGAGAATCAGATTAGGAAAAAGGAATATATATATATTATTTTATACATGAGTATAAGAAAGCAGTGTAACAGTTTCTTGGAGAAGTTCTAGTCAAATCAAACCATGTAAATATGACATCCTTATGCACTTTTTTTTCAGGAAAAAACCTTTACTTTTCCTTTTGAAATGCCAAGACAGGTAATTATTTGGGTAATCCATCTGAAGCGAGCTTAAAGTTGAGGAACTGAACCGAAATTTACCTGTGTTTTCTTCCCCACAGCTTTAGCATCTTGCTTGTGAAAGGAGGTGATGGCTCTCCTGCGATTGCTATACGCCTCCTGCTGGTCACCAGGAGCCACGCATGAGAGGAGAGGGTCACCTGAATTGAACGCACAGGGAGTGACTGCACCAGGTTGATGTTGCAAGAGAAAACTTTCAAGCAGGCATCAGGAGGAGACAGGGAATAATGGCCTTGTCAGGGAGACTGAAAGTGGGAAAAAAACAAAGGGTATGGGAGAATGGGAATAAAATGAAAAAGAGCTAAGAAGAAATGAGAGGAGAGCCTGCAATAAGCAGTAAGATGTCACGGGCCAGAGTATACTAACATGAAAGGACAACGGTGCAGAAAGGTGAAGGGTTGAACAGGACTTAAGATCTCTGACCAGTTTAACTCCACTCTGTCAAAATAGGTGTAAAGTTCACTGGTAGAGCATGTCTCTTCAGTGGTTAAGCCAACAAAGAGGACAACAACTGATTATCTTGCCAGTCATTCTTTTGGGACAATTAAAAGGGACCTCTGAAAAAAATCTGAAATTCCAAACCTCTCATCACATGAGTTACTAATGAGACGTCCCAGTTCAGATACTAGAAAAGAAATTTCACAGTGAAGCTAGTTCAGCAGTGAAAGAGATTTCCAAGAGAGATGGTAAAATTTCCATCATTGAAGATATTCCAAGACTTGTCTGGACACGGGCTTAAGCAACCTGTTTTTGCTTCAGTGTTGCACTTGCTTGGAGCAGAAGGCTGGAGGGAAGACCGGCAGAAGTCTCTTCCAATCTACATCTTTCTCTGAATCTAATACGGATTTTCTTGGGAAGGTTCCAGTTTCTATTGGAAGAGAAGAAAATTTAGAACTTGCACATACCACATTCAAGCAGACAAAAGTTTATCTTAATCCTGTCATTTCTTATCTCCACAACCTTAATCTGGTAGCTTCCAGTAAGAGTTCTTGTGGACCCTGTTCAGGCATAGACCTATGCTTCAGCCACATGATCTGTGCCTTATTTAGGCGATGGGCTGACTTGGGGCTGTGCAGCAGGGAAGGCAGCATTGTCAAGACCATGTTCTGATTCACTGCAGCTACCGAAGTCAGTGAAGAAAGATTTGTAGGAAGAAGTTTCATTCAGGCAAACCAGTGCGGGCCTGCAAAACCAGAGGTTATCCCTGCTTGTGTCACTGAGCTCAATAAGACTGCCTATTCAGGCAAAATTTTTGACCAATGTTTCCCTAGTTTTACATATGTACAACTCCCATCCAGAATCTATTTTGTGGAAGCACTGGGCACAGGACAAGGCAGATGCATGAAAGAGCTTTTATACAAGCAGACCTCAAGTAAATTTAGGATCTTTCACCAAGAAAAAGAAATAACTAAGGGAGGCAACATGATAAGATCTGTAAAGTCATGACTGCCCTGAAAAAGGTGAATAGGGAATAATTCACTGTTTCTTATAAGAACTACTGGAAACATCAAAAGAAATTACCAAGCTGCAGATCAGAAGCACACAAAAGACTTCTTCAACACAAAGTGTAATTAAACTATAGAATTCATTGCCCCAGGAAGGCATACATGCCAAAAATATAAATCATTTGTAAAAGTGATTAGACAAATCCACAGAAGATCGTCCATCAGAGGTTATTACAATGAAAAAGGTAGATATAGCCTTTGACTTGGGAAGTCCCTCAAAGAAGTGACTTAGCATGAGAACATCCATTTTGCCAGTTGACACAAGCGCACCCATGCGAAGTTTTCTCATCCATTCACAAGCAACTGTGTAAACAGTCTGGGCAGATAACAAATGTCATGTGCCTAACAAATAGCAGTGTTATCTCCTTCGACCAGATGCAAAGATAGATACTATGATTTAAGTGCCCATTTGCTTTACACAAAGGATGTGACATGTTGCAAAACACACTTATTTTATTGCCATGAATCCAGTCATACTGAAACCCAAGCCTTGGGATCCTGGAACAGACCCAGCTATAACATAAAAAAATGCATGAGGAAATGTGTTATCAAAATAGAAGCACCACGTTTGGGAGATTGGATTTACCACAACATCCAAAGAGTTTTCTACTCTTTCTTTTACCGGAGTTATAATTTGGGTTTGGCTTTTTTATTTATAATACCTTAACTGAAGGATAATTAATTGTGTATTTTGTTTTCCCATAACAAGCGGTCTGCCTAGTAGTTGACAGAACAGTACCACTCTGTACTAGCCCTATTCTTACTCTCTTTCCCCAAACTTTCAGTTTTGGCTGCTGATGTATGTGAAACACATTTTTGTCTTCACACTTGGAACAGTAACTGTCAGTTTTACTGAGGGTTTTCCATTACTGCTTTAGTCAAAGTTTTACTAGCATTGTAAAGAAGCAATTAAAATGCCTTCCCCTAACTTTACCTCTTATATTTGGGAGGGGGGGAAGTATTCTTTTGGCTGAGCAACCACAGTTTTCCACATATGCAAGAGCCTTTTCAACGTCGATACACTGAAGTTTAAAATTTCCCATACTAGGTATAACTGACTTGGTATTTTGGTAGAGCATCCAGTGCTCGTGCTGCTACTTTGAGCCGTTGCATTGCACTGTGTCCCCAGCTCAGCAGCAGCATTCCTCTTGAAGTTCATCAGGGACAGCTGGGCCATGAGGACTGATGAAAGCGGAATGGCGGGGACCTAACAGCTGCAGAAAGGGT
This sequence comes from Burhinus oedicnemus, assembly GCA_008921705.1. Classification (NCBI taxonomy): domain Eukaryota; kingdom Metazoa; phylum Chordata; class Aves; order Charadriiformes; family Burhinidae; genus Burhinus; species Burhinus oedicnemus. Next base: position 1,446,046 of record VFFE01007197.1, read on the forward strand.
CTGGAGGGAGTCTATGTCTCTGAGGTATCAGAACTGCTTTTAAAAGGGGATGGGAATGTGAATAGATACCCAATCTCCCTCTTACTAAAAAGTAATATGAATTGAGCACCTAACAGAGAAACAGAAACAAATCCCAGGAGGTGCCTTTTTACATTTTTAGTCTCAAATATCTCCTTGTGAGTCTAGCCCTAGATGCTAAGAGGGCTATTCTCTGACACTGACAGTTAAAAAGCTCACTGTGGTAACACATTAGACAGATACACACCCCTACACAGTGGCTAGTTCATATCTATAGCAGACCAAGCACAGTAATCAGCACATCAAAGACATCTCATTGTGCTGCTGACTATAGTGCTGCTTCTCCTGCCATCCATTGCTCCCTGGTAGTCTCTTCCAATTGTCAGTGCCTCCAGAGAATCTGTTGGATGGTCCCATCTCACTCATTTCTCAGGGCCACTGGCCAGCAGATAGCCCTGTCTAAAGCTTTGTAGGAAACAATTTTTATTCTCTTCACTGGAGCAAAGGAAACATATTCTGAAGAATTTCAGGCAGTTGTTGCACAAGCAGCATTAGACTAGCCAAAACCTGATGATATTAGGGTTCTCATACAGGGCAGACAAGACCATTGTAGAATCAAGAATGGTGCCTCATTCTGGCATGGGTGTGAACCCGAACACTAGCCTAGAGGCTATTCTCTGAAGAGTGTTTCTCATGCTAGCTCTGGATATATTGCATTTTATATATTTAATTAAGCCATAATTAGGACAGACCATAAACAAGAGAATGATGCTAACACACAGGAATGAGAGACAAACTAGCTCCTTCAGGCCATGTTAAATACAATTGAAGACAGACGCTCTTCCTGGTAGGCTGCAGCCAAGGCAGCAAACTGTTGTTTGTACCACATTTTTCTATGATTCTGTGAATTTACTGAATCTAAGAGACAATGAAATGTGATTCCGTATCTGTGAGCACAGGCTCTCACCTCAGAAGAAGACGACTTGGATTCCAGTGTGTTATTCAATGAATACTTGATGTAAAACAAACTTTTATCAGAGCAGCTATTTGAATCCAGGTGAACAATCTAACCAAGTAGAGTAATTGTTGTTCTCTATAGACCAACAGTAAATTTATTAACACATATTTTGATGTGATCAGAACTCCTCCTTAAACACCATTTTTCTCCCCTTAACATGATAGGCATGCAAATGTAATTCTTCCTCCAAGAAGACTGATGAACAGGAAAAGCTGATGAACAGGAAAAGCTGAAAATTCTGATTTCAGTGCACTGTTGAGGAGTTGGTTCCCTGTGAGGTAATTCTGAGACCCACCTCTTAGATTATACTAGTTCCTGGAGCCTACTGGGTGGGTTGGGAGAAAATCTTCTCAGGGAAGGCACTGATTCTGCCCCTCTACTCCGCTCTCGTGAGACCACCCCTGGAATACCGCGTCCAGCTTTGGAGCCCCCAACATCAAAAGGACATGGACCTGTTGGAGCAGGTCCAGAGGAGGGCCACAAAGATGATCAGAGGGCTGGAGCACCTCTCCTATGAGGACAGGCTGAAAGAGTTGGGGTTGTTCAGCCCAGAGAAGAGAAGGTTCTGGGCAGATCTTATAGCAGCCATCCAGTATCTGAAAGGGGCCTACAAGAAAGCTGGAGAGGGACTTTTTACAAGGGCCTGTAGTGATAGGATGAGGGGTAATGGCTTCAAACTAGAAGAGGGTAGATTTATAATAAATGTTAGTGGGAGGTGTCCTTGCCCATGGCAAGGGAGTTGGAGCTAGATGATCTTTAAAGTCCCTTCCAACCTAAACCATTCTATGATTCTATGATTCTACGATTCTATGATTCCAGATTGGGCTTCCCTCAACCTGAATAAGTCCTTTGGACCATTATGAGTTCAACTCAAATGATGAGTAAATCTGACTGCCAAAGTATTGTGGAAAGTTAGGATGAAGATAATTAAGAAGTTCAGGTATCTCAGCAATTCTGCTCATTGTCCTGTAGATAACATGGTGTCCTGAAGGGTTTGTCAGAACTGGGCTTAACTGCTTATGTCACACATTTCCAGAAACTAATGCCCCATTAATCAGAGAAATAGGCAATCAAAAGAGCTGTTAGAGAAGAACAAAAAATAACCACAGCCTCAGGTGCAGAAAAACTGTATGACTCTGAGAAATAACTATGTCCCTGGAGCTCCAGAGTTGTCAGAAAATAAACTAAATCAGAACTTTTGTAGTGTGAGAAAACAAAACTATGTGCCATTTTGAGAGATTTTTTGTTAAATGACTAAGCTGCCTTCCATCATTATTTTCTGTATCTAAACCAACAAAAACAGTGTGTAGAGCCCCAAATATTGGCTAAGTACATAGGTCTAGTAAAGTTAATATTATGGACCAAATGTTTCACTTAATGTAATTGTAACACCTGACGGCAGGAAGTTCACAGATCAATAAAATGTTATTGTGTTTCAAAGCCAGAAGCCAGAAAAAATCTCTAAGAAACATTCTACTTTGGGAATAATACATTGAGATACCATCTCCCTCTGCAGAAATAAATAAATAAATAAATAAATACAGACATATTCTATTTTATTGGGAATAACTACTTATAGCTCATTTTATAACTCTATGGAACATTGTCTGAGGAGCAATTTGTATACAAATATGAAATATATGAAGTATGCAAACACAATCTAAAATGCAAGAGCTTTCAAGATATCTTAGTCATCATCCCTTGCCTTTTGTTTGATGATTGAAAATAAAGCAGAAGTTAATAAACATGCATCTACAGTCTGCTCTGTCATGTATGTTTAATATAGCTTCTACCTAAGGAGATCTAGGACCTGATGCAAAATCTACTGAAATCAACAGCACTGTTTGAAATTTTAAAGACAGCAACCCTCATCTTTACACAGTAGGTAAAACTGTCAAATGTTTTACATTAAGTATGTTGTTGTATGGCAAACTATTTAGTTAGAGAAACTGAGGATGGGCCTTTTTTTAAGATTCTTTGGTCACTGTTGCTGACTTCTCAGACTAATTGTGCACTTACTCTGTTGAAAAGTAAGATCTTGCCTATTTCAATGGACCTTCACTCAGGCATCCTGAAAACTAACAACTATATTTAAAGGAATCAACAACTGCTGAAGTGAAAAAAAACTCCTGTGGCATTCTTGTTGGGATAATATCTGTTAATGAGCTGCACATATAAATGGATATCTATTCAAAGCAAATACAAGTATATCACAGTAGTATACCATACTTATTTAATGGAAGTTGTAGAGAAACTCTACACTAGTGACCATGCCAACACTTCCTTAAGGGCTTCTGACTGCTCTCCAAAAAAGAACTAACTAATGTTGAAGAATAAAGACTTCAAAGTGAGACTTTTTTGTACTCAATGCCAAATTGATATTTTAGGTTTTTTATCCTCTAATCAGGAGGATTCAGGTTTTATTTTCCTTCACCTCCAGCTACTTAACACTTGTTCTCAGATTCTGCCAATTCTGCAATAAAAAAAAAAACATTTACAAATGCAGCTTGTATGAAACAGTAACAAAAAAGTAAGTTTCACCATAAAACACAACAGAAAGAGTACACAACACTGATATCTTAGAAAAATGTTTGTTGTAATAGAGGGTGACAACAGCAATCGTTTCAATGCTTGTGTCCTAGTTATCAGGAGTGCCCGTGACTTGTCTTATCTATGTAACCAGAAGCTCACTCAGTTCAGAGGTAAAAAGTCAGACAGGCGTATTATAACCAGTAAGACAATGTGATAGCACAGAATCATATCCCTTTTAACCTATAAAAAAGGATGTGGGTTCGGCTGTAGGAGAACCTCTATACGAATATCAAATCACAGAATAACTACTGAAGTGTGAGCAGATGTGTACAGTTGCTTTTCTCTGAAACTGTCTTGTCTTCTCACCCGGTTCCCTACTTGAACCACAGATGTTTTCTTAACCCACTAGATCTAGTTTTCAGGGGATGGGCAGTATTGTGGCTAGTGAAAGTGCTTGTGGCCAAAATCTTACAGTGAATACACAGAATTATAGAGGGATGCAGGACTGAATGGAATTCCAGACATCTCTAGTCTAGCCCTTGCTCCAAACAGGACTGACTTCAAAACTAGATCAAGCTGCTCAGGAGTTTATCCAAGCATGTTTTGAAAGTCCCCAAAGATGGAGATTCCCCATCCTCTCTGGACAACTTTTGCCAGTGCTCAGACACTCTGATGGAGGTGAATCTTTTCCTTCCATCCGCTTGGAATTTTCCTTGTTCCAGCCCATGAGTACTGTCTCCGCTCCTTTCTTTGTGCACCTCTGAGAGTAGTCTGACTCCTCCTTCTTTACAACATCCCTTTGGGTAGAACACAGCAACTAGATTCCCCCGAGCCTCCTCTTTAAGCCAAACAAATGAATTCCCAGCTTCTCACTGTACGTCATGTGCTCCAACTCTCAACCATCTCAGCGGCTTCTTGCTAGACTCACTACAGTTGTTCTGTTGTGCTGCAAAGTCTATAGCAGCCATTGTCTTTTAATCTATTCCTGCTTCTTCCACTACCCAGCTGTGTAATTCTGAGAAGACCAAACCACAATAATTTCCCCACACGCACACTTTGTTTATTATGTCCCTTTGGGATGTGAATGCTTAGAAGTAGGAATTGCTTCTGCCACTTGTATGTACAGTTCCAAATATATTAGGATTCTGACCTCTCTTGGCTTCTGGGCATTGCTACAATAGAAAGAGCAATGGTACTTATCCACAGTAAGCACACAGGGAAAAAAGAATGAAATAGGGCAAAAAGAGAAAGGCAACCATAAAAAAAGAGCTAAAATATGAAATGAGGAATGATGATTTATTACTATGTCCAGATTATTTCTTTCACATAGTAAAAGTAGAAGTTAGTAGAAGCTGGAATAACCACCATATTTTTTCCCCCATTTTTGCTTCACTGCCTGGACCCACCATCCTTGTATCTTCCACAGTCACTGGACAAATGTCTTGGGAATCGCATCTCACTTTTCCTTTACAGTAGAGTGCTCTCTGCAGGATGGGCTTCACCAGTGCCTTTCTCTGTGTTTATGCCAATAGACTTCCACTGAAATGCTGAGTTGTGTTGTCATAAGTATAATGGGCGAAGACAGATTCAGGCTGACAGATTCAGGGACACTGGGTGTCTCGTGGGCATCTCCAGGCAGGTTGCATTGTAAAAAATAGGGTCTCTCCTTTTTCAGTTGCCTCACTGAATGCAGAACAAACCCAATGGTTCTTAAATCCGGGAAGGATATCTGCGTAGTTATTAGTGTTCTTGTTACACAAGTGATACTGATAATCTCATTCATGTAAACAGGTGGACAACTGAAGAATATAACATGCCATTGAGCGAAGATTAATGTCCTTCACTATACTCTTCAAGGGTAAACAAATTTTATCACTTAATAAAACTTGATCTACCGTACTAGTCATTTAGAGTTTTATACACACACATTTTTCCCCATTTCTGAGTAGACAAGGCAGAAATTGTGTACTTGAAGAATTCAAAGTAGAGTGGATCAGAAGATTGTTATGTGTTACAGAACTTTTTTTTCCCAATTTTTTTTTCCAAAATTTTACTTTGTTGCAAAGTGCTAAAGGAAGTTTTCCCATCTCTAGTTTCTAAATGAAGTTTTGGAAGCATATTCTGTTGTTTATGTCCCAGTTTTGGAGGATTACAAATACAAGATGTTGACAAAGCATCATCTGTGAAAGCACACGTGAATAAGCCATCAAAATTCCTGCTGGTAGAAAAAGTTTTGTTCACTCTCATTTTCTTCCTCTATTTCATAAAGGGATCAGACAACCTCAGTGACCAAGGTCACAGAAGTAATTAAACACCGATCTTCCAGGTTACAGTTCAAAATATTAAGCCCAAGTTCTTGCCTCCTTTCATAGAGCTGACATATATTTAAGCCAGTAGATTAAAAGGTATGGAAAAATAAGGGGATTGTCCTGGAACAAAATTGCAAACACAAAACCCAAACAGAAAATCTCCTGCAATTCAATTTATTTGGTGTTGAGACTCTCTTAGACAAATTCAGAAAATGTGATTCAACTTTTGCCTATTTTAAATGACACAGTTCCATGTAAATAAGGCAAAAATAATCTGTGGGGTTCCTGGGTCATCTGTCTTCCCTACAGCATTTCTGGACCCAAAAAGTACAGGATTTTTTACTTTCTTGGTTTGAAAATTCTGTTTACAGAATTTTCCTTATTGCCTGGATAAAACCCTGCAAGTTTTCCCTCAAGAAACAAAAGAAACCAAATAATACAGAAGATTTTTTCTGGATATTATCTAGATCGGTCTAAACAAATTCCATTAACATACAGCACTCCCTTTTAAATTAACAATTTTTAATGCTGTTTTGTTTTGCATATTACAGAGTTGGCTCTTTCATGAAAATGAATGGTTCCATGGAAACATCAGATCAGTGCTCAGTGATGGCCAAAAAACCATGGTGAGTGCTAGTAAATTGTTAGGAAAATAGTAGAGAATAAAAGATACTGTTATGCCACTGCCATGCAGTTCTAAAATTGTTTCTTGCCAACTTCCTCCTCTACTCCCTCACCGCAAAAAGGCTATAGCAGGACTGGAAAACATATGGACAATGTCAACAATGAAGATAAAAAGTAGGGAAAGGCTCCGTATGAGAACAACTAGACAAATACTCTTCAATTTAGGATGGAGGTGACTGAGGTCATGAAAAAGGTATGTAAAAAGCCTATGAAATCAAAACAGCCTGGGAAGAGAGAGGATGCAGGTCACTACTTTTACCAAAAAAACCCCGCTAAGAGCCATCAAATAAGGCTAGTAGGTAACAGGTTCAAAACAAACCAAAGAAGGGGGTTCTTCACACAGTGTTGAACTATGAAACTCCTTGCCAAATGTTGGTGAGAACTAACCATTTGCATGGGTTTGAAGGGAGATGAGGTGGTGTAAGATAGAGAAACCCACAGGGTGGTAAAATATGGAGAAGTCGCTTCCTCACTGGGAAGTGCCCAAGCTGTGCATCCTTGATGCTGAAAGAGTATTTGGTGCATTTGTCATTACATGTTTTCTTTATTCCTATATTCTTTCCCTAGGTATCTAAGCTGGTGGCAGGGAAGGCAGCAGCATGAGGCCATTCATGCCTGTGTGGCAGTGGCCAAATAACTGCACTTCCTGCATGAATGTCCATGACCTTCAATCTTCCCTCACATCAGTCAAAAATGGATTTTCTCTGCATTCTTCCAGCCATTGCAAAGGCTAACCTTTAGCTCTGGCCAAGCTCACCAGATTTTGACTTTCCCTGGATCCTGGATTACACACTGGTTTGTACCAGCCAGACTCTCTCTGCATGCTGAATTTAATGCAGCCTCAATTCATCCTCTTGCTCTAAACATTGTTTAGAAGCCAACTCAGAACTTCTTTTCACCTGTTCCAGCTCTACCATTGCTGGCTGTTTGCAGCTCATCTGACTTAGCAGGGCTAGCTGAGCCTTAAGAGCACCTTAAGAGTAATCTTATCTGCTGCAGATACTGCAAGTGGCTGGGAAGCAGGCAAAGCAAAGGTAAAGGGGATGGAGGACATTTATTGCAGTCATGCCCATTGTGTGTGGTCTTGCTGAGCTCAAACTGGTTCTTACTGATTGGCGGTGGTGTCTCAGAAGTGGAGGTGCTGGTGCTGGTGCCAGTGTGTGTATTCCTCATCCCAAGCACAAATGCCCTGTGCACCCTGGCCAGAGCAGCAACCACAGCTGGTCTGTCTTCCCAGGCCAACACTGTAGGTACAAATTGGCATTCTATTTTTTTGTCATCGATATGACACAAAGGCTGAAGTCATGGTTACACGTTTACCCCTCCACCTGGAGTCACAGAATTATAGATTCATAGAGCAATATTTGTTGGGGGCACCTCTGGAAGTAATCTTGTCAAACACAACAATCCTCATCTTCCTGAAAGACAGTCCTTTGAACTACAGAAACAGTCAGTGTTACCCATCTTGGAGTTAGGCCTCAAGGTCTCATCACTCTCCTTGGCATTTCTTGCCAGCGGATGAAAGTTACTTCTGGCTTAGTGTTTTGGCTTCTGTTAACATTTCTCATGTGCACAATGCTGCCCAAGCATTATATGGCTAAGCTGGTATCTAACTAAGGTTTGAGAATTCCCTTAAATGGTACAGCACCCAAAGAGTTTCTGTCATAAAGAGGTTAAGGAGTGGATTACAGAATGGTGAATGCAGAGTGCGTAATACTCACATGGAGACAGGCTCCCATTCAAGCAGAAAGGGCTATTAAATCATTTTAGCACAACAATATTTATAACTATCGAAGGAATAAAATATTTATTTAAGTATCAATCGAATAATAGGAAGCCAAAAAGAATCCTTTCTGGTTTCTTTATAAGAAAAATACAAGAGGTATTTTATTTCATAAATGTAAAGAGCTCAGTAGAACACATCCTATGTGATCTAATGGCAGTCTTCATAGACTATAGATTTTCTCAGACATCATATATTTTCTTAAAAGAATTTTGCACCATGATGAGTTATTCCTGTCTTCTTGTTTTCAATGTTTTTTTTTAACCTTCTTTCTGTTGGTTCATTTTGTGAAATTTAAACCTTTAAGTATGTGTTATTTCAAATGAACCTTACTAATGACTAATTCAATGTCATTTGGCACTTTTCTATAACATTGAATTAGACTAAATAAAATCTATTTAAATATAGAAATATAGATAATCTAATTAATTTCTGCCCACATGTGTCTCATGTGAGGTGGTATATTACATGAAGGAAGGACGGGGATGGAGAGTTGGTGATATTCAGCTACAACAGATGTGCTTCAGTTCTAGTACATATGGAAAGAGCAGTCCTAGCTTTCTCAGACAGTATTGAGTCCCAGTTTTGTGCAATATTTAACACATACTAAGTGAAAGAACAAGACTGCAATCTAAGATAAGATAGGATTCCACAAGTATAATGAAAAAAGGAATAGGAAAAGGGGAAGTGAGTTGACCAGGTCTGTAAACTTGCATTTTCAAAAACCATTATGACTCTAACAGTAAAAATATATAGGATTTAATCTTACAAGAAAATAATAACAAGCAATCTTTGCTGGTGACTTTTGCCAGCCAGCTGGTGATCCCTGTTGGGAAGAATCTATACTGGAGCATAAGAACAGAGCAGAACAAAAGCATGTCCTGTGTGTGGTTATAGGGATGGGAAAGAGTTGAGTGCAGAACGCTACAGTTCATTCCAAAGGACTGAGATTTAAGTCTGAATGACTGAGTGTATGTAAAAAGATAAGCATCATCATCACCAGCACAATTAACATAATTTTTTTTTGAGAATGGCAAGTACCTTAGTTGTTCATGCCACAGCAAGGTTTGCTTATGTCTTACTGACCAGAGATTTTTCCCTTCAAATTTGTTTTTTCCAGGAGAAATTATCTACATTATCAAGGCTTTGTTTGCTGAACTTACCTATTCCTGGTATTTTATCGTATTTTATCTCAGCTCAGCACCTACAAGTCTGCAGATTGCCTGGGACAGCAGACTTAAGCAGCAACTAGCTAAGTGTCACAAAATACATATTTATTTATTTATTTATTAATATTAAAAGTATTGGAAAGAAAATCTATCTTAAAATGAAAGCCTATGTTGAAGTAACATTAATGGATGCTGATTCTTGTCCACTTGTCACTCCGTCAGTTCCGATATGTTGATACTGTGTTGGAGTGAAAGTCCTCCGAAGAAAACTGGCCAGTAAATACCATTTGGAACTTGTTATTTAATAATTTTCAACCAGCACAAACCAATATATGCCACTTCTTTCAGAAGTTTCCTGCTACTTGTTCCTCTCATTCATTTTTAGTTCCTGTATCAAGCTTCCAGGAATCCTTCAAGAGGAAAATAATCTTCAGGTTATACAAATTGGTTGTAACTCCAGTGCTGATGAAAACGTTAATAACATTTATCAGAAGATATTACAATAAGTTGTTTGATATACCATTACAAACTTATCCATAGTGTTATTATTTTAAAAATACATAAATACTTCCACACACAGATACTAGTAAGTTTCATGAAGCATCATCTGTATATTTCATTTATCAGCCATTTTATCACTGAATGGCTTCAGGACAAGAAATTTCCTAGAGTTCTCTGTTTTGATGGCACAGAAATGAGGGTATTAGACATCTCACAGCCTGTCTACATTCCAGTGTGAAGGGTGAAAATGTTTGTGAAGATGGCAGTTATCCCACAGAAAAAGCATGTGAGATTTAGTTCTGCTTATAACTGAAAAATTTCACATTCATAGTTTTACATTCGTCACATTTGTTGTGCCAAGAGAAGGTCCAACAGCTCAATTCAACTAAGCAAAGCATGTGTTTGTTCCATGTTTGTTATTACAGATATACTACTTTCCTTTTCCCTGTTATTATGACATACTGTTTCTGTTCCATTTTTACACACTTCCACCACAAATAGCATAGATAGGAAGTAAAATCATTAACTTGAATGCCTAGGGATCTGTACTTGAGAAGCATAGCAGACTCCAGCATCCTTGACATGCTCAAGGGCAAGGCTACCATTCAGAAGGACCTTGACAGCGTGTGGGGCGGGGCTGGCAGGAACCGTATGAGGTTCCACAAGTCCTGTGCCTGGGAAGGAGGAATCTCTTGCAACAATACAGGTGGTGATGTTCTGGCTGGGGAGCAGCTTTGCTGGAATGGAAGTCTTGGTAGCAGGAAGCTGAACATGAACCACGGTGTGCTCTGGCAGCCAAGCAGGCCAGCTGTGCCATGGAGTGTATTTATAGGAGTATACCTATCAGATTGAGGAAAACTGCTACCTTCTTCTACTCAGCATTCTTTAGACTGCATCTCAAATGCTGCACCCAGTTTTGGGCCCACTAATGCAAGAAAGACATTGCTAAGCTGGAACATATTCTGCAGAGGGCCACCAGGACAGTCAAGGGGTTGGAGCACCTACCCTGGGAGGAGAGGCTAAGAGAATGGAGCTTGTTCAGCCTGGAGAGAAGGTGGCTTGTGGTGGGACACACACCTAATAGCAGCCTTCTAAAACCTACAAGGAGGTCATCAAGAAGATGGAAGCAGACTTTCCACAGTGGTGTGTGCCAGCAGGATGAGAGGCAAAGGGCATAAGTTGAAACAACAGATTCAGACTGGGTATAGGAAGACACTTTTCCATCAAGATGACAGTCAAGCAGTAGATCAGATTGCTCAGAGAGGTTGTGCAATCTGCAACCTTGGACATTTTCAAGGCCAGTCTGGGTAAAGCCTTAAATAACCTGGTCCAACCTCGTAGCTGACCCTTTTTTGAGTAGTAGGTTAGGCTGGATGACCTCCCTAGGTCACTCCTGACCAGAGAATTCCTATTGTCCTATGACGAACCTAGAAACCTTCCTGAATTTGCAAAAGTGCAAAGAAATAATTCTTTCCAATACTAGCACTGTTCTAAATATGGTTATTAACACTATGCAAATAAGTAATTTCCTTTGGCACAAACACTTTAGCTGCATAATTAGCTTCAGAGACTTTGTACCTCTTGGTCTACATCAAATGAATTATATTCAGTACTTTGTCTATGTGCAATCAGTAACAGCATGGCAAAAAATATAGAAAATAATTTCTGTGAATCTATTTTTACAAACTGCTGTGGCTTCAGTTCTCCCAGAATGATCCACAATTTTTAATTATATTTGGCAGTGAAAGAAAATTGGTTTTGTATTTACAGTCATTCTGGAGGACATGAAATGTGTTATTCAATTCAGCAGCTAATACTTAACGAGGAAATAGCAAGGTCAAAGGTTTGTCGTTTTGGGGTTTTTTTTGAGAGGATTTAAATATGTATATATCTGTTTAAAAAATATTTCCTACCCAGATCCTATGGGGATGGAGTACACTGGGATAAGAAGGCAGTACTTTCAGTCTTGTACTAAGCACTTCTACTTGAAGTAACAAACTTGAGTGTTCATCAATTAAATACATGTAAGAAAGAGAAAAAAGTGAGAAAACTGTTGGTTATGATATTCATTTATAAGACTGGACATGCAGACATCAGTACTTTTTCCAAAAATATTGTTTTATACAAGGTGGATCAGATTCATCAAAATATATTGGTAGCACCTTTGTTCCCCAGAATAAAATGTGGGCAGTTAAAACACCCTTTGAAGCGGGTGCAGATATAGGAGCATGACCTTTGAAGAAATCATGAAACTAGAAGATGAGTCTCCACGTGAATGCTCTAACTCCTGACCTGCCAGCAGACACCAGCTCCTCCACTTTGGGTTCCTCTGGTTTTGTGCTTCACTTCTAATTTTTCTTATTGGAGCCTTTTTTTTCTCCTATCAGCTCATGCCAAAGGCTGAAAGCCTTCAGTTGGGCAGGGAGGGTATATACAGCTGTTGAAGGAGAGATCTGGCCTAAGTTACTCAGCTTGAGAAGCAAAGGACCAGCACAGGTCTTAATAGGAGCCAGACTTGCCTCACACTCAAAGCGGTACCAGCATCAAGGAGCAGGAGCAGCACTATTTTAGGAGGGAGTGACTGGCAATGTTTATACATCCTTATTCTGTGTATCTGAGTGCTGAGAACAAAGCCCACTGTGCTACTGATCTGTATATGTGTGTGCTGGAATCCTCCAAAGGCTCCCTAAGGGGTCATTTTAGGACAAGGAAGGCTTGTACTTGCTTGGATGAAAGCGCTGCAGAAGGCTCTTTGCCAAAGCATCTGGATGGAGTATAAAGAGACCTGGGTCTAGCGGGAAACAACTTTTTTTCCCTATTCCCAAGCACATGTACAGCTCTCTAGTGCTAAACTGGCAATGGTGTCCCCAGCTGGCCCCCACTCTCCCTCCTGCTGCCACACGGTCTCTCATAGTCATCACATCTGATCAGAATAACATAATGTATTTTAAGTGTGTTTTCCCACATTTCTGTGTAACTGTTAGTAAATAGCACAAGGTTAACTTTGACAATGTTAAAGGGTACACACTGCTGCAAACTAACCCAAGGATTAACTCACCCAAGAATATCAACCGTCGGCTCCTCCCAAAAATGCAAAACGAAAATACATGAAAAAATAATACCTTTAACTGAACACCATGCTTTATCTTGTGTTATCTTCTAATGCAGAACTCCTCTTTGGGAACACTAGCTACACTGGGAAGAAGCCTTGAATATTTCAAGCAAAATCACAGGTGTTTCAAAAGAGATGGCAACCAGCCTGAAATGTGATTCTGGGCAGCCTAGTTTAGCAGTTTTCTGAGATCACAAGATTGCTTGGAATTAAGCACTTTTGGTTCATTCACACAGTTCAAAATTTGCTATATTTCACACATAGCTGTGTGTTGCATTTTCCAATCATCCATCAGCTTCATAGATATGTGAATAAATATAGATATATACATGCACATATCTTTTCTACATCATGTGACAGAAGGTGAACGTGTCCCATTTTGTCCTAAGTCTAAGGTATTTGCAAATATTATCTGCATCCTGCCCATTTAGTTTATCTCTTGGAGTTACTTTTAACCACTATTTCTAAGCTCCAATGCAATCCCCACATAGAAAGAGAAAATAAAAATGTACAAATAAACCCAAGCTAATTTTTAAAGTATGAGTTTAGGAAACTAACTTAAAACACATGGCATTGGAAAAAAAATACACAAGTTTCTAAGGTAGAACTTTGATTTGCCAATATGGTTTTGTTGAACTTTATTCTCAAACATAAGCAAATTTCAGTAACATCTCATATTTGAATACCTTCTATTAAAATGAGAGTTCCTTTATGGTACACTTCCTCACACACAAAGCTGTGATGCTCTTTGAGAGCAACAGAAAGTCCAAACAAGATGATCAGACAATGATGTATTTATTATGGCTGTAACTGCAGGTATGAGTAACACCGGATTCTTAAGACAGTTAGAAATGTAAGCGCATGGTGGGTTGACCTCCACTGGCAGCTAAGCCCCCACCCAGTCGCTTGGTTGCATCCCACCAGTGCAATGGGGAGAAATTAGTAAGGGCAAAAGCAAGAAAAACTTGTGGGTTTAGATATAGACAGTTTAATAAGTGAAGGAAAAAGACGAAAACAAGTACTGCAAAGGCAATCACTCACCGCCTCTCACCAGCGCATCAATGCCCAGCCACTCTCTGATCAACGGCTGCTTTGGAAAAACTCACCCCCCCAGTTTTATTGCTGAGCACAACGTTATATGGTAAGGAATATCCCTTTGGTCAGCTGGGGTCAGCTGTCCTGGCTGTGTCCCCTCCCAAACTCTTGCCTAACCCCAGCACCCCAGCCTACTCACAGTGTGAGAAACAGGGAAAGTCTTGGCGCTGTACAAGCACTGCTCAACACCTGCTAAAGCATCAGTGTGTTATCAACACTGTTTTGGATACAAATTGATAACACAGCACCATATGGGCTGCTATGAAGGAAATTAACTCCATTCCTGCCAGACCCAGTACAATGTGAACAGAGCAGAACCCTGTTAAATTCTTGGTATCCTACGGTATCAAATGCTGATAATGATTAGGCAGCAGATAAGTACTTAGAGTGATTTGGGCGAGATCCTTCCAACACATGGGACAAATTCCATCAGTTCTGAAGAGGACAACATATGTGGCCAGATACTTTAATGAAAAAATATTCCAGGATGTTCCAGAACAAGAGATGATTTCTATGAAGAAACTGTCCTGGCAGAAATGTCTTCAATCATGCTGAAAAAGAGCAAAGTATTTACCAAATAAACCCAAAATGTAAATACATAGATGTTTTCAGAAACTCTATGCAAAATATTTGCCTCAATACATAAAAGAAAGTGAAACAATTAGTACCATACATGATCTATACTGAACAGTCCTGGTTTGAGGTAAAAAAGGACCAATTTTGTTCAGTAACTTTTCTTTTTAGCTAGGCCTCTTCTAACTCCTGAAATTAACAGCATGTTGTGCAGGAAACTGTTCGCTCTCAGAGTGATCAGACCCATGTCTATAGCTGATGCCAAGGAATGGGATGCAGAGAGGCTCCTGCTTATCCTTATTGCTATAACACCCAAGGGCAGCCAACTGTGTTACTTGCCCCGTTGGAGGGTCGGAAGCAGAAATGCGTAGAGGGGTCACACCTGCGGGGAGGAGCGGACAGGACAGGTGACCCAAAACTGACCAACAAGGGTATTCCATCCCATCTGCCTCATGCTCAGTATAAAAGCTGAGGGATCAAAGGGTCAGCCCTCTTTCTTCAGTGGCCAGCGTCCGAGGAGGACTCTGTCTGTTTGTCTGCTTTTGACCCCGATCCTGAATCCAGATCCAGAATCCAGTTCCCGTCCATCACTGAGTCCAGTCTGGGACTTCCCCAGCACCTGCTGGTGACGTGATTGTCATCCTGGGAGCTTGATATGTTTTTGTATATATTTCATTATTTTATTTTTATTATTTTATTATTAATATTTCATTAAAGTAGTTTAGTTCCTTCTAAACTCTTAAATGTCTCTCTCTCTCCTCCCTTTGAAGTGGAGCAGGAGAGAGAGAGAGCATCTGTCGTTCCACCTGATTGGGCCAATCTGGCCCAAACCATGAGATTAACTCAGTTTCACAGAACAACCCTTAAAGCAGAAAGAAATTATGGATTTTATGTAAAAAAAAATCAGCCCTCGATACATGAGCAATAACTGTGAATGCTCACTGGAGAATTACTTGTAGTGCAGCAAGATAACATTCAAAAATGAGAACTACCTCATAGAGTATTAATAACTTGGTATCAAATAACAAGAAGAAACATGATAAGAGCCAAGTAATTATTTGTTCTTTGAAGAACTACATAATTCTAAGCTCTATATCTTTTTTTGTGATTTTTCTGTCAGTCCTGTAATGATGATGGCAGAGGTGTAATGTCTGTATCTCTCCTATAGCTGACACCCCTTGCATTCACAAACAGTAGAATTCTAGGACGGGTTTTATCTAACATTCTTTTCCTGTTCAGCAAAACACTTCATGATCCTGCATGTGAAGTGACGTGATACAAAAAACAACATCAAAAGCAAACCCATTAGCAAAAGCAATCAGCCATTACTTGATAATCACTAAGCAGCACTGTGTAATTCTCAAGTGGCCGTAGTGTACACTCCCTTGCTGTAGATGATGAAAGGCAATCATAATTTCCCTGAACAAAGTAGCCGGTTATATAGCAGTACCTGTCTAGAACTCTTCACAACAAGGAAATGTATGTTCCCTCTTTTGTGTATATGCATTTTAAATAAAGTTTTGAAGCTTCAAATAAGCCAAAAGTCCAGATGACTGAATTGCTACCTCAAAACCCAATCTTCTTTTATCACTTTGCAAAGTGAGCATAGAAGTCTATTTTGAATAGAGCTTTCCAGACTTGCAGACAAATCCAATTCTTAAATAAGCAGATATGAAGTGCTGTTAATGCAATGGGATTGTGATCACGTACCACATAAGGTTGAATGTACAGTCTAGAACTTGGCTATCATTGCAGAAGTTTCCCATTACTTACACAGCTTTTATCACAGATTTCAAGAATTAAAGAAATCTAATATGGTTGCAATTAGTATAATTCAGAATTTGAACTGAATGGTCGGCCTCAGTTCCTGATTTCAACACGCGGGTGTAATGTCCAAATTTGAAGTTCTTCGTTGTGTCAGTTTTGTTATTGACAGTCACAAAAAATGGCTGAGGTAGTCCTCTCTTTCTAAAAAGAATCTACCACTCAGGCAGGCATGCAAGCAGAGTGACAAAAAAATATATCAGCTTTTCCATTGTGATGCATTCTTTGTTTAAGAATGATTTATCTGCCAAGAAGTGAAAAGGAGACAGGTTATTCGTTACACAGAAGCACAGAATACCTTCATTGGTCTTGCTATGTGTGAATCGACAACTACACTAATAATACTGGGTTTTTATCAATAAAGATTCTTGTTATTGTTATTTATGTGATGCCTATGTGCAAATACTATTCCACAGACATGTCAAATGGTTTGGTCCATGCCTACTGCTGTCTGAGCATTCCTTGTCCAGAACTGCAGCTGCGAGCTCCATCGTTCTTAGATGGAGAATAACTTGAAGTTAACCACTGACCTTGCAAGGCCATTCAGCTGAAACTACACTGACACTAAAAGGATAGGAAGAGGTTGAAATTATTTATTTTAAACAACCGCAGTAGACCAGGAAGTCAGAATATTTATATGACACACCTGAAGAAATGAAAGAAAAAACCACATTTAATTTTCTTATGCAAAAAGGTGACTGTCCTACCTCCTGTATTCACCCAAACAATTGTAGATATTTTCTTAAGGCGATTCATCATACATGTAATATTCTTACATGTTAGGCTGCATCAGAAAGAAGGTCTTAGCTGTGAAGCACCCTAGCTTTATAAGCAGCCTCTTTGCAGTACTCCTGAAGAGTTTTTTCAGTCCTTTTCTTCAAAAGTAAATTTTCTTCTAACCTATTGAAGAGATAGCAGATATTCCAGAAAGGAGCAGAGACAATACTCAGACTGAAAAAGGGAAATTCCAAGTGGACAGAAGGAAAAAATTCCCCCCCACAAGAGTGTCTGAGCACTGGCACAGGTTGCCCAGAGAGGATGGGGGAATCTCCATCCTTGGAGATTTTCAAAACATGCTTAGATAAACTCCTGAGCAGCTTGATCTAGCTTTGAAGTCGGTCCTGCCTGGAGCAAGAGCTAGACTATGGGTAACTCTGTGTATTTACTGTGGGATTTTGGCCAGATGCACATTCATACTGATCCCCTAAATACTAGGTCTGGTAGGAAGGAAAATAGCTGTGTTTCAAGCAGAACCAGGGGTAAAGGCGAGACGCTTTGGGAGCAACGCAGCTCTACACATTTGCTTACCTTTCGCTGTCTTTTATTATCACAGTATTTCAATTTGTTACCAACATGAATGCTTTTACCTCCTACTAGCCATATATAACATTATTACCACTTCACAGACAGTGAATTAAACACACAGAGCAAAGTCCTAATTATCTTGCCCGAAGGTCAAATGCAGAAGCTGTGGCAAATTCAAGAGCAGAAACAAGTCTTCTAAACACTATTCTAAAGCCCTAATTTTAAGCATTCATCATCTCAGGAGGCTTTATTTGCCCTATTACTACAAAACAGTAAAGTAGTAACTGAGGTACCAAAGTATCCGAAGTACTGTTTGCTTCCTACTTTATGCCTTGTAGCACATAAATGTGTTACTTGTACTGGTAATGTGTTTTAGAGTGTGAAGGTTAATACATTTTAATGAGCTCTGACCTGGATCCAAACAATCCTGCTGATTATATCCCAGTAAGGGCAATGAGTAAGAATCAGATGTAACATTTACAATATTCAAATATTTACGCTGTTGGCAAGGAACCGCTGCATGAAGCTCAACACTGAACGATGGACCAATCAACAGCTGTATATGTTTTATTAACATAAACACTTTCAAGCAAATTTGGAAGCAGAAATCAGTCCCCTGCTACTTGGTCAGAACTGATATGGCAGGCATCCTGTAGTAATTTTTCACCAGTATATCATTAATGAAATGACAACAAACAAAACAGATCTTAAGTTGGTTAAAAAAAAAAAAAGAAAATTCAGAAGGTTAGGAATAATTTTTCAAGCAAAATGACAAATTAGTCAACTTCTGGAAATTCAAACTCCTATTTTGGTTTCTATTTTGATTAGAGAAAGAAGCCTAATCAATAAAAAGCAAGGGAAAACACAGATGGTTACATAGCTTTTCAGTGATTTCATGAAAATAAAATGTAATTTCTTATTTAATTTCAAACAAAAGTTTTTAAACATATTTGTCCCTTAAGTGACACATCAACCAAAGCCTATTTTCCTGCAGAAATGCATCTCATCCCCTGCAATATCCCACAGTTAGTGTGCTGCATTCCTCTCCCGTCCCACCAGACAGCACCCTCACCACCGGCCCTGCCACAGTCTCCCCTTCCTCCGCCTGCAATGCCACTGCCCATTGCCCTGACAGCGCTCTCACTCCTCTCCATTGCCCTTGGCCAGCAGAAAAGCAGGAAGTGACATATTTGACTGGTGGTCCTTCCAGTGTCCATCAGACCCAGCTGTACATATAGCTGCCCGGTGCCTGCTGGGGCCTCTGCCATGGAGGGGCAGGCTCCTGCTCCGCTGCCAGTTCCTCTCTTCTCACTCCTCCTCAAGGCTCACGGTGCTTGCGGTAACTGTGTAGCTTTGGTATCCCTACTGTCCTGTCAAATCCAGTTTAAAAAGGGATCAAAAGCTTTTAGGGTTGAATAAGAAACAGAAAACTCACTCAAATAAACTTCCTTAGGAAATTAGGATTAAACAAGCAATTCTCTTATTCCTATTTATCTATTAATAATGCAGCAATACAGAGGGAGTGTAGGATTTTAGCCAGCTACTCTGCACATTTTAATTAAAAACTACACACAGAAGCCCAGACAAGGCAGAAAGTATGTTCCCAGACGGCAGTCACTGGGAACCTACTTTAATATGAACTGAGAGGAAGTTCTGCTGAATCTAAAATAACTGTGGGACATACTGATCTTACAGAATTTGAAAAGCAGATGAATGGAAAATGTGACTAAACCTTTTCTGGTTTACCTGATGGAAAAGAGGCAAATGTATATACTGTTGATTACAGTGCTAAATTCATTGAGGACAGCACAGATGTGTGACTCATAGTTGTCTTCTAGCTGCAAGCTTATGCTTTAAAGCCAGTCGACTAATCCCCTTGCTGCTATGTTTCCTCGCATCAATATTCAGGAGCATTTTAACAACTTCTTGCAAACAGCTTTCTGTATCTACAAGAAGTATACTTTCAGGAAAATACTGCCTGCAGATGAATGACCATGCTCTACCTTCATGTAGTCCTTTTTAGTCTGCCTTCAGTCAGTGCATTTATTTTCTTCCATATTTGGTCACAGTAGACTAAAAGTCACTAAAAATAAACAGGATTTTCAGAGAAAACTGCAGAACAAGAATCTAACAAACTGGGGTTCTTTTTAATCCCACTGAATTATACCGTATTGGAAATATACATGAGCAAGAATAAAAAATATAGAGTCCACAAAACCAAAAAATTGCCTTCAAAGCTCACATGAGAGAAGGAAAAAGAATATTTATTTTTTCATGTGCCGATACTTAAAATATTTTTGCATCAGGTGTTAAAATCAGCCTCTTCAGGGAAGACTTTGTCTTCAGCAAAACGTTATTTGGAGGTTGAAAAGAGGACTTGGGACCTACAGCTATATTCTGCCTTATAATCTCTGTTCTTCCATTGGTTTGATTTCAGAGTATGTAAAACTAGCCAGGTAATTATTGTTTCAGTTTCACATGAAGTGTTCATTTACAAATATTGGGCCTTTTGACTCCCTTTATTTCTTCATTTTTCTCATTTGGTCAACTGTTTCTGCACAAAATTCCAAACAGCAACAAGCCCAAGCATAAAGCCCTGGCTTTTGTGCAGGCTATCATTGTGTACAGAGTTAGAGGAGAGGAGAGGAGAGGAGAGGACAGGACAGGACAGGACAGGACAGGACAGAACAGAATATTTCAAGTGGAAGGGACCTACAATGATCGTCTAGTCCAACTGCCTGACCACTTCAGGGCTGACCAAAAGTTAAAGCATGTTATTAAGGGCATTGTCCAAATGCTTCTTAAACACTGATGGGCTTGGGGCATCAATCACCTTGGTAGGAAACCTGTTCCAGTGTTTGACCACCCTCTTGGTAAAGAAATGCTTCCTAGTGTCCAGTCTAAACCTCCCCAGCGCAGCTTTGAACCATTCCCACACGTCCTGTCACTGGGTACCAGGGAGAGGAGATCAGCACCTCCCTCTGCATGTCCCCTGCTGAGGAATCTGTAGAGAGCAATGAGGTCACCCCTCAGCCTCCTTTTCTCCAGACTAGGCAAGCCCAAAGTCCTTAGCCTTTCCTCATAGGACATTCCTTCCAGCCCTTTCAGCAGCTTTGTTGCCCTCCTCTGGATGCATTCACATCCTTCATAATTGTGGGGCCCAGAACTGCTCACAGCACTCAAGGTGAGGCCGCACCAATGCTGAACACAGCGGGATAATCCCCTCTCTTGACCGGCTGGTTATGCTGTGTTTGATGCCCCCCAGGATGCGTTTTGGCCCCTTGGCTCCCAGGGCACACTACTGACTTATATCGAGCCTGCTGTCAACCAGCACTCCCAGATCCCTTTCTGCAGGGCTGTTCTCCACCCACTCCTCTCCCAGTTTATACTTGTGCCTGGCATTACTCCATCCTAGGTGCAGGACCCAGCATTTGGACTTGTTAAATTTCATCCCATCAATCACAGCCCAATGCTCCAATCTATCTACCTGCAAAGCCTCTTGTCCCTCAAGGGAGTCAACCCCTGCCTAGTCGCTTGTACCCCTACCTAGCCACTTTTCTAGTGATAGCATCTGCGTGCATGGAATATGAGGACTTCATGCACAAGCTCCTCCACTTAATAACGAATATTAATTGTGTAAGGCAATATTTGAAATGTACGTACTCATGGAAATAGTTCATCTTGCATTAGTTTCAAAGAGCACCTAAGTGAGACAGGGAAGACATCAAGAAGGTAGATTATGGTGTCATCTGCCCTCTCAAGAACAGAATGATGATCTCAGTAAGGACAGACTGAATCACAGATTTCATCTCTGCATTAGCCCTCCTTGAGTCCTAAATGGAGAAGAGCATCTCTTCCAGCTTCTTACAGGCAGTAACTAAATCCTTCTACTCAGCTTTTTGTATAATACTACACAAAGAAGAAAGAAAACAAGGGAACGAACCTTCCTTTTCTTTCTTCATTTGTTAAAAAGGCATAAATGTTAAAAACTCTGCTTTTCCAAAGTATTCAGTAATGTTGCATATCCAGTTGAGGTTTTGTGCCCAAATATGGGAGTGCTTTGTATTTACAGGTAGGAATTAAGGCTTCTCCCGGTAAAAATGTTGCAGGACCAATGGTTGAACTGAAATGCTTCTACACCAACGCGTGCAGCGTGGGCAACAAACAGGAGGAGCCAGAATTCATTTTCCAGCAGGAAAACTATGATGTAGTTGCCATCACAGAAACATGGTGGAATGACTTGCACAACTGGAGTGCTGCAATGGATGGCTATAACCTCTTCAGAAGGGATAGGCAAGGAAGGCGAGGTGGTGGGGTGGCCGTGTATGTTGGGGAGGGTTATGAATGTCTGGAACTAAATGATGGTGACAATAGGGTTGAGTGCCTATGGGTAAGGATAGGGGGGACAGCCAACAAGGCAGACATCATGGTGGGAGTCTGTTACAGACTGCCCAATCAGGATGAAGAGGCAGAAGAAATATTCTATAAACAGCTGGCAGAAGTCTCAAGATCGCTAGCCCTTGTACTTGTGGGGGACCTCAACCTACCAGATATCTGCTGGGAATACAATACAGCAGAGAGGGAACAGTCTAGGAGGTTCCTGGATTGTGTTGAGGGTAACTTCCTGACAGAGCTGGTGACGGAGCCGATTAGGGAACATGCCCTTGTGGACCTGTTGTTTGTAAACAGAGAAGGACTTGTAGGGGATGTAATGATTGGAGGCCATCTTGGGCATAATGATCATGAAATGATAGAGTTTCTGATTTCTGGAGAAGCGAGGGAGGGGTTCAACAGGACTGCCGCCTTGAACTTTCGGAGGACGGACTTTGGTCTTTTCAGGAGCCTAGTTGACAGAGTCCCCTTGGGAGGCAGTCCTGAAGGGCAAGAAGTCCAGGAAGGCTGGATGTTTTTCAAGAAGGAAGTCTTAAAGGCGCAGGAGCAGGCCATCCTCATGTGCTGAAAAACAAGCTGTCGGGGAAAAAGACTGGCCTGGCTGCACAGAGAGCTATGGTTACAACATGGGGGAAAAAAGGAAAATTGATGGGCTTTGGAAGAAGAGGCAGGCCACTCATGAGGACTACAAAGATGCTGTGAAGCTATGTAGGGAGAAAATCAGGAGGGCCAAAGCCCAATTTAACCTGGCTTCTGATGTTAAGGACAATAAAAAAATTTCTATAAATACATTAACAATAAAAAGAGGACTAAGGACAATCTCCATCCTTTAGTAAATGGGGGTGGAAACATAGTGACAAAGGATGAGGAAAAGGCTGAGGTACTTAATGCCTTCTTTGCCTCAGTCTTTAACAGTAAGACCAGTTGTTCCCTGAGTACCCAGACCTCTGAGCTAGGAGACAGAGGCAGGGAGCAGAAAGAAGCCCCCGTAATCCAAGGGGAAATGGTGAGTGACCTGCTACACCATTTAGACATACAGAGGTCTATGGGACTGGATGGGACCCACCCAAGGGTACTGAGGGAGTTGGCGGAAGTGCTCACCAAGCCACTTTCCATCATTTATCATCAGTCCTGGCTAAACGGGGAGGTCCAAGTTGACTGGAGATTCACAAATGTGACGCCTATCCACAAGAAGGGCTAGAAAGAGGATCCAGGGAGCTACAGGCCTGTCAGTCTGACCTCAGTGCTGGGGAATATTATGGAGCAGATCATCCTGAATGCCATCACACAGCACATGCAGGACAACCAGGTGATCAGGCCCAGTCACTATGGGTTCATGATCTCCTTCTATGACAAGGTGACCCATTTGGTGGATGAGGGAATGGCAGTGGATGTTGTCTGTCTGGACTTTAGCAAAGACTTCAACGCGATTTCCCTTAGCATTCTCCTGGAGAAACTGGCTGTTCATGGCTTGGATGGGTATACTCTTCACTGGGTCAAAAACTGGCTGGAAGGCCAGGCCCAAAGAGTGCTGGTGAATGGAGTTAAATCCAGTTGGTGGCCGGTTACCAGTGGTGTTCCCCAGGGCTCGATACTGGGGCCAGTTCTGTTTAATATCTTTATCAATGACCTGGACGAGAGGATCGAGTGTACCCTCAGTAAATTTGCAGATGACACCAAGTTAGGTTGGAGTGTCAACCTACTTGAGGGCAGAATGGCCCTACAGAGGGATCTGGACAGGCTGGATTAATGCGCTGAGGCCAATGATACGAGGTTCGGCAAGGCCAAGTACTGGGTCCTGCACTTGGGTCACAACAACCCCATGCAGCGCTACAGGCTTGGGGAAGAGTGGCTAGAAAGCTGCCTGGCAGAAAAGGACCTGGGAGTGTTGGTTGACAGCCAGCTGGGTGCCCAGGTGGCCAAGAAGGCCAACAGCATCCTGGTTTGTATCAGGAATAGTGTGGTGAGCAGGACTAGGGAAGTGATCGTCTCCATATACTGAGCACTATTGAGGCACCATGTCAAATACTGTGTTCAGTTTTGGGCTCCACACTACAAGAAAGACATCGAGGGGCTGGAGCATGTCCAGAAAAGGGTGACGAAGCTGGTGAAGGGCCCAGAGAACAAATCTTATGAGAAGTGGCTGAGGGAACTGGGGTTGTTTAGCCTGGAGAAAAGGAGGCTGAGGGGAGACCTTATCGTTCTCTACAGCTACCTGAAAGGATGTTGTAGTGAGGTGGGGGTTGGTCCCTTCTCCCAAGTAACAAGAGATAGGACAAGAGGAAATGGTGTCAACTGGCACCAGGGGAGGTTTAGGATGGATATTAGGAAAAATTTCTTCACCGAAAAGGTTATGAAGCACTGGAACAGTCTGCCCAGGGAAGTGGTGGAATCGCCATCCCAGGAGGTATTTAAAAGGCAGATAGAGGTGGTACTTAGGGACATGGTTTAGTGGTGGTTTTGGCAGTGTTAGGTTTATGGTTGGACTCGATGATCTTAAAGGTCTCTTCCAACCTGGGTGATTCTATAATTCTATGATTCTATCATGCAGCACTGTTTGTATAGATATGCATTATACACAATATATATGAATATATAATAACATATGGACAAGTCCCACTAACTTCAGTTGAAGTTGTGAATGCTCAGAACTTCTGTAAATGAGGAGATTATATCAAATGCCCAGAAAATTTGGACATACTGCCTGTATGAATAGTGGGAAATTGTAGAATGGAAGTGGGTCAGTTCACCACAGCAGCTGATGTTTATGCTACCTGTGGTTGAAGAATTTTACTTCAAGATAGATTCTGTCTGGTCCCCCAAACTGCATAGCCCTACCACACACGTGGTTTGATGAAGTCTGGGCAAAATCTATCCTACAAAACTTTCCTTTTTTTTTGGAAAACATGTCATCAGCAGCCCAATCTGGAAACATCATCCTACTGTTTCATCTGTCTCACAGACAGGTCACAGTCACACATAATTGCCTCTGCCAACACTGTTAATATAAGGCTTTCTACAGAAAAAGGAGCCTTATCTTTGATTCCGCCCATGCCATTTTTGGTACCATAGTGGTTGCTTCCCATTGCACCTTGTGGAGGAGACCACATCTTCTCTGTCAGGATAGTCTGCTTAACAGCACCATGTAATCGAATGTTGTAAAGTTACCTGACTTGGACTAAAATGGAGACAGATCACCTATCTAGAATAGTATCTGCCTAGAAGAAAAACCTGCCTATTAAATGAATTAATCCCAGCTGGGTGGGGCAACCAAGAAATACCAAAGACAACATAAAGGGACTGTGCAGAGACACCCCAGTGAGGGGGACCAGAAGCAGAACTTGAGAGCACTGCGCCATTCCTGTGTACCTTGCCTTTTGTCCTTGCTTTCTAATCCTCCCTCTGCTTTTATTTCCAATTTTGTTGCCCAGCAACATATCCTTATATGGGGAAATATGTGACCCAGCTTATATCCTTACAAATCCTCATCCTCTTTTTCTTTCTGGGAGCTCCTAATTCTTTTCTTCCCCTCCAGATCTTCCCAGTTGAGTGCTCAGCCACAGTCTCTCCCTGAATCCCTGTCCCTCACTCTGCAACTCACTTTCAGGGTCAGACTTACTGATCCTTACTGACCTGTTACTGATCGCCTTCCACACATCATGTCTGTCCCCACGCTGATTTACAAACCCAGCCCCAGACTGCCCAACTGGTCCCAGTCTCTTAATTGAAACACAGCTCTGTGTTCATCACTCCTCTGCAGTGAGAGTCCCCTGCATTGCACAGTTGTCTCATTTGTTCCTGTATGAATTGCATCGAATATGCTTTGCTTTCAGCCTAACAACACTGTGTAACAACTTTGAAAGAACAAAACCCTTTAGCTTGAAAAGAAAGAGCAGTGTTGACAGTACTGACTCTGAGGACTCTTATACTACTTTTCCAAGTGTACAAATAAAATGGTCTCAAATTTCAGCATCACTAAAGATGAAGGCTTGCAAGTACACCATTATCTTGTGTTTTGCCATCCTTTATGGGCTCCATTAAACTGATGAAAGCTTTCTGACACTTTCTAGCCCTTTCTGACAAATTTTTTTTGTGCACTTCTCTAGAAAAGCAGAGGTTTAAGAACTGCTATTTTACATACTGAGAGCTATTACCAAGCATCTCAAAGGGCTCTTTGTTAACCATGAAATACTATGGAGAAGTGGTTAATTAACTGTGGTGTTATAAAAACACCTGGGAACAGTCAGTTATAAGCAGCGCTATAATGTTACAACTTGTGTTGGCTGTTTATGTTGTTCTCCCAGTAGAGAGTTTGCTGGGTATGGCGTCTTTTCATATTCATTGTTTTAGATCTATTTGCACATTCAGCTTTTGTTCCTCAGTCCGTGATCTGAAATTTTACAGTGAACACGGGGAAACTGTGTTGTTTGAGTGTTACAATATTAACCTACGATATGCTGGGGAGAAGCCATTTGGGCTGTAGAACAAAATTTTGTGCTCATTTGTACAGCCCACTTTATGTATGTCCAACGAATGCAGATTTTACCACTGGAAAAATGAGGGCATCTCAGGAGTAACTGTGTACAATCTGCCATGTGGCAAAGTAAATTACAGAGTATAAACCTAATTTGGGCATCCGTGTCCCTGGCATAAAAAACCTAGCTCTTATCTCTGTTATATTTCTGAACAACAACCGCATTCTTCCCTCCTGCTGGAGGATTAAGAATCCAAGTACTGGATTCTTAATTACCTAGTACAAGCATGCTTTTCATTTCAGTGCAAAAAAAAAAGGAAAAAAATAGAAGTAAAACCTAGACCAGAAGAGGTAAAGATCTACCTCTGGGTTGGATCCTGATGTATGGTATGGGTTTTTTTCCCTGTATAGCTGTGCTCCAAGATACCATTTCATGGCAAAATGCAGTAGCAGTTTATTGGATCGTAAGGAAAAGTCTACTATGCTGTCCTACCAGACTTATTCCTCAAGATTGCTCATAAACATCATTGTCTAAATTTAGCTCTGGATAGATACCTAACGATTTTATTTCAAAGCCTATTAATGGCTGTCTCAGTCCCAGGTCAGCTACAGTCCATGCTACAGCAATAGCCATTGTATCACTGTAATACCATTGACCACTGACATCACTGTCTCGGTGAACATTCTTGAGTAAAGAATGATAGCAATATAACAAATCAATATTTGCACCTTATTCTTTATTGCTGTATTTAGATATTGAAAAAGCATATTTCTTCTTGTCAGAATCCATAGCTTTGATTCCTCTATACTTTAGCAGTATGATTCAAGTTTCCAAGTGATACAATGAGTAAAAAACACATAACCAACAACATCAACAAAATTCTAACAAAATGTAAGCTAGTATTGCACACCCTTTCTCTGCAATTGCTCTTGATTCCTGGGAGAGGAATTCCTTAATTCCAGGAGAGGGGGTGGGAGGGGGACTCCACTCTCTCTACCACTGATCTCTCCTCGCCCTAGAATTTCTAGTGCTTAATTAAGGAGAGCAGGAACTCTTATATGAGCAAAAGGGAAGGCAGAAAATGTGGAGAGAATGAGAAAGAAATGGATGTGGGGTGGAGAAAGAAAATGAGAAGAATAACACGGGAAAAAAAACACCAAACCCCACAAAAATAACCTATGGATAAGAGGTGGCCAGAGCACAGAGACAAGTGGAGGCCAGGATGGAAAAGACTGGGTAACAAGGGACTCATGAGAGAACATTGCTCTGAGTGGAAAAAAAATATCCCTAAACAACCAAAAAAGTAAGACACAGTGGAGAGAAGAGCAGGAACAGGATGAGTAATACGAAACCTGAAGTAAGCAAACAAAGACTACATGTATTATGTCATGATCTCCTTGAGGGAGCAATTCCGCTTCTAACAATTGCGCCAAACAACTCACATCTATCCTATCAATGGCTACTCCCAATTGGTGTGAACTGAGCACCTCCATGTTGCAGAACACCAGGAATAAGTCCTAGCTTGGTATCTGTTGCACAGGACTTTGCACCTACTTACTCACAGCCTTATGTACAAAGCTATGTACTTCATGTTGAGCATTTCTATCTTCTACGCAGTCCGTGTGAGTCCATTTCTTTTGTTTTAGCTGGCCTGCTCAGAGTTACGTTCAAAAAACATTCATGAGAAGCTTCCCTGTTCATTGGCAGTGAGATTCTCTTGGTTGTGAAGCACTCCTAGTTCAATCCAGTGTAATACAAAGCATGCAGCTATGCTGGCCTTCATTTTGGCCATCTTTCAGCTTGAGATATTTTAAGGTGTTTAAGATTCAGTGTGTCTTTACAGGTCACCCAAAATAATGAGAGAATCATTTTTCTATCAGTTATTCTGGGGTCTTAGAGCTTTCTACTGAGGTTCTATGTTGAACAGGCATGTGTTGCGTGCAGAAGGTCATAATAAGCGATATAATATGATGCTAATAATGTGATAATAATATGTACACTTGCTATCTCTTTGTTACCTTGTCTCTTAATTTCAATCTGATCATTCTTTGTGTCTTGACTGTTGAGGTTGTATATTCCTTGGGACAGTAAGAGTGCGCTAAACTCACCTAGAAGTTACCCCATAAAAGGATCCAGCAACTCTTGCTCCAGTTAATGTTACTCACTCCCACTCCCACTTATGAGCAGACAGGAAATCCTTGTACATTGTTCATAGAACAAAAAGTTTCATGGGTATTATGAAGACTATGTACTTGGCATCTCTCCCAATATGGTAGATGAGGCTTTCTGGAAGGTCTTCAGAAAGCTGAAGTTGAAAGAGACACTCTGAAGATAGGATTGTGCTAATAAAACTGTACAATATAAATGTTAAACAAAGGGATAAAGAAGTAAGGAAATCTCCATGTATGTGTTCTCCAATCAAGAAGGAAACTCAGGAAAAACAGGAAACAAAGAAGATAACTTTCTTAAGTGGAAAATAAACATGCACATAGAATTTACGATAGCATGAAAGGAAATCTTAGGTTTTAATGTTTGATTATCTGCTTCCACAGAGCAAAGCTTTCATTATCCATACAAAATGCTGGAGTTTCCTAATCTTTTTTCTGCCCTATTCCTAACACTACAGTCTATCACATAATACATTCTCCTTTATATCCTTGCTTGCAGCAATAAGGAGATACATGTTCAGCTCATAAGCCCACAGGCAGCTGTCCGGAGTGGAAAAGGCATTATTGTAATCCTATCTTCTTCCTAAGCATTGCTGACTTCAGGAATTCTTGAATCTTGATCAAAGACTTTTGCCTTCAAAAAAGGTCCCTGGTTAGATACTCTGACCAGGCTGCCAGTGGTTTGAGCTGATGGAGCCTGCATCTACAGTAGCATTTTGGCGCAGAACAGGAGAGTGTTCTCTAAGCAAATCACCCAGTAGTCCTCACTTACCCTACATGGGTTCTGTTCACAGTGCAGTTTTCATAGACCCAAACAAGATGCCTTTCAGAGCAATCTAAAATTCAAAGATCCTCTCCAAGTGCTTACTAAGCAGCCTCCATCTCCTAAAGAGGGATAAAGATCCAAACCAATATGTTGATCACACTGAGCTGAACTACTCCAGAGCGTACCAACCATTTAACCATTAAGACCTCGTGCAACACCCTGAAAGGATTTTCAGGTACTATAAAGGGCCAAATATCAAGTGTGCCTTCATATTTACTAAGGAGTTCCAGCCTTCAATTCTCTGCAAATTCATTGCTCTTTTCTCACCTATCCACCCATCTTTTGTTTCAAAAACTTTTCTCACTTTTACCTAATTTACCTTCTTTTGCCATGCCCTACCGAATCTTTTGTCAGCTTTGATTTTTAGTAGTAGTAGTAGTAGCGGCAGTAGTATAGTACCATCCTCCATTTTCTATTTTTATCTGTTGCAATGGTGACATCTACCCCAGAAATGCTAAATTTGAGTATGAACCTAGCAAAACTGTAATCAATATTAAAAAAAAAGTAATTAGGGACAGGTTGTTAATTTGGGAGGAGTTTGAGTGGAGAAAAAGAGACAAAAAGGCTGTGAGAAGTTCCACCTAATTCAGAAAAAATGGAATGTAAGGGATGAAATCATCAGAAGACAAACACAGGGCAACTCTGACAGTAGCAGTGTGGATGCCTACAAGTGATAATGAATCTGACTGGCAAACACCAAGTTCACCAGGCAAATAATAAGTTCACTGGGACAACCAGCTGGGTTCTCCATCAGGTCTAGGGCTATATGAGTTGGTGTGGGGAGAAATGGACTTGCACCTTCATATTTATAGAATTTTAATTCAATAGGGGTTCTTTATCTGATTCACAGCTTCATGGCAGTACATAATAGCTTCCATAATTGTAATAATGAATTAATATTAACAGTATGTTATTTAGCTAACTTGATTATTGATGATTTTGCTGTTCTTTGCCATTTCCTCATATTGTATTCATTAATCAATAAACACTTGCTTTTAGAGCAATTCTTCCAACTCTGAAAGCTGTGGTGACCTCAGAACCCGCCTATCTTCTGCTCTGTTCAGTGTTGGGAGAAGCTGGGTTGAAGTACCATGCCTAGGTTTAGAACTTTTTCACACAAATATACCTTGGGTGCAAGACCACGGTGAGAAAAGAAACCGGATTTGTTCCTTTGTTGGGGGACGGCATGACAAGGAGAGAGATCACAAGAGTCTTCCTTCATGGTTTTCATAAGAGTATAAATATCTCCTTGGGAAACTATTAGAGTAAATCAGGTTACCAAAGGGAAAACTAAGACAGGGGTGAAACTCTCTCATTATTAAGATAGTACAACTAGCTCGCACCAGGACCATAGAAAAGTGTTGGGATCTCTTTCACTGGAAGTTAATAAGAAACAGTTAGGCAAGTATGTGTACAAATTAGTTACATACACTTGATCTGCCAAAAAGTAGGGAGTGACATTTTGAGAATCCCTCTGTATATCTATCTGTGATACTTCAGTCAGTAACTTCTGATACTTGAGTCATATTACAATTAATCCAAATATAATCACATTGCAAAAAAAATGACATTTTTAGTCTGAAATTTCGGAGACAAAGGAACACAGGAAAAGAAGAAATATTAAAAAAATACATTGCTGTTGATAGCTAGAGTGGTATCTTTCCTCAGCTTCTGCTTAGCAGGTTTCCTTTCTATGTTTCTTTAAAATAAATAAATGAGCTGATGTAACAGACGAGACAAATAATGCCTTTGTGTATATATGTAGTTAAGATTCTGAAATTATTAGCTTTACCCCTTAAAATCAAACCACATACATAAAAATGGTAAAATATCCCCCTTCCTATTGGTCTGACATGAACGTGCAAAGTCCATGGAAACTTCTACACAGAAACTTTACAGCAGACGTTCTTCTGCCTTTTGCTGCTTAAGAACAAAGAGCAATGGAATAAATATTGGATGATTTTATTTTGCTCTCCTTTGTGCCCCTTCACACTCACACCATAATCTGGATAGCCTCCACTGCCAATGCAGACATATTGTGTGATATGGAAGATTAAAGTTCAAGAGAAATTCAAGAACTCTGTAAACAGAACACCACATAGGAAGTGAAGATGAAAACTTCCATGAGACTAGTTAGTTTATTGAATTAAATTCTGTAAATATATGCAATATCTGTTCTAAATTGATATGGAATAAATAAAACCAGAACTGACTCTTTGATACTGTCTAGTGAGCTCATTCTATTTAATGCTAAAATATTACTTTGGTGACAACTTTTCTTGTTTTCCCATCAGAACACTGTTACTGTAGACTGTGAATTCAGAAGTACGATATTTTCTTCTCACATTACTACTTCTTCCAAATGGTCTTTCTCTGAATGAACATACACTGCCTTCCGCATGAATAGTCAAAAACATTTGGTGTAGGAAAAGCTGCATATTTTGCTAGCAATTATCTATTTGTAACTAGTAGTTGAGAGACTTTTTTTCCTGAACCAGTCTTTTTATCTGGTTAAGCGAGTTGGTTACTAGGAGGTTTCTGAAAAAGGTTGTGTTGGTTTTAGTAATTTGACATTTGCAGAGAAGTCATCATTTAGTTCCCCAAATGATTTCTTCTTGCTATTTGACATTTTAGAAATTGAAATTCCATTTGCATACAACCTATTGCATAATTAATATATTTAAAATGATTATTTGAAAGAGGTGTAACCCTCCTTTCCCATACTATGACTGTATAACTGAGGTCATAATTGTCATTCAGCTATTAGTTATCCTGTATTCAATTTTACAACTCCCTACACAGTGAGTCCCAGTTTCAAAAAAAGACATTTTGTTGTTTCTCTAACTTTGTCTGGTCTAAGCCTCTGGTTTGTTTCCAGTGTCAGTTTTGCTAAATAAGTTGTTTCAATAGCTTCAGTCATAAAAACTGAAGACAAAAGCAGAATGTTCCTGCTGCAGATCAATCATTATAGATTTCAGCTTGAGGACCTGTTTTAGGCACTGTATGCGTGTTTGGGAGAAAGAATCATCATTTAACTCTACCTTGACACTTGGACCCCGAATTTCAGTAATGACGAGTGCTGTACTTGATACCCAGGCCACTATGGAGAAATGGGCAGAACACAGGAAAAGACACCATTGCTAGAGGTATTATTGTTTGCCAAAAATGTTAAAATATCTGTATATATAGCTATTATATATTCTTTATAACAATGGAAGAAAGGCCAAACCAGGAAAAGACCACCAAACCCCTACGTTCTTTGTGTAAGTTTTATGTCTCCCTTATTAAAGTTGGAAGTACTAGTCAGAATTGTGTGGTATATATTGTATTTAGGCTCCTGGAAAACTTTAGGTACATTTTGAAGAGCTGTTTAATCAGCATAGTGTGTAGCCACACCTTAATATGTGATAAGTATTTTAGCAAATATTAGCTAGAACTGGATGTTGAACCTTTGTTATAGAAAGTTAATCTAGCCAGAACAAAGTATAAACATCTCTCAAACAGAGCAGTGTCTAACCCAAAGAATGTGACTCAGGGCCAGAGGACACGATAAGGCAGTAGATTGTTTTTAAAGAACTTGTAGTACCTTTAGTACCACCAGATATTCTGAGTATTACTTGTAGATGGCTAGGTTGTACTGTTACACTGAGCTCTAAATCAACAAACAAAAAAGAAAAAAATCACAATTCATAACACTGAAGTATGTAACACCCTATGAGTAATAATTATTCATTGATTACATTTTGTTTCTGTGTAAAAACAATCTAGGAAAGGATTTTGATGATTCAGAACTGGGGAAGTCATGGAATAAATGAAATCTGAACAGAAGATAAGCAATTCTTATAAATAGAAAGATACTTGGGTAGTTTGAACTTTCAGTTTAAACATAAATAGGTAAAAGGGAGTTTTATAAAGACAAGGAAGAAAATATCCTGGCTTTTCTGCACTCTGTGATGCTTTCCTAAAATACAGTTTTTTTAAAAAACAAAAACTTGTGATTTTTTTTAAACTCAGATCTGATTATTTCTAGCATTTATTTCCAAATTTTTAAAAAGGTTACTTTTAGGAAAGCCCTGGGCTTACACTGAAGCTGTGTACTGGTCTTCTGTGGGATGCTTAAATGCCTGAGGAACAGAATTGTTGCATGAGGTATTTCACCAGACTAGTGCCATTTCAGTTCAATTCCTTGCACCCTTGGCTTGCTGTTGACTGTCAGCCATTACTGTCAGATGTGAAGCTTAGAGCCCCAGGAAAGGATATTTTATGGCAAGATATAAAAGAATATATGGAAGCAGGAATGCTACTGAAAACATAAAATGAATCAAATTACTAAAGATGAGAAGAAAGAACAAGCACAAGAGGTTATGAACTGAGTCAGAAAAACTAAGGCAGACCTGGAGAAAAAGGTAAAGGAAAGTGAAAAACTAATAAGAAATAATGTCAAGAAAGCCAGTGTTTAGGTGTGTTTAAGACCGCTTCTGTGTTAGTCTCCAACAAAAAATTTAACTTGGGTTAATGTAATTAACAAAAGCTCAGACTAAAATAGAAAGGGAAAAGGTTGGAAAGTACTTAGGTGATTTCAACATAATAAACAAATAAACAAATTAAATTCAGCTTCTGATACTTTGAGGATTTGGTCCAAGTGTATCAGCCCATCTGTCACTGAGAGCTGTTGAATGAATGAATGAGGTTCTGGAAGACTAGATATAGCAAATTTGTTGGTTTTTTTTTTTTGGGTGATGTACACAGGTGAGCTGTCACCAGACAATCTGAGTGCAAAGGCCAGCTGCCCCCTCAGGGAGATGAAAACATGGTCAGCAAAGCAGGGGCCACTCCAGCCAATGTCCAGTCCCACCATACCCAACAAAGTGATTAAGGAAAACAGATGGCTGTCAAGTTCAGCCAAAAGTCCAGACCCTCAGGCAAATGCATGGTAGTAAGACAGGGCCAAGGTCAAGCCAAAAAATCAATCTGTAGGTCAGATCCAGTAATAGTAACCAAGGCCAGACATAGTCCAATGATCATCAGACAGGACCACAGTGACACAGCAGGACTGAGTCCATACTGGGAAGTCAGCCTCCAGGCCATGGAAAGGGTGTGTGGGTGGAGGCCTCAGGTGAGGCTGGTCAGGGCCATGGCAGCAGCCTCTCCTCCAAGCAAGGGACAACCTCACCTTCTGAGGGTCCACAAGACAGGATGGGGTGGTAAAAGGAATGTGGATTTAGACCTTCCTCTCCAGAGACTTGGCCACTCTCTACTTCTGCTGCTTGCTTTTGGTGTTAGGCTCTAACTCATGTGAAAGCACAGAGGAAACAACTTGATCCCCCATCTTGTTTGTGGTAAGAATTTTAGGACAGTATGCAAGGCTTTAAGTTCTGTTTTGAATGCGACTATGCCGAAGTAAAGATTCGGTAATCATATTAGTTCAAGCTAGGAAGCATCTTAGTTATATAACGAACATACAATGCAGTGTGCCAAAAAATAGAGTACAGTCATGTGGAGCTTCTCTTTGCCTGTTGATAGCTGAGAAGACTGACACTAATGAGGTCCCTTGATAAGCAAAGACAGAACTAAAAGCATCCTAACTTCAAAAGGATTTTGCGCTTCAAATATTAAAGTGATGCAGTAGAGAGAAAGGCCTCACAGTTGTGGAATCCCATGAGTTAAGTCAAACTGCTTGAAGATTAAAAGCCATATCTGACCTTGTATCACAAATATATAAATGATGGAAATTCTGTTCAGAGGAGATTATTGTCCCCATTTCTGTACAATTTCTAAGGGAACTTCCCACAGGGGACTGTATGGCTGAAGTTTGATAAGGCTTGACATTGCTGGGGATCACATGAATGATATGCATGACTTTGTGAGCATCAGGCAGGAGTTTTTCCCACATGTACATGCCTGGTAACCGTCAATGAGGAGAAACATCAGTCATGCTTCACTAAGGATTTTAGGGAAGTTGCGGGAACTGTGATAATATCCTAAAAATAAAGTCCTAGGAAGATTTAAAATGATAAAATAAAAATAAAATATAATATATAAAAATAAAATATATCTGAGTATATAAAAAAGAAAGGCCAAGAAAAACGGAGTGATTTCCAGGGTGAGATTTTACTATCCTAAAAATATTTTGTGTTTCTCGCCAGCTCTTAAAAATTTCCCAGTCTGTGGCTACCACGAGTGTCTAACAGCAACAGATCCTGGCTGCTTATGTAAGGTCTCTGATCCCAGGAACAAGTGCTTCTGTGCAGGTAGATGACTCATGCAGGTTATCTTAACCAGGCAATTGTCAAGTACTTGATGTTCTTGGTTTTTGTCCATTGAATCTGTTTTGCTGTGTTTCACAGACCCTGTGTGAACCTAGCCAGATGTCAGGAGCTCCCTTCTCAGATGTTCAGTGTTTAGGAATGGGACAGAAATAGTGTAGAAGTGGGAATATGAAACTGGTGAGATGGTGTATGTGCTAGACAGGGGAAAGACTTGGAAGTCTTGGCTGGGGTGGGGAGAGGAACAGAGATAAGATGTTGGTTTCCAGCAGTAGGGAATAGGTGGCAGGAGAGTAGGTGGGGCACTGTGGGGCTGAGCTTTTAGTTGGGGAAGCAGTCTGGTGGGAAGGGCAGGAAGAATATTATCATAGAATAATATAGGCTGGAAGGAAGCTTGGGAGGTCACCTTGTCCAACCTCCTACTGAAAGCTGGGTTAATTTACGTATTAGATCAGATGGCTCCTGAATTCTTAGAGACTAGTGGATCCTGATGCAGGCTTGGGGAAAGTGTACAGCTGACAGGGAGAGGCAGGGGCTGAGGTGGGTCCTCTCTGCCGCTTGCCATGCAGTTGAACACTAACAGAATGCTTCAGAAAATGGGTGTGTATGGCATACCTCTTGCTTGTGTAGGTTTATGAGCTGTCATGCAGCCAGCAGGGGCTGCCCTTTAACTTTTGTGCAAATAGAATAAGGAGACTGGATATAAAAATGAAAATATACATTTGAGAACCAGTTTTGAAAAAAAATTACTCCTTTATGTGGGAAAATAAAATATAGAAGAAATTGAGTGTTGTGTTCAGCAGGAAGATCCCAATCCAAAAGTGGGATTTTGAAGTTTGACTGCTTCTGATGATCATCAGTTGAAAAATCATAAACAATTTGGGGAAAAAATTTTTCAATTTATGAGGAAAATTCAACTCAATTCTTAAACCTTGCAAGCTCTTTTGGTTTCTCTTGAGGCTTCTCAAATTCACTCCAGGATCCAAATCCCTGTTCAGTTGTTTTGTGCAGTCATTTTATGAAGCTGATCAGTGTCTTGCACAGATTAGAAGGAAATTACTGCTTCCATGAAGGGGAGCAAGAACATATTCTGGATAGGTAGCTAATATTTCATATTTTGGGACATCTTTTAAAATGTTTTTAACTGTTGTGTTGCTCTCCTGATAATAAGATGCAGATCTGGGTAGCTCTGCTGTCCTAGATTTAGTTAGCATGTCAAAGGGACTTGAAGGGTATGTAAAAATGGATCCTGAAGTGTTTCTTGAGAGTTATAAAATACAGAGCAGTTAGCTCCAATTTTCATAATAGTCCTTTTGCCATTATAGTAATTCTAAAGTAACTTTGCCCTTAGAGCTTTTTCATCCTTGCTCAGATAAAAATACTTAGAGTCCTGCAGGTTCTTTCAAATGGACAAAAAGGGAAGGGTTTGCATACTACTTCTTCTGTGTCTTTTTGGGGGAGGCAAGACTGGAGATGGCTGAGATGTCTTTAAAAAATACAAAACTTTTCTATGAGAAACGAGTGATTAAACACTGTAGGACTGGGCATAACTTTTAAATGCATTAAAAGATGAAAGCCTCTTGTGTTGCTGATATCTGATGATGATGCTATATGTTCTTGAAGGGAAAATATTTTTCTCAATTTGCAGTTAGTTCTGAAAGCAACGCATACTTTATGATTTAGATTTGAGGATTATTATCTTCAGTCATTTTATGTTCCCATCTTTACAAATGTATGTTTTTAATTTGAAAAGGAAAAAAAGTGGAATCCAATGTCTTCAAGTTCAGCAGAAATGAGTAGGATTTTCACTACTTGGAAAGTGCTAAATGCCTCTTTCAGGATCAGAGTTTCCTTGTAGTTTGGGAAATCTTAATAACAAACAAAAAGTTTGATGTCCAAGAATGTACATGTTAAATAATATGAACAAGGAAAAACTGTATCTAAGTGATGAAAGAACTTGTGTGTAGTGACAGGTTTAGCTCCCACATTAATAACACATTTGATTAGGGAAAAGTATAATCACTGGAGAAAAAAATGGGCATAACAACAATAAATTAGAAAAGGTATGAAGAATTGTAAATTACAATTTATTATATCTCTCATTCGCAATTAAATTAACTACTTCTAACCTCTGTTCCATCTCTTCTTCTTTCTGTATAAATCTAGTGTTAGGGTTCCCGATACAGAAATAGATGTGAACGTACTCACAGGAGCAGCAATAAACTCAGGTTTCCATTAGCAAAATGAGGCAATGCCTCTTCAGCACAGTAAGAACTTTTATTAGGTAGTCAACATTAGCAAGTAGACACAAAATGCCTGATCTTCCGAAGGACACAACCCAGAAGTGGTCTTCCTCTTGTAGACCTCACATTTGCATCTGGTAGTGCTTGCCTTGTGACAAGAGAAGGGAAACAGAACTTCATGTAAGTAAAGGAACCTCTTTTCTCTAACTTGGTATTTATCTATTGCAAAAGTACATGCGAATTCTTCCTGGGATGTTTCTGCTTTTGGATTTTCACACTGAATTGTGAGCATATCGTGAGCTTTTTGAGACACTACATGACGTAACTACAGAGTGTTTCTCCCTGATCTGAAATACTTGTTGCATTAGCATATTATTACTCCACAAACCAGAACACTCTTATCTGCAACCATTGACACTGTAATTAAAAACAAATGAAAAGCTAGATATACATATCCTAGAAAAACTGAAGGCATGCACAATTTTTTTAAAAAGCCTGTTTTCATTTAAAAAAAAAAGAGAAAAAAAAGCAGCTCTTTACTACCCCCCTATGCATTTTCAAGCTGAGCATTTAGTTTTATGATGAAATTTCTTCTTACCACATTTATTAACATATTTTTCTTTGCTAAAAACCTTGTGAGTTTATATTAAAAAATTTATCTTTACTTTTAATTATGTGATGGAGCCAAAACCTGGCAAATTTTCCAGTTAAAAATTTCATTCTTTCTTAGTGTTAAACATGGTGTATGTGCCACAAGGGAAATGCAATAGCTTCATTTTCTGAACTGCATTATCGGCTTGAGGGGGGATAGCAAAGACTTGCTTTGACAAATGAACTCAGTATTAATGCAAGAATAGGACAAATATACTATAAAAGAATACCAAAACGCTATTTAATGTAACTATTCCTGTCTTTGTAAGAAACGTTCTTATAGCCATTAAACCTGACTTTTTTTTTTTTTTTCCAGTTTCCTAAGGGGAATCAAGCTTACATAGAAGGGATTAAAAGAAAAGAGACACTGAAAAATAAATTTGTTACACCTGGGATGCTAAAAAGGAACTAATTTGTGAAATAATTGTCTGAACTGAATTAGAGCCTCCTCCTCTGCCGCTTGTGTTCAGCACTCTAGATTGTAAGTCCTCATTGCTAAAAGTTACAATCTAATAATGATAGTAATAACACTAGTACTAGCACAAGAAGCTTCAAATGATGATGTGTTCCCTTTGTGTTAGGTATTACACAAACACAATTGAAATGGAAAGATCAAGGGAAAAATAGATGCTATTATTTTTCCCATTTCACATCAATGAGTCACCATACATTTAAACAAATTTCCAATGTTCTCCTGAATTAGGGTTTGATTCTGGAGTCAGGGTTAGAACACACCGACTACATCTGAATGAATCTTTTCTTGCATGCTGCACTTTCCCACTGCCTCCTGCTGCTTTGATTGTCCATGTTGAGCACCTCTTGTGGCACGTGCAGGACACATGCCTAGACTTCCTTTGAGTGAAAATCAGTGTGGAGGAAAGGGACGAGTAGGTTGTAATCTTCACAGTTTCACTTAAAATGGAAGAGGATCACAACAGGGGATCTGTCAAGGATTGAGAGCTGAACCAGATAAGCGTAGCTGTGTTTGATCAGAAGTCCATCTAATGCAGTATCTCACCTCTGACAGTGATCAGTGAAAGGTGCTTATGGTGGAGTAGAAAAGCAGACAAATGTACTCCAAATACTCACCTAGCTGCCTTTGTTCTTTTAACACAATTAACATGTTTTGTATTTCATAGCCATTGGTGTCCTTTTTCCCAACATCAGAAATTTTCCAATCTCTTTTTAAACCCACAGGAACTCTAAAAACTCATCAGTTCTTGTGGCAACGAGCTATGTACCTTAAATCTACCTTTTGTGAAGTGTTTCTTTTTTTGTTGTTGTTCTGAAAGCTTCACACCTAATTTCTTTTGCTTCTCCCTCTTCTTACTGAAAGAAACAGAGAACAGCTTCCTACCCTCTGCAGACCATGCTTGATTTTATAGGTCTCTAGCATATTTTCTACCCATTCACCTCTCTTCACAAGCTAAATAATCATATTTAATTAGCTATTCATGGACGAAGTCAATGCGATATTCTGATACTCATCTTTCTATTGCTTTTTTTCCCCTCCTCCTGCAACCTTCTTCAAAACAAGGAGCAAAAACACATGTAGAGTTCAAGATACAGATCTCATATGGATTTGTACAATGGCATTATGCTTACTGTATTTTTTCTCTCCCTCTCTCTCCTAACACATCTTAAAACTGGATTTTCTTTTTTGACCAACAGTAAGCACTGAGCTAATGTTTATACAAAGTGTTACTATAAACCCAAAACCTCTTTCATAAGGGTCATACTCAGTTCAGAATCCACAACTGTATGTACAAATTTAGGATTCTTCCTTGTCCATACTCTTCCCCAAACAACTTGAACTTCACAAGTTTCTTGTTGGCTTACTTTTCCAGTTGTCATGGTCCCTTTGAATGGCAGCCCTGTCTCTTAGAGAAGCAACATTGCTTGCTCTTCCCAAGCCCTTCCAGCTTGGTATCATCTGCAAGTTTGTTGAGTGTGCACCCTGTCCTATCATACAGACTATTTATTGAGACATTAAACAGAAGATTAAAGTTGTTCAGTCACTTCTCCTCCTCTCCTAATGACTTTCAAAGTTTCAGAAGGTGTTTTGTTTTATCATTCTCAAATACAGAGAAATTTAAAGTTGTTGCCTTTCAGGTGGTTCTCTCCACAGTCTGCAGTGGAAGGTATATTAAAATATTTCCTTTTATTAGACGTTTTTTCTATTTTAGTATATTAACCAATTGTGGTTTTTTGGTAATAAAGATGGAGGTGATGGAAAGGCCCTTCTGTTGACTAAAGGTTTCGATATGGCTTGTCTTTCTGAGGGATATTGTCTGAGAAATTCAGTAGAATGTAAAAGAATTTTTCAGATCCTGTATTAGGGAGTGGACTGATACTCCATATTTGATATTAATTCTCTCATTTTTAAAATGTATTGTCTTTATTACATCCATTTCTTTCTGATACAGCAAGGAAAACAATATTTTGCTGTATTAGATTGGAAAAAGTAAAGGTATATTGAGCTAAAAAGACAAGATCATTGAATTAAAATAATTGATGCATATGAAAAAGGAGCTGTGAAAATAAGAGAAAAATATATCATACATTGAGAGGTTTAATATTTCCTTAAAATGTTCTTTGACTGTTCTTTAGTCTTCTTGGGCTTATCCATTTGTTTTGTATTATAAAAGGGTCTTCTAACTATTGGACTAAACTTACTGATTGCCACTTGATGTTCAAGTGATCTCACACCAACAGAATCAAGTTCTGGCACAAATAACTTCTCCTTTCTCATTTACTACTTTTATATTTTAATTTTCTGTTAACTTGTATCTCATTAGGTTTGAACTAGTTAAATCACGGTATTTTCTCAAGAAATAGAATAGAATGGAGAGGCTGCCCAGGGAGGTTGTGGAGTCCCCTTCTCTGGAGATTTTCAAGACCCGCCTGGATGCAGTTGCAAGTAATGTACTCTAAGCATTCCTGCGTCAGCAGGGGAGTTGGACAAGACGATCTCTAGAGGTCCCTTCCAACTCTGAAAATTCTGTGATTCCGTGATCCTGTTATGTTGCTAACTATACCTGACTCAAAATAGATGACTTTGAAGTGGGTGGCCAGAATTACAGGCAATATTCTAGATGAGCTCTTACATAATAACATTTGAAGTGGAAAACTGGAAATAGTTTGCCTAATGCATCTTATCATCGTATTTGCCTCTTCTATAACGTCTTCAAACTGGTGGTTCACAGTCTGACTAACCAGATATTTCTTTCTCCCCTTATCTTGCAGCTGGTTTAAGTTGAGATTTTTAGTGTTCACCAATAAATGATGGGAAACTGCTATACTTTCACGTATTGTCACATTTCTATTGCTCCATTTTCAAACTCATTCAGTTTGTTTTGTTCCATTTCTTTGCTTTGATAAAATGTTCCTGGTGAATCTTGAGTCTTTCTCCTAGTTCCTGCTACCCTAGCACATCATGGAAGAGAATTGCTGAGCCCCTTGGGCACCAGGCAGGCAGCTCTGAATGCTCCACTCTGCCCTGAATATCTAGGTCCCTCATTTTCATTCCCCTTGATTTTAACCTCTACTTTTTCTTTTCTCCTTTAGTTTCTTCCCAAACTCAGTAGTTCTACCCCATGCTCTCCCCAGCTCAAGGTTAAAACAAAGCAAGTACTCAAAAATATATCAGACTTTCTGTGGGCTGTATTGTGCCTAGAAATGGCAGAAAATTGATTTCCAGGAGCACACCAAGTTTAGTCAATGTTCATTGTCTCCTGCATTGGCAGGTTTGTTGCTCTGAGGTACCATTGGGAAACAGCCAGAGTAGAGCTGTTCCACAAGGGACCAGCAATAGCAGAGGGTGGCTGCAGTGCAGGTAGGGGTACTGCTCTCCCCAACGAGGGTGCAGTCCCCCCATATCTGAGCAGGGTGGGTCATAGCAGGGCTCCACCAAAACGGAGTGATTCATCAGGTCCACTGTCTCCTCAGGGATCCCAGTCAGGAGGAGTTGCAGCCAGAGATGAAGAAAGAGAAGGAGGCAGGACTGAAGACAAGTTAATAAGTCTGAATTCCATCCAGGACACAGTGCCAGCAACTGAGAAGAGGACATGTACAGCTACAGATGTCACAGACAAAGTAGAGTAAATGACAACTGATAGTGGATCTGGGGTTTATTTAAGAAAAAAGAATAGACCTCTTACTTTGTTTGATGACTACACACTCACTCCCTTCCCCTGCAGAGCTGTGTTCACTACAGTCCAGGTACAGGTGGTTTTGTCTCATGTATCTTCATTATTCAGAGGATTCAGAATGTGCTGCTTTGGTTTAGTTCAGTTGTTACCAAAATTTACATCCAGCCTGTATGCGTTGCAGCTAGTAGGTTCCTGTCTGAGAATTCAAAAGTTCAATTTCAGACAGTCATCCACAACTAATTATCTGCAGCCTGTAAGCATTACCAATTTAAGATATGTTTTTCACCTACAAACGCAACATAGTTCAGTCCAGGACTGAAGGACCAAGCCAGAGCTTAAATGCAGTTCCTGAATCAATCTGCAGAGCTTGTGTAGGTGAGGGTGCCAAGTGAGGCTGGTCAAGGAAATTTTAGGCCTATTAGTGCACTCGTGGCCCTGCATCCCTGAATTGCCTAAAAAGTCTTCTGAAACTCTTCAAATGGCCAACTCAAACATTATTGATAGGCTAAAATATTCTGTTCCATTTTATCATTGCTTTTTTTGGTCTCTTCTTATGCAAATTTCTTCCTGGATTTTCAGCTCCATCCATCTGAGCTAAAAGGAAGCATTAATCTGCATATATTCTAGAGCTGAAGCTGGCTGAAGTCACCACCTGCTTCTTGTATTTTA
Source organism: Burhinus oedicnemus (assembly GCA_008921705.1). Lineage (NCBI taxonomy): Eukaryota > Metazoa > Chordata > Aves > Charadriiformes > Burhinidae > Burhinus > Burhinus oedicnemus. The sequence goes on from VFFE01007197.1 coordinate 1,489,810, forward strand.
CATGTGATGTAAATCCAAAGTGTGCTGTAGTAAGGGATTCCAAACCACAGTCAATGGTTGTAGCCAAAAGAGTTTTAGGAGACCTGGCTCAGTCAGTTACAAATAGGCATGACCTTGCAGGATCTTACCCTGAGCTCGTTTTGATCTGGTCAGATGCAAGACACTTCCAAATCAGAAGCAATGTAGTTGCAATGCACTGGAAGTAATGACAAAGCAGCTCATCTATGCATGCAAAGCTAGCTTGGAAATAGTTTTGTTTCTGAAAGTATTCCCTCCTCTAGAATAAGTTGATACCAGATTTTTCAATCTAGTAAATAAAGGAAGACAAGGTGCTCATTAAAAGTAATGTACCTTCTACCCTGGCCATATGCTGCTTCTAAGCAGCTGTAAATGTATTATTATTCCAGTGACAATAGTAGATCCGTAGAGAAATGTTCCTGTGAAAATACAGTCTGCATATATCTGCAAGACTGACAATCACTGCAGTGATTAACATACAGCTACCCTTACGCTAATCCCTCAGTACAATTTTTATTGCATCAGTCTACCTCCAACTGTGGAGAAACTTCTGTTTTATATTTGTCTGAAAGAAAATAAATAAAACCAATAATGTCTTTTAAAAAGAAATGTTCCATTTCAAACAAGAACAAAGTCATGAGAGTGCTGTGACTTGAGCCATACTAGACAGCTGATGGAATCATTTCTGCATGATGTATGGCCCATGTGCAGAATATAGCTCAGTAAGCTTGGGGTGACAGATAATTTATGCCATTTGGCCCATCATCAGCTGAGAAGGGAAGTGTGATTCTTAGCTGGCTGACCAGAGTAAGCATGTCTCTGAGTGGCCAGCCAAAAAGGTGCCTGACCATACCTTCTAGACTGAAGGTATGCTGGTTTGTCAGCACGCCAAGACACTCATGTGTTTTCCTTGTCCTGCTGCCCAAGGAAGTGCATGTGCAGGATCTTGGCTCTGTGTGGGTCTGCTGGGGTTTTGCAGGCAAGCAAGCCTGTCAGTGCACAAGTATATAACAAAGCTACTTTAAACAACGTTTTTGTTTGTTTGAGATAGGGAAAGGGGACAGCAGATTTTGGGGGAAAGGGAAGGAGAAAAACATACTGTAGCAGAACAGAAGGTGCTGCCAACTGTGGATGAATTAAATATGTTTAAAAGTTCACCCACTTGTTTATATTTCACATGTCTGGGCTAAATTCATGCAGTTGTCCCTTCATAAGCTATAGATGGGTGACAAATGGGCAATTGTTTCAGATTGTAAGTATTTTATTTTTTAGAAAAGTGAGGAAACAGAATGTATCTTGTCCTACCTTTCTGAAAGATTTTGGCTTTGTCACTTAAAATATTAAAAGGGCATTTCTCTTTCTCATCACAAGGCTTTCATCTTGAATAACTTTTTTCTTCCTCTGAAGAAAGCATTTTTGTCTTATTGAAATGGTAGAGAAATAAAAATGTCATTCTTTAAATGTTAAAATGCAGGCACTGTTGTAAATATGGCTGCTACAGACCTGGTCTAATGCTATTCTTAATCCTTTCAATGCTACTTTTCTTGAAGCAATCAGCTTTACATGGTCTACAAAATTATTGTGCATGGAGAAGAAAGAACTCTATTCTAGGACTTGCAAAAGCAATAGGTGATAAGAAGATAACCCCCAGCTGCCCTCTCCTGCAGACTTCATTTCCTCAGCACTTGGGTATACACATTGTCATATTTGCATTTAGTGTAACGGCTGGCAGAAACCTCTGTCAGGACAGAGAAGGGGGAAACATGTATGTAGTTATAGGCAAAAGACGTATCTAAGTATAAAAACGAAAGAGAAAGGGGGAAAGAAGTCATAATGAGAGTGGTTAAGCACTGGAACAGATTGACCAGAGAGCTGGTGGAATCTCTGCCCTTGGAGGTTTTCAAGACCCAGCAGGGCAAGGCCCTAAACAACCTGATTTAGCTTAGGAGGTAGGCCTGCTTGGTGCAGGGGATTGGACTGGATGACCTCTGGAGTCGCTTCCAGCCTAAGCCTTTCTGCAATTATCTTAATCAGTGCTAACCAAACAGCAACCTTCTACAGAAGTAAACTATCTACTTCAGGAGATTCTCTAGCTGCTTGTTTAATCTCACTAGCTCTTAATGTGGTTCCTCAGTTACGCCAAATTAGCAAAATTATCATTCCTTTGCACACAAGATCATCCTTGTTCCCATGCCATAATTACTTTCACTTCCCACCCTGCAAACTTAGGCAGACATATCAATGATTAGATGTTATCGCTCTGTTGACAATGTCTGACTGTGCTTTTGAACATCCTTATGTCAAGGACGAGACACTGACTTCTTGTTTGTGGAACACTGCTTATGCATGTGTTAGTGCCTCCCTTAGTCTAGGGACACTTCCAATGAGTAAGATTCATGGGGGACAGGAAAGAAAGCAGTTTCCTCTTGCTCCTTGGCTCTTCTCCATTTTTCTTTATCTCCTCCTCCTCTACATTTTGAATCAACTGCAGGCTTCAAATCACCTGTTTGTTCTCTATTTTCCTGGAACTTCTTAACCCTTTTTTCATTGCTAGGACTCACCGCTCTGCTTTGCACACTACACTTTCCAGATGCAGCAGGAAAAACAAAAAAAAATTCACAACAATCATGAAATTAGTTATGAAGGAATAGATCCTACCAAATTCAGCCAGGGATTTCTTTGGGCGACAGTAATGTCAATCATCATCTGCAGCAATCTCTCAGCCTCTTGCATTTTCATTTTTCTGGTGGTTGTTTCTTACTGGAAGACTCTGGATGGTTTTTTTTTTCCACAATGCATTTCTGGTGCTTACTCCAGCAATCTATACAATTTTTGAAACTACCTGCATTCTACAGATAATTGGTTAGATGAAAAGACTAAATCTTGACAGTATGAATAATGTTTCCTCCAACTATTAGACTCAAATGATAATTCATGGGAGTCACAAGCCCTAAGTCAGTGTGTTTTCCTAACTGAGAATATATTTTTCGCTGGATTCCCACACTGATAAACTCTACCAAAGTCTTTCTGTAGTGTACAGTTATATATGACAACTGCACCATTGACATAAATTATGTTTTTAAACTGTATAGGTTGCACATCCTGGTGATCTGCTCCTGAAGTATCTGCTGCAAGAATCAATACAAATGCTCTCTTCTAAGTGACTGCTGAATGGAATCACTCCTAAAGTGCTTAACAACTCACATTCATAAGGAGACACTTTACAGAGTTGCAAAGCCTACATTTACATTGAAAATTTCAGCATTGTTAGCCCTATATTTTCAGTTTCAGTTCACAGCTGATGTAATCTGTAGTTCACTGAAAATTTAGGCACTACGTGAATGCTACCCCTTAGTTCCCAATTACAGTCTTATCCTTCCTTAGATTGATATTGCTGTGGTGTACGAATTGAGGTGTCCTTTATATCTGCCTATAAAGATGTCTGCATTTGTATCAGGGTCCAGGGCATGCTACCCGTGTTCTGGGAGTTTAGCTGACTGCATTCATGCCCAGCTCACTGGTGGGAGCTGTACTGAAGAAACAGACAACAAGACTCAACACAGGTCCCCTCTCCTTGCTTTGGGAGCTGCCTTCATGCTGAAGCTTTCTCCCTTGCTCCCCACCTGAGCAGCCATGCCCGTGCCTGCCCACCTACTCCGCTGCTCCAGATCCTGACCCTGGCCCATACAATGGATTTTCCATCCGGACTGCAGATTTGTCTGTCACTGTGTACTTGGCTGGAGCTCACTGGACTTTGGCTTATCCTGCTCACTGTCTCCAGACCTGGTCTTCATCCTGACTTGCTGACACGACTTCCTGGTGTGATCCCGGACCTGCCTCATTGCTGTGCACTTGGCATTCTGAACCGTTGGCCAAACCTGGGGTCTTGCTTTGCCTTAGGGAGCAGGCTGCCCTTGCTGCACCCTGACAACTATGCAGCAGCTGAGTTGCCCTAAGGTAATAGGTCACTTTCGCAGGGTTTTTTTGTATGCAAAAATTAGTAATAGGGAGTTCAGAGCCCTGTGTGAACTAACAGTAAAGAAGCTTTAGGTCCCAGAATTGTTAAGACTGATTTGCCCTTAGCATGGAGTCAAGGAAAACTACCCCTTGTTAACTGACCCATAAAAATGAAACAGGGAATTGCAACTTCAGTGCGCTCTCTGAGATTCACCCCTTTCAGAGAGATGAGCTATTGAAAGTCATGCAGACAACAATGACACTAATGTGATCTTTAAGCAAAACAAAAGCATTCTAGTGCTATGTAATGTGGATTGTATGAAAATCAGCTCTTTGCACTAGTCACAATTTGTGTATTTGACCTTATGTCCCAACGGAACCATTTGGTTCGTTTTTTTTCTAGTCACTGTGAGGTGGAATTCTTGTGCAGCCACTGGAAAATTCAGTGGTTATATAAGACATTAAAAAAATTGCTATTTGAACTCTTCTTATCTGTCTTATTTTATCTGTAACTAGTAATTATGAGTTCACGCTGATCTACAACTTCAGTTTCTACAGCAGTGCTTTTTAAAAGTCATTTGGGTTTAGTCTGTCTTATTCTTCTCCAGTACATTTCAAGGTTTGGGTGTAGCACTGAAATAGTCATAAAGTTCCAAACCAGTTGCAATTTTTTGCACTGTGTTATTATGATGGGAGCTGCCCTGATTGAAAAATGGGGCACAACAGAGCAGAAAGAAGGGTTAAGGGAGAACAAGAGAAAAGTAGGAAAAAACCCCCACAATGGAACTGAGCACGAAGAAACAAGAGAAATGCAGACTGTAGTAAAAGAAAACCAGAGTAAGGAAAAGTAAAAACAGTGGGAAGAGATAGGCGGAGAATCATTAAAAATACAATATAAATATTTGATCACTGCCCAACAAATAGGTCAGCAAAATGTCAATTTTTATCTAATCTTCTACCCATACACTTGACATACTACGGTAGCTGAAAGACTAACAAGCCAGTGTGACATTTAAGTTTCTGAGAGAAAACAAAACACTTGAGGTCAAATACAGGATAATAAAATGAAGAAAAATTGTTGCTGAGAAACTGTTTTTAAAACAATTAGAAGGGTTATCTGAATGCAAGTTCTTAGAGACTGGAGATCAGACTAGCTGAATTTTAAGAAATGGTGGAGCCATTACTTTCTTGGGGATCTGTTTCTTTGGATAACCACCCCAAACTCAATGGCCCAACGTGTTTGAAAATCAGACTTTTTATAGATTATCAGTTGCACTTGTTGTGTCAAAGAATAAATCACATGTGTCTGATAAGGTCTGCCTTCCTTCACAGCCTGTTCATCAGCATTAATTCCATTTCTAGTCTTTAATTCCTCTGCTGTTGTATTCCATGGTTTCAGGAGGTTTGTATGTTTGTTATTTATCCCTTGAGGTTATTATAATTTAACTAGCCAATTGTTGCATCAATTGCCCTGCTTTACTTTCTTCATTCCATGATGGCATGACATTAGCGCTCTCCTGGCCCTTCGAGCTCCTTAGCCACTGTGTCATCCACGATCCAATGTAGTCTCCTGGTCTCAGCATAATGAGTGAAAAGTTTTGCATTAGCAGAGTAACACTGCTCCTCCCCCGAAATTATCACCTTGGGTCTGTCAGCATAAGTTCGCATGGAATATCCCTCTCTAACCTAGGTTTACGGAAATGATCCTAGGGATTTTTGACCCATTCAAAACAATAATACTTAAAGTATTTAAGCTAAGGAAAAAGAGCTGATCACTGTTACTTCGTAAACAACTCCACTGGAGCCAGAATATCACATCTTGGTAAGTTTTCAGGCTCCCCTCTTGGCTGGTATCCCCATTTTAAGAAGCTGGAAGCTGGATGAAGGATTTCTGCCTTTGGCATCTTAGTAAGCATTTAACAGAGTCATGAGGAATAGTCTGCTTATTGTAAATTGCATCTGCCTCTGTTAAACCTAACTCCAAGCAGCACATTTAGGGTGTTCAGCCGCAAGATGAATTTATGATATTGAACAGTGCACTGCAAAATGTGGGTAACTACAGGGCTGTTAACCTAAGTGTCCCTGCTTAATAGCAATTTGGTCTAGACAGCTATTAGCATTGAACTTCTGTGGAAACATAGCACATTATACTCACATGCCTCTTATAAAACATGATGTAGAACAACTTTGCCACACAGTTTTGATCTTTGTGCCAAATCAGAATTTTGTCTACCAATGATCATAAATAAGACGGCAGGTACATCCCAGATAGCAGACACATGCGCTCACAGAGACCATAATTGTATAAATTGTTGTCACTTGAGAATCTTCTTTCATATTTAGATTAACAGCATCATAATCCAGGATTGCCCCCAACAGCACAAAACTTTGTGTACCTCCAAGGAACACCAATATGCTTATACTGCCGGTAACCCAGAGATTTAGGTTATCTGTCAGAGTTCTGAAACAATTGCTATGTGAAATAACTGATCTGCTCGTAAGACGTGTGTGTGTGGATTTGTTTTTAAATCTCTAAGTCTAGGAATAGTAATGAAGGAACATCAAAACATTTCTGGTTTGCTTTTTTTCCCCATTCACTAATGTCATGTTCTTCTCCAGCAGAATATCAGTGAACAGGACTGCTTTCTTGATTCAGAGTTAAAGATGGGATTCAAAATAGGCGCATAGCTGCTATTACGGACATCATTGCAACATCTACTTTTTAGCTGGCATTGTAGCAGTGCTCACAACCGTGTGTTCCCTAAGCAATGTGTGGGAGAACTGGCCATCCCAGGGAGGACTCCAGTCTCCAAGACTGCACCTCAGTAGTAGTCAGCTGGAAAATACTGAGAAAAAAGACTACGTCTTGAATTCCACTCTGTGTCCTTGATGCCTAACTCAGGGTCACATAAAGGTCTTGACCACTATGCCATGTCCCCTTCTCCTTAGAATAGTCCATACAAGCTTGAAATAAGCAGGGATCACTCTTTCATTTTTACACAGAGTTTCTTGGAGGATGAAAAACGATTACAGTCCTGACCCCTCTTCCCTACCCTCTCTCCTCTATAAGCAAGTTCAGTAGTTCATATATGGGAAAGCCAAGCTGGTTTCCTTCCTCCCCACTGTCTCACACTCATATTTCTGTCTAGGGTTTATTGTATGTGTGTTGTGTGAAGGAGGGGACAGGGTTGGTCAGGAGGTTTGTACTCCCCTTCTGTTGGCACTAGTCCACCATGAACTACTCCACACTGAACTCTTACTGATCCAGAGAGGATAGGAATCTCTTGTGTTAAGTATTTAGGAAACCCTCTGGAAAAAAGATGGACTCAGTTGCAGTCCTTTCAACAAAGATAACTCATGCAAACCTTTCACAGAATAAAATACTGTCACTGGAACACAGACTAGAGACCAGGTCCCCTTCTCCCATAAGGACTGAACAACTACTTTAAAGGATTAGTTTTTTAGCCAAGAAATTTTGAACATTTCTGCAAAATGGGACAGCTTCAGCAAGGATTGTTTTCCAGTCTGCTGTGCCTAATGCTCCAGGCATCTTTCAGGGGGCATGCAATGAGCAGTAGAATGCCTTCAACACCATGCTGTGTACAGGAAGGAAATGGACCTAGGTCTCCCACACCCTAGTAACTGCTCTAAAAACTAAAAAAATTATAAAAAGGAGGAAGGGAGAGTGCTCCTGTGACTGTGATAAAAAAACCCCCAACACTGTGAGAAACCCTCTCTTGCACATGTATATTAACAGATCTCAGACTGCATCTACTTCAGCAAGTCCTCAGATGTTTAGCGGAACTGGTCTTTTGTGTCAGCTACATTCTGAACTGCTCAGATCTGTGAATGCTGAGGCATTTCTAGACATGCTAAGAAGCAGGCATGTGGAGAACTGGGAAATACTAAAGAAGACTAAAGCAGATACAGAATTTGTGTATTTTCAACAACAGAAATCAAATAATCAAAAACTTTAGGATTGCAATTTTGGCCATAGATAGATGTTACATATGACTTATTTCAAATACACCTTGCATTTAACCAATCTGCTTGCTTGAGTTTAAATCTGATGCCTATCTTCATAAGATTTGGTCTTTCAGTTGCTGGTTCTTCTTATAAATCTTTCTATAATATATTTTAGAAAAGAATTTAACATAAGATGTCTCCCTTAAAGACTTTGGACTATAGCTTCTGAGATTTAGATGAATCTTTCAACATGCTCAACATGTTTCTTAGTCTATTCTGAAAGGTGAATTATTCTACTTAATTTTTCCATTAATCAAAAAGACAGTATTTGTTTCCATGGTAAAATCACAGTTGCTTTTCCATTAATCAGTTTACATCTTTGTACTTATGACACAAACAATCTGTTTAGAAGCTTAAGAACTAAAGCATGTTGGCCAAAATAAAAGTGAAGAGCAGTCACAATACAGTAGATAGGTTATATAAGATACAGAGAAGGTACAAAGTAGCCTTTAAGTTTTGAAAGTGTTATAAGAGGGATTTCTTTTGGGTTTTTTTGTTTTTTTTTTTTAACTGCTTGGGTATTCTCAGGTAGATTCCAAGAATGGTCGCAAATAAACATAGAATTGACAATCTCATCATTTGTGTGATTATATCAGTTGAATTAGTGCCACGCTTTAAAACTTCAGAGCAATCACAGTCCAAAATTATAAGGACCTCCCTGCTTCATGCATGGAAGTTAACAAATTGGTACAGACATTTTATTTTCAAAGTGAATATTCCTTCAGGCACCTCTTCATTTGCCTTAGCTGCTGAAGCTCTCTTTCAAGATTCATAAATTTTGAAAGCAGTTACGAGAAAATAATGGAAGTTGTGGTCACTTAACCCTCCAAAACACTTAGCTGAGCACCTGCTGGCCAAACACAACCGTCACCAGCTTCTGACAAGAAGTGGCTGACAACTCCAAATGGAGATTTGAGGTTACAGGTAGTCTGTGACAGATTATAGCGTGATTTACCCTAGTGACACAAAAAGCAAATTTTGAATTGTTGAAGTCAGCTGGAATTTGCTGTTTACCATTACAAGATGAAAAGCTGATTAGAAAAAAATACAGTGTGCAAGGGTGCAGACAGCACTAGCACAGTACAGCCTCGATGCTTACAGCTGAGGGTAATACAGGTAACCTGCTACAGCTTTTGTAGCCAGCAGGCTAACTTCAGGCTTGGGTTAAATTTACTGCAAGGCTGATTTAGGTGTAGTTTTGGGAGACCACCTGCCCTTTAGTTAGGAGATAAATCATACATTCAAAATATCTGCTCAATCCTTTTTTTTGAATTGTATTAGAACACACTAAGGTGGGGACTGAGGCGAAACTTCTGGTTTAGAGCACGAGAGTAATGGATTTTTACAAAGCACGTTACAGTGCATCAAAATAAAAAGCTTGGGAGGGCAGGAGAAGGTGCTGGAGTCTCAGCCAGACTGCTGAAATCCACTCAGGCAAGCTACAATCAATCTTCCCTTCAGGGTCTTGCAGGTACAATTACTCTTATAATTGCTGCACAGACGTATGTGACCAGACCATGCTCGTATAAGCAAATGTGGGAGGAGGCCTCTAAGGTCAAGTAAGAAACAGCAATGATTTTATTAATGACCAAATTCTAGGAAATAAGAGATTATAGGATCACAGGGCTGGAAGGAATCTCAAGAGGTCTTTTTGTCCATCCTGTTCCTCACAACAGCTAGACAGCTAAAGCTAGGTCACTCCCAAAGAGTGTTTCCCTGAACTTTTTTTGAGGGAGGCCCGTCCTCCACCTTCAAATGATGGAGATGTCCCTGTGCTATCTATCCCAGTTGCTTCGCTATCATGATCATTGCAAGATGTTTTTCCAAGATATCTTATCCTGAATGTTCCTTGTTGCAGTTTACTTCAGTGGCTGTTTCCCATGCTATATTTATGCAATCAATTTTTTTGCTGCCTCAAAAGCCTAATCCATATTCACTAGTACTTTGTAGTCCTGAGAATTAAGCTGTTGATGGATTTGGGCAGAAATATAAGAAGTGTATCCAGTTTCCTTAATGCTGAGAACTTACGTTGTACCGTTACCATTTACGTAAAAGTCACTAGATGTAACATGTGCCTACCCCACCTTCCCATAGCCCATAGCTGTGCTTTTACAGTGGAAAAGACTTCTATTTCATTTTTGCAGCTGCAGAAACAAGCAAGCAAACAAGACTCAGCTGCCTGAGTGAGGAAATGGATGAGAGGAAGTCATTTCAGGATGATTAGAAAGTAAAAACACGCTGAACAGAGAAGAGGAAAATGAAATATTTTTTTCTCCAAAAGATTCAAAGATACTATAAAAAATGCAAAACATTACAGAAAAATATAATACATTAAAATCCACTCAGGTGAACGTTCCATCATAATGCTGGGACTGTTTGCATGTTTCATCACATGACAATGTCAGTCCCATTCTATGACTCGACATAAGCCTTCACATGACTAATATGCAGTTTTTTGTCATGTGGGCAGGCAGGATGGGGCCTGCTGGAACTCTGTTCCCATAACTGTGATGATTCCTGGTAACATGAGTAAAAGGGTTAGGGGATGACCATTACCAGTCCATTAAGGTGGGTTCGCTGTGCACCTGTGCCAAAAAGTTCTCAGCTGTTGCTTTAGACAACCAAAATCTTATTAGATCAGCTGGAGTTTTCAGAGCAGCACCTTTGCAGAACAGGCTGTATTGATTTAATGGATTTTGCCAACTGTTGAGCCCCAGATACATGTACCTGCAAAATTTCAATCAATGTGACACTGAAGATTTCTATAACTCTTCACGCTTCGATGGATAAGTATATTCATAAAAGCAATGCGTATATTCCTGGCAGACCTTATTATGGCCTTTCAATACTTAAAGGGGCTTATAAGAAAGATGGGGATGGACACTTTAACAGGACCTGTTGCAATAGGACAAGGGGTAATGGTTTTAAATTAAAAGAGGGTAGATTCAGGCTAGATATAAGGAAGAAATTTTTTACAGTGAGGGTGGTGAAACACTGGAACAGGTTGCCCAGAGAGATGGTAGGTAGCCCATCCCTGGAAATATTCAAGGTCAGGTTGGACAGGGCTTTGTGCAGCCTGATCTAGCTGAAGATGTCCCTGCTCCTTGCAGGGGAGTTGGACTAGATGACCTTTAAAGGTCCCTTCTAACCCAAACCATTCTATGATTCTATGATATTCCACAGTGGTAAGTGATTTTATATATAACTAAATCATAATCTCCTAATTTTTCCCTAACCAATACAAAATAATTGGCATCTGAAAGCACTTATTTTTCTTTAAAAGTTCTCAGGGAGTTTTAAATTATAGTTTTAAAGAAATTCTCCTATTTCATGTAGGATCAATATTGATCCTTTTTGTAAACTCAGGTTTTCATAAATCTTAAGGTCACAAAAGACTTTAAAACCTGACCTTTGTAGTCTTCACAGGCTATGTAGCATTATGGTTAGGGATCGCTGTATTGAGGAATTCAGTCAAGTGGTTTCAGTCATGTATTCCCACAAGTTTTGGAAGACTTTGAGAAATTAATAATCCAGCATTCTTTAGTGGCTATTCAGTTATTAATGACCCTTGCTTTTAAAATGTGGACTTTTTCTCACATTTGGCACAACGTGAGCTAATGGCTTTCCTGTGGGTGCCATAAATTCTAAAAAACTAAGAACCATTTGGAAAATAATAATTTTTAGGCTTTCTGCAGCTCTTTATGGAGGAAATAATTTTCATGCCTGTGTTTTATACAGGCATGTATAAACGCCCCTCCTTTGGGAAGGGTGCATGCAGAGGGGTACAGTTACATAAAAGAAATGGTAAAATGGTCTACCTGCCATTTAGGTTCTTAACTTCAAGAAAACCTTTTCAAAGTCATATCTCCTGCTCTGGAGATGCTGACAGTATACTAGTGAAAATCAATAACACGTTTTTCTAACAATGGATAGATTCAGTAATAGTAAGTTCTGGCAGCAGTCTTGCACTGCTTAGCACATAAAGTCACCAGGAGCCCGCTGGCATCCTTCTCTGGATGATCTGATCCAGAAGCGATCAGGTCCTTTGCCCCCAGCACTTGTCTTCATGTTCAGCTCTTGTAGATGGAAAAAGAACTTACACCCCTATCTCTGCTGCATTTCCTAACAGTGTGTTTGTTAGAGCAACTGCCTAGTATGTGAGACCCAAACTCATAAACCACGTGAGTCTGTTTGGAAGCCAGGATTTGATTCTATATCCACCACTTCCTAGAGTAATTGTTCAGCAGTTGGTCTATAAGCATGCTGAGAGAGAGGTCTTGGAGGTCCCTCTGTCTCTACCCCTGAAATTGTTCCACTTGTGTAAGTCCGAAAAAGAAAGATGGAAAAAACCTAATGTTTGCTGCACAGTCTTTATATTGGATAAATGTTCATAGGAGTCAGAGGAGGAATTTTATTCTTCATTAAAAGATTTGGCAGCACAAGTGCTTCGTTTAGTGCAGGAAAGTACTGCCATGGCTGGGACCCCTTCAGTCATGCTCCTCACTGGTCTTCTGAACCTCAAACTGTGGCAGGTCTTACCCCAAGCCTTCTGCTCAGTTTTTCCTTGCATATAGACCAGCTGACCTCTTGCTTAGCTTCAGTAAGCACCAAATTCTTCTCATTCTTTCCTCTTCAAGGTACATAGATGTCCAGTTCTGGTTAAAATCAGTGGAATTTAGGAATAGGGGTTTAGGCATTGTAAATACCTTGGAAGAGGGGGCACGGAGGATACAATTAGAGAATAAAAAATAAAGCAGTTGCCAGTTGAGACACAAAACTTTGGCAGTGTCTAGATTTGTAAACTAAAAAAGCTGGAGCATGTGTTTGGGCCTGGAAGCCTTTACAGCACAAGCTGCGCTATGCTCGTAAACTTTCTGTCTTCCACAACAAGGTGCACATACTCCAGTTACTCTCATTTGCTTTTACATGGATGCTTTATCATGCTCTGTAGTGCTAATAAACTCCTGAACTCTATACCTCTATGCTGGCAGTTTCTGGTACAGCGTTATGCCACAGTAGGTTGCCTGTGATTCCTGGCTTACCTTGGGATGTTTCTTCTCCTCCTGTTTTTGTTCCTTATGTTCATGCCTGACAAAATTTGATGCCTTCTCAGGTTCATGGCCACCCTTTTCCTTCAGGTTGAGATCTGGATTTCTGGTTCAGTTCCCATTTGCTGTAATATGACGTTGATCTGAGTCCATTTCAGGAGATTCTGAGAGAGGTATGATCATCTTTCTTGTTAGTTAAAGTAAACAGCTGAAGTAGGTCCCTAGGAAAGAACATGCACTCTTACAACAGATTAAATTAAACACTCTCTTCTCACGAGACCCCACCTGGAATACTGTGTCCAGCTCTGGAGCCCCCAACATAAGAAGGACATGGACCTATTAGACCAAGTCCAGAGGAGGGCCACGAAGATGATCAGAGAGCTGGAGCACCTCTGCTATGAGGACAGGCTGAGAGAGTTGGAGTTGTTCAGCCTGCAGAAGAGAAGGCTCTGGGGAGACCTTATAGCAGCCTTTCAGTATCTGAAAGGGGCCTACAGGAAAGATGGGGAGGGACTTTTTACAAGGGCATGTAGTGATAGGATGAGGGATAATGGCTTCAAAGTAGAAGAGGGTAGATTTAGAATAGATACTAGGAAGACATTTTTCACTCTGAGGATGGTGAAGCACTGGAACAAGTTTCCCAGGGAAGCTGTGAAGGTCCCATCCCTGGAAGTGTTCAAGGTTGGGCTGGATGGTGCTTTGAGCAATCTGGTCTAGTGGGAGGTGTCCCTGCCCATGGCAGGGGGTTGGAACTAGATGATATTTAAGGTCCCTTCCAACCTAAACCATTCTATGATTCTGTGATTCTGTGACTAACAGGAACTATTTAACTTCTGTTTTGTGTGTGTGTGAATTATCTTTGCAGCTTTTGTTATGCCATCTTTTATATATGTTCTAGCAATAAGACTGTGTTGCAAGTGCTCTCTGACTGTCCTCAGGGTTATTTTCTATGTGTTCTATACCAGCCAAAAAGCAAGGTTATTTCATTTCTGCGAAGCCATTGATGGACTAACCCTGGGTTTTTTTTCCAGCCTGAGACAGCAGGAGCGTAAATACTCACATAAATACATTCCTTTACCCTGTAAGCTGTTTTGTGTGCTGTTGCCAAATAGCACAGTGTGTAAGTAATCAGGCAGTCATAGTATCATTAAGACTGAACTGCACGAACCTAACGATGTACAATTAATACAGGACTGTGTAACACCTCCTCTCTGCTGACTTGACCTTCTTTCTTAATGTCTGTCAGAGGTCTTTGGTCCAAAACATTCACAACTCAATACATGTTTATTTTTCCAGACAGCAATGCTGAAGCAGGAACACTCAGAGGTCAAGAGCAGCTTCCTGGTGGCAGAATGGTAGATGTGAACATATTCTGCTGCTATAGTAATTGTTTGACAGAGCACTTTCAGAACAAGGTGACTCTACAAATATCGTAGTCCTAAAGGATGTGCGTTATCTCTCTCAGCCCAATTCTGGGCAAGAAACTGATAGCAGGAAGAAGTCACGTGTAATGTAATTTCTTCATTCAGGGAAAATTGAAGTCGTCTTGGATTTTATTGTTAAAGTAAAATGAGAAGAACAGAGATTAAATTTTCTGTTAGTTTTGAATAACCTTTAGGTAAAGTTATTCACAGCCTAAAACATTTGTCGTCTTTTAGCCTTTTGAAGAATACAATATTTTGTTTCAAGGCTAGCAACCTGTTTTCCAGCACTGACCTGCTACAGATCCCTCACATAGCTACCAGACAATCAATTTACTTCCAAATTTTGTTTATATACACCTGACAAGCAGCACCATCTATGCCCCTCTGTCACCTAAAACAGATTTCTGCTCTGAAACAGCTGTCAACATCACTAATAATCCTTAGTTATTGCTAATATCCAGGCTGTCACAGCTTTAAAGACGTATTGTTCCTGAGCTCAAACACAACCAATGTCAGCAATCAGTGCTGCAGGCAGGACTTTCTCCATGGAGGTTAATCAATGAGAAGCTTACTGGCAGCAGGTGGTTAATTTTCCATTAAATAATCTCCATGTGAAACGGCATCTTTACTTGCAGGTTTTTTTGGTAGTTAGAGAGATTGACTTAGCTGCTTCGGCCATCTGTCAGCCAGACTATCTGATCACAAAAAATACATCATAGAAGTGTCATGGTTTAGAAAACCAAAACAAAACCTTACAGATTTTATGCCCAGATAAATGAGTTTCCCAACCACTCCTCACTCACTTATATGAGCACCGAGGCTGCTGCCAAGGAGGACACAAGAATGTATGGCTACCAGTAGAGGCGGGGGCAGGACAGTGTTATAGCAACATGGGTTTTGATGAAACTAAGCCACTCTGGAACTTCATCTTGCTAAATTTAATTTAGGTGATTAGAGATATATGCTACAAAAATTCATTTCCTTGCCAGGGAAATCACTTGTGAAATGAGAGATTTCTTAATGTGACTATGTGACCAAGTTACTAAATAGGTAGGAAATAGAAGCAAAACAATATCCTTACTGTTGAGGTAGGCAAAAAGATGGTAATGTAGTGTAGAGCTTGACAGAGAGCTCAATGCAGAGCAGTTAATCAGACCTAGTTTTGTTGTCTTTGCAGGACGTTGTTTTGTGACCTCTAGTAATAGTATGAGACCAAGTTACTTGTGCAGGGACACAAGAGACTGAGGCTGTAACTCAGAACCCTACTCTCTATTTAAGAGAGTTATCATACAGCTGAGATCCATAAGTCACCGCTATGAAGTTTGTGATCTTGCAAGAGTATTTGTTGAGTATGAAGTTACTGAATCTCCGTATCAGTTTAATGGCTGGACCGTAGCATTTCTATTTTAGTGACTGTGCCTAAAACAGTTTACAATTAATAGTTCTAACAGAAAACAGATCCACTTTTACAGACCCACAACATGACAGGTGCTAATAACTGTATCCAAGGACTCCTACTCATGCTTCTTGATACAAGTGAGATCATGAGTCCCATTCTGTGCCACCTGCTCTTTCCCTTTCTTACAGGGTCAAATTTCAAAATAGATGGGATATCTACTAGTATTCCACACCAATATTTGCAAGACTTCCAGCTCTTGAAAATACAGGCTTGCAAAATCTAACACACATGGACTTTTCTTACTGATGATTTAGCTCTTATTTCACAGAGCTAGTGAGTGAAAAAAGGAATGAAATACGATTCATGAAACTTCAGGTGCTGAAATGTGTTTATATTAGCAGCTTTGTCTAATTAGTTTAATTTAAAATGTCTCTGTGTATGAGAGAGAATCAGGGAATATTAAAGCAGTGTTTTATTAAATTCTTTTTTTATTGCTTACTCTCAGATTAATTCTCTGAAACAGGGCTGAGTATCTAATTTTATTTAGCATTACACTGAAAGTTAAACCTCAAGGAAATTTCATGTAAAATACAATTATAAATAGGTGTTAATAGCTCTCAGTCAAGTTCAGAGAGGGCTTGCCATAGGTTTTCTTAGTTAAATATTGTAAATAATATTGAGAGATGGGAATGCTTTATAAATTGTATAAATCTAAATACTATGAATAACAGTTAAATGAACTCTTGAAAACCTTAAAGTTCTTTAGCAAAAGTCTGTATGTTAGACATTTCAATAATAGGTTTAAACATAGCATTTACACTGTGACTTAGGATGGAACAATGTATATTCTTTAAAGCTCAGCAATGTATATTTCCTATTTTACTTTATTTTCCTTCTTGTTATTAACAAACTATGTATGTTTATATATGATCGTATTTCCAATGGCAAAGACTCGAAGTATTTTGCAGACCCTAGAATACTGGAGTTGATGAATTATGTTATTGTATTTTGGGGAACTGTTCACCCACAGGGCAAGTAAAATCTCTGAGAATCATCCTGGCTTCGCCCCAGCCTCCTGAGGGAAGGGGGAGAAGAATCATGTCTGGTCTTGACAGTCCCACTGGGAATGTGGAGTTGTAAGTTAGAAATGCAGGAGGCAGGGCAACCTCAGGAGTCTGGACATGGTTCATATATCAGAGCCTTTGTGCACCTTGTTCCTGATGAAGGCCTACAGGGATCCAGAAGACAGGTAGATAGATTGCTGTTCATCCTAAGTTGCCATTTCAGGAAGATGTTTAATTATATCTCAGCACAAACTCAAGTCTCACAGCTGGAACTGCATCAGCTGTAAATAAAACTAACACCTTGAGAAGATGCGACATGCCTTCTTCATAAGACCTTAGAGTTTTGAGCACTCGTCTAGGACCTATGACCTCATTCCTGTGCTGTATTGGGTTTGTGTGGCAAGGTTTTGGTAGTGGGGGCGCTACAGGGGTGGCTTTTGTGAGAAGCTGTTAGAAGCTTCCCCTATATCTGACAGAGCCGATGTCAGCCGGCTCCAAGATGGACCCACTGCTGGCCAAGGCCAAGCCCACCAGCGATGGTGGTAGCGCCTCTGGGATAATGTATTTAAGAAGGGGTGAAAAAGTTGTTAAGCAACAGCAATCGTGGCCAGAGAGAGGAATAAGAATATGTGAGAGCAACAACTCTGCAGACACCAAGGTCAGTGAAGAAGGAGGGGGAGGAGGTGCTCCAGGTGCCAGAGCAGAGATTCCCTTGCAGCCTGTGGTGAAGACCATGGTGAGGCAGGCTGTCGCCTTGCAACCCATGGATGTCCACGGTGGAGCAGACATCCACCTGCAGCCTGTGGACGACCCCACACCAGAACAGGTGGATGTGCCCAAAGGAGGCTGTGACCTCATGGGAAGCCTGCACTGGAGCAGACTCCTGGCAAGACCTGTGGACCTGTGAAGAGAGAAGCCCCCACTGGAGCAGGTTTGCTGGCAGGACTTGTGACCCTTTTGGGGACCCATGCTGGAGCAGTCTGTTCCTGAAGGATTGAAGTCCGTGGTAAGGACCCACACTGGAGAAGTTCATGGAGGACTATCTCCTGTGGGAGGGACCCCACGCTGGAGCAGGGGAAGAGTGTGAGGAGTCCTCCCCCTGAGGAGGAAGGAGCGGCAGAGAATGTGTGATGAACTGACTGCAACCCCCATTCCCCATCCCCCTGCACCACTCAGGGGGAGGAGGTAGAGGAATCGGGAGCGAAGTTGAACCTGAGAGGAAGGGAGGGGCGGGGGGAAGGATTTTAAGATTTAGTTTTTATTTTTCATTATGCTCCTCTGATTTTCTCGATAATAAATTAAACTAATTTTCCCAAGTTGAGTCTTTTTTGCCCATGATGGTAACTGCTGAGTGGTCTCTCCCTGCCTTCTGTTATATTTTCTCTTCCTTGTCCAGCTGAGGAGGGGAGTGATAAAGCAGCTTTTGTGGGCACCTGGCATCCAGCCAGGGTTAACCGACCACTTGTACTTAATGAATAGGTGGCACATCATTGAGAAACCAGCTGTCCTACAGTAAATTCAGGGAACAAAGGACTCTGTGTCTTGGAGTGTGTGCAGGTCTACTGGCAAGTTAGGCTGGAGAAGTTTTCAGTGATGCCAACTTTTGTCATTAGCCATTTGGGCCACTAGTTAGGTCTCTTTCATTGAGCGTCATGTCCTCTGTTGAATAATAATGGACAGTTAGAATTTGCATGGATTTCTTACTGCATCTCTGTAATTTATAAATAAATTTTACCTTACAGGTGGGATTGCTGACATGAGGCTGCTCTAGTTTTTAAGCTTCAAGGGAGCTACAGAGCTTGTGAATTAATTCATGCTCTACTAATTATTTTCATACTCCTGATTCTTCATTAACTTTAATTAATCTCCAAGGTTGATGGCCTATAAGTATGTGTGCACACATACACACACATGAATATATTATATTTATATACACAAATGCACATTGCTCCTTATCAAATTATTTTTTCCAGCATCAAGTCTCATAGTTATTTTTTAAATTACTTCACATATACTGGTATGCTTATCTTTTAAATACCTAAGAAATTAAACCAGACTATTCAGTCTCTAAATAAACCTTATTTAAAATTGCCTATGTGTTTGCATATTTATTTGTTCCTCCCATTGCCTCTCTCTTCCCTCCCAGGGAAGTTTAGCTAAATATATTTGAGATATTAAATACACTACAAAAATAGCATTGTTTTTCGTTGCACCAAGCATCCTGCTTCAATCGGGTTTATCTTTTCATTGTAATTGCACGCTCCGATGATGCTGACTAACTTTCTGACACTGTATATGGAGCTATCGAGATGTAGTACTTTAAAAGCTTGTTTTGTTTAGTCAGTGTTTTTTGCCCTTGGTAGACAGAAGCCTGGAGATAGCTGCATGTCCACAAACCTTCTAAAGTCCATTTCAACCACAGATTTGGAAAGGAACATTTTTTAAAGTCTTTTCTCCTTCCCCCAGAGTTCACAGGCCAGTATCGTGCTCTTTTTACTCAAGGGCATTTTTAACTTATCACTGCTTTTCATGACTTTAGGATTACTTCAAGACTAAATGTCTAACCACTGAAATAAAATTTTTGCCACAATTTTTTAATAAGGTTTGCTTATGCTGAGGTTAGGATTTCTTTGAATTGCTGTTTGACTTTGGTTCCTTCATAGACTTTCCTTTCATCTTTGTTCAAACCTACGTCCTCATGATACGTATGTTTCCATTATTGTTTCAGCATTCTCATATAAGAACTTCGGCCCATTTTCTGCGTATGGAAGAAAAGCAGTCACCACTGTACAGGTCCCATCTCTTCTTTTCCTTTCAGTGGATCTGTGCTGAAGCAGGATTAGTTTGGTCCAGCATTTATCTATGAGGTTCAGGTACATCTATTATTTAAGAAAGGTGTGTGGGTTAGGCCTGCTCATTCCAAATTAATGTCTTTTCACTTACTGGCTAAAATACTTATAGGAAATAAAGGACTCTAAAAGCACTACAAAAAGATGTCCTTTTCACAATTTTCAACAGGTAATTGTTTTTCAACACAAAGATTTTACTTTTTATTTCATTGCTTTTTTTATCTCCTGCTCCTGCATTTGCTTTTACTAGCAAGGATCACAAACTCATTTTTGCTCAGTGGCACAATATCACCTAGGCATTAAAAAAAATGCCCAATGTTGCATTGTTTGAGAAGTAACATTTGGGTTATTCACAGCTCTGAACAGCTTACTGCTGTGTAGGAATAGAGGCAACTTACAGAAAGACAAACTCTGTAGGGACGTAGACCATCATCCCCACTTCTCTACCTCACCTACCCTCCGTGACCATGCTGGCACTATACATATGTAGCCCCGTAAACACTGTTTTCCCCTCATTTGTAAAAGGCCGCAGGCTTTGTCCTGGCCTCACAGTGTAGTCTCTGGACTTTTCTGAGTCTGTTTAGGCTTTTGTTGGTTTTAGCTGGTATTAGCCATGGCACCAGCTCCCTGGTGGCCACATGACTGTCTCCTCTGTGTTGGCTTTGCTCTGGGAGCGCCCAGGGCAGGGGGCTGGCACCCCTACATAGTCACTGCTGGACAAACAGCCCCCCTGGAGTAACAGGGCTGGGGGAGGGCTGCATGTAATTTTAAATGTTTAGTCTGGAAGAAGTGACAAGAAAGGGGGCTGTGATAAGGAAACATAAAAATAGCCAATTAAACATTAGTTGGCCTAACAAGAAATTCCTAGCTCTACCCTTATTTTGTGTTCCTCTCTGCTGTGAACAAGATTTTGAGTGTAACCGTCCAGCACACCATGACTATCACAGCAGTTCATGTATACAGATATTCTAGAGATAAAAGGAGCTGCCCTGAATTATTAGAAATTGCCAGGCTCACCTGAGAAAAGGCTTCACTGAGAACCACCCATGTCATAGCTCAAACAGGCTGTAAGCAAAGAAGAGTTAGTATCTAAAACTTATCCTTAACCAGCAAATAATCTAGTGATACTGAATATTCCCAGTCATTCATTGATTCCTGGGAAAGGAAACAAAGAAAAATCTTAACAGAGGCAGAAGACCTGCCTGGGCTAGGACAAGCACAAGGTGAAACTGAAATATTATAAACTTATTATTTACTCTGTAGACCCCAGAATCCTGTGACTGCAAACAGCAAACTTCTTATCATGTTATCAAAGTATGCATTTCTTTCCCTTTTGACTTGGAGAAACAGTGGACAATTTTACCAAAGTGTTAACAATGAAGAAATGTTTGGCTTGCTCCACTGAACCTACACCATGCCCCTCAAAACGAATTTGATACTAGTCCATCATTTTCTGTATATGATATGTGGGTATGTAATGCCTAGCTGACGTCTGTACAGCTAGATGAGATTTTTGGTCTCTTTCTTGTTACTCTCAAGATAAGGGATGCCACTGTTTTCTTTTTTTGTGACTGGAAGAAGCTGTGATAGAAAGGACTCTGCCATTATTACCTGTGTCTTTGAAAGGGATGAAAAAACACTGCCACACAACTGGTGATAGAGAATCAATACATGCAACAGAGGTTAACAGGAAATCCTTGTTTTACTTTGTATCCAAATTTCTTCTCAATCTGTCAGGGAAGATGAATATTATGGATGGAACAAAGTGAGAAAGACAGAAATGGTTAGCAAGAGTAATAATACTATCAAATATTCCAAGGTTAGTGGAATATTGGCCATTTTTAAACTTTAATCACCTAAAATGTGATTTTGGGCTATAACAAAAAAAACCAGAGTCATTTCTTCAGGGATCCTGAAGAAGGATCACCTGTTGTCCTCTGCTTAGTTTTTCTTCTGGGTTTGTTCCTTCAGTAAGTACCTCATCAACATAATGAAAAAGTTCTCCAGAGGTGTCTTGCCAAGGCTGCATGGATCATGCCATGGCAGATGGTAGGATTCTTTCCTTCATGGGGGCAGCTGGTTGCCAGTGTATTGCACATTGTTCTGGGAGAAGGCAAATGGGAATCTTGCTTCTCTGGCCAGAGAATTAAAAAACCAAAAACATTTGCAATAGCATTTGTAGCATGCCAGGTATATTCTTCAGTCTCTAGCTCCAACAATTGTTGTACCATGTCCAGAACTACAGCAGCTAATGGCTGTGACCTAATTCAAAGTTAGTTGTTAACCACCACTCTGCAACGTTCTTCTGAACAGGAGAAACGGGACGGTTGTAAGCTACACATATTTTGGACACAATCCAATGTTTTCTGAGAGATTCAGCTAAATTTTATATTTTACTGCTGGCCCCTCAATTGGTTTGATACTGTTTTTTGACAAATTACTGGGTCCCTCAGCAGTGGCAACTGGGTCTACCTGAGCACGTGTAGACAGGAGCTACCCCGCCTACTCCAAAAACCCAAAGCCTTCCTGCCCTGTAGGTCCCTCTACAGTGGTCAACAGAGTAAATCCCAAGGATGTCAGGGGCATCAGGGCCAGTGGCAATAGGTGGGGAATACCAATCTCATCTATTCAAACCAAAGTTTTCTCCCACTAGAGCTGGACACTCCTTCCCTCAGTGCCTGCCCTGTGTCCACAGGCCACAGTCCCGAGAGATGTAGGTGCCCCTGTTTTGTGTAGAGTCCTGCCCGGCACAGAGTGTGTCTCCAGCCTCCAGTAGCTGCCAGTTTCTGTGTTTGGGCAGGGGCACTGTGTGCCTCTTTAATTGGATAAAGTTTCTGTGCGTGATGGCTAAGGTTTTTTTATATAATGTTTGTTTCCCACTGTTGTTTCCATGTGCCTCAGGGCTGGCTGTATTATCTTACAGCCTGTAACATAGGCTCATTACATAGGCACACTTCTTCACGTCCCACTTTTCCATCTTTAAAAGGAAGGTGCTTAAGTCTTCTATTCTGACTAAACATACATACACACATTATCTGCCTAGACCATTTAGGAAAATACATCATATCCTACATTTCAACAAAATGGCGGCTTCTACATTCATATGTTTGTCTTCCCTTATAGTCATCAATCAGCTCTCAGTTTTAAGGAACACATTGGAACTGATTTTCTCTAATGTTTGCTTGGGCAAGAGAAGGATTTTGCACCAGTTTAAGTGTGACTCAGTGTTTGGTAAAGATTTTTATAGCCGTAGTTTCTGGCAGTATTAATTAGAGCCAATTATAATGTGATAGACAGGTTTTGCCAGTTTAAAATGCTTAACAGAACTTCCTCTGTCTCCCTTAAAAACCAAATGGAGATATTGATTGCATTTGCATGCCTGAACTGTAAGACTCCTTGAAAGTTAGACTCCATGAATATAACAGCCTATATGCAAATTAAATAATCAGAAGTTTACTTAAATAGATAACCAGATGTCCTTGTGTGTGTATATAGCATTAGGAATGGTACAATATTAGGCATAATAAATATGTTGGGGCTGTTCTTCATGACATTGTTGCTAACAATGATTTTCAATCTCAGCTTAAAGTTTTCTGGTCAGACTTTCTATTATTGATACTTAAGTCATTTTTCAGTTATCGCAGTTGGTGATTTCAGGTTTCTATTTGACTGGAGTTGGTGCTAAGCTATTAATTGGAAAAATTAGTATATTTTTAATGAAGTATTTTCTGTCATTATCTGCTCCAGTGTCTTCCCAGATCCCAAACAAAGACACTTAATTAGTGATTCAGTCTCTCTCTGGTCCAGCAAATGTTTTAATCAAATACAAGGAGTATGAGCCAGCAAGAAAAATCCAAAAATTGGTCAATGTACATTCTTAAAGAGCATCATTACTTTTGTTTCTTTCTTCACCCGCAGTTTCTTCATGAAAACCTAATCTTGTAATTCTTTGCGAAATAGATGTCAAGAACTATTTTTTTTGTGTAAAATCAAGTCATAGTTTTCTGGCCAACCCTGCTACCAAATTACAGCTTCCAAAATTCACTTTCTTAAGATGAAGTAACCTTCAACAATGTCTTATCCCAATGGCGGCAAGAAGAAATGTGAATCAATTATCCAGTGAATGTTAGTATACTTTTCTAGAAAAGACATTTTTTAATACACACAGATATGTTCTTTAACTGTGTACGGTGTGCTACCAGGGCCGCAAAGCAACTCACATGCAGAATGTTAAGTATGCTTTCTTCATGTCCTGAATGAAACAGTTAAAACAGTAAAAACAAACCTCTGTTAGACTGCATAGCTGCACATCACATGAGTAACTCTAAATCAGTTTTCTGTGCAAAGACAGTGGAACTGTGGACCAGTGGACCAAAACCAGCCTCATCAACTCTCCTTAATTAAGCATTCAATTAATAATTATTAATAGTAGGTAATATCACCTATTGTAATTATTACATCTTCTTAACCGTGGCTGATCTGCTAATTTGACTTTGAAGTTTCCATATCCTGACCTTCTTTGCAATTTCTGAGTTGCCAAATCATCATGTTGTTTGAGTGCAGACTTTGGCTATTGTTCCCAGTTCACCATGTGTTGTGCTTTCTCCCCACAATACAGCACTTTTCATCCTCCTTGAATGCCATGTCCAGAAGCCTCAGCATGCACGGACCAAAGGTGGAAACACTAGCCCTGTGTTGTTCCATACTTTTTAACTTCCCAAGGCAGATTTATTACTCTGCTTCTCCTGATAACTGCAGATGCAAGGAATGGGTAACCTTTTGTATGTCAGTTCTTTGTTGCTGCGAGTCACTTGTTTCCTCCACTGTACTCTTGGTTTTAAACTTGTGAACCATTAACTCAGCTATAGAAACTAATGTCAGTACTGATTGTTCCTTGTCTCAAATCAAAAAAAGTATTGTTTTTCATAGTTAGATTTTATTCTTTGTGACATTAAGAAACATGGGCATTTGCTCTCTGAGATCTTAACTAGTAGGCCCGAGCAAAACGTTTAACTTATTTTTAATTCTGTTCTTGTTTTATATTTGTGAGACTTTGTTTGTTTGTTTGTTCTTTTGTTTTGTGTTTTTTTTTGAGGAGGAGAGAGAAATAATCTTCAGGATTACTAGTAAAATGTCTTTTTTTTTTGATCAGCAGGAACACGGCAAAAGAGAAACATTAAGCTCCTTTATCAGATGACACACATGCAGTGAAGGTATTCAAGAAAATCAGATCCTTGGTCTGAGCTTTTTAGAGGCAGATTGTGGAGCTCAACAAGAGACCCAGCTGGTTTCTGTGAATACCTTCAGAAGTGCATCCTGTACTTCTTCTTGCAGTATGCTTGATGCACATCATAATGGAAAGCACAACTACAAGCCACTTCAATGTAGAACAGGAGAGCTGGTGTTCATCTTGTAGCAGAAAATTTTCTTGAAAATATTTGCTAGAGTTCATATATAGTATTATCTAGACTACCCTTCTAACCTGCTCATCACCACAGTTCAGTAGTGCCCATCATCTTCATTGAGATCACTCACCAAAACATCTCCTGGGAAGAAGACAACACATATTAGACAACACAGTGGAGAACCAAGGTAGGAACATGTGCAGTTTGGTTGAAGTGCTGGAGGTACAGTGATAATCACTTCAGGAGAAAAGTGAAGATAACACAGATCTACTAACTACTTCTCATACAAAACATGACTTCTGTTAGGTAACCATAACTTGAGGACTCACCATTATTTAAGAGATATTCTAGTTAATATGGACAACATCTGTACCTTTTCTAACTAGTAGAAATGAGCTTGGATACGGTCAAATGTATCTTTACTTCTTCAAGGTAAGTGAAGCTCTTAGTTAATACTTATACCAAGAAGAAAGAAGCATTCAGGGAAAAATTAAGATGGTGAAAAAAGGTAAATAGCTGGAAAAGGGGACAAACAAAGACAGCAGATTATACAATATACCACGTGAAATTACTGTTTGCCTAGGGCTTTCAAACAGCAGGTGGGCCAGGCTGGAGGACCTGGGGGCATGGGACAGGACTTAGGACAGGTGCGTAAGGTCAAAGCCAGTGATAGTCAAGATCCAGGACACCTACGGAGAAATTAACTGTATCAGCTACGGTTGTATCAGCTACACAGGAAAAGGGTCCCAAAAGATATCCAGTGGATAAATCACAGTAAGTTCAGCATCAAGTAACTATCATAATGCTACAGTTCCAAAAAGGAGGACAAAGTCCTCTGCAAAGAAGAGACAAAAGTTAACACAGGGCCAGGAAAAGACAAGTAACTAAATCAGCTGAAAAAACTCCACCATAAAGCTAGTGGTTTTGGACAATTTTGTGTTAGCTGGCCTTTACTGTAGCCACTCCTGAATCACTATCATGTGTGAAGGTTGCAGGAATGTCCCCAAGGAGCAGTACATACACAATGATAATAATCCCGACCCATTAGAGTCTGGGACCTGCTTAATCATTGCTATTTCTCCCAACCCTTAGACTACCTTTATATCAGATGCTTTTATGCAGTATTTGACTATAAATCCTAGATCCAAACCCTTTCAGAGCTATGAAATTCAGGTCTGTATCTTGGCTGTTGGTGTGAATTACAAACCTTTCTACCCAGATCCACACCCTAGATACGAGCTTAGCCATGCTTTAAAGTTTTGAAAGCTGAATCTGCTTCATCCTTGGTGGATGATCCTTGGTGGCGTTCACCTCAGTGTGAGTTCAGGGTACTGAAACTTCCTCTTACTGTTTCTCTGTTGTGCACAACAGGGTGAGCACACTGCAGCTAGACATTCAGCATCCACCTCAGGTATACTTTGTCCAAGAAATATTCAGGATTCTACAGGACTCACTAATTTTGTGCACTCTGTAATCCAGGTGTAGATTTTACTATGCATGTGTTCTTCTTTCAAACATTTGCATGAATTATTCCAGCCCCATCTGCCCCATGAGCCTGAACCAAGAAGGGTGAAATGCAGTTCTACATCTGAACTCTTTGTTGTAAATCTGCAGTCAAGGGTGGTAAACCCTGATTCAAAAAGGCCATGCAGAGCTGAGGGAGCCGCTTAGCACCCTCATGGAGCATTGTCTCACATTTTGTGGTTTTGCTCCAGATAATTTTTATACTTTCCCTGAAGTAAGACTCTGTTAATTTACTGCCTGTATTACTTCAAAGGCTAAGAATAAATCAGACTCTCCTGGCTGGGCTGCTATCTGAAATTCAGTATGAAAGAGCCACAGCTGAGAATTTTTACCCTTCACAATGTTGTTTTCACTCTTCCTTCATCCCTCTGCTTCATTTTATTTTGCAGACAAATCCCTTTAAATAGTACAAAGGTACTGCTTGCAAACACATTTCCTTCCCCAAATATATGGGGCTTTCATCATCTTCCCTCAATATTAAGAGAAGTGTCCCCTAAGACAACAGTCAGCAGCACCAGTGTGCCACAGCTGTATGAGAGGTACCCCTCCGAGTTGCAGAAGCAGTGCCAGAGTGACCTGTAGGTCATCCCCCTGGGCCTCGCTTCCTTACCTCAGTGAGTCAAGAATTCACCGAGTAGTTCAGTAAATCTATCACGCTATTTGCTATTCTTAAGTAGTCTTCTGAGGTGTGTCTGGCAGGACTACAAAAAGCAGTGAGATCTGAAGCCTGTTTCATGAATTATTGGGTGATAAGTTGAAAGAACTCCATACTTCTAAACCCAGGTTGGCTTCTTAAGAAAACCTGTCATAACCATGCTGCAACTGCAGCCGTTATGTCCCCTGAACACAAAAACATATTTTTTGATGCATTTCTTGGTGCCTCTTTCCTCTTGCAATATATGTTTTCCCTACTATTTTCCATGGAGATCACTGAGCTCTCTTGGAGGTTGCTTTAGGCAGGCCAGGCCATTCTTCCCAGAGTTAATTCTGCTCAATGACTTCAGACCTTCCATGGATTTTTCTTCACCGCTTTAAGTGATAGAGCTGTACTGTTTTCTATTAAAAATACTAGGATTCTCCTGCCACCATCTCAGCTCAGGAATTGAGGCCTGATGTATGGGATTGACTGAATGCTTTTGTCTCACCATGGTTGCATCCCATGCAGTTTCACCTATCCCTGTTCTTCTCTGAGTCCTTAAGATATTGTCTTGGTCTCAGTATTCTATGCTTCAAGGCTTGGGTGGCTTTCTGCATTAGACATAGTCTGTTGGAGGGCATTTCAGGAAAGTGAAAAGCAGCCCTGCAGAAGCTTAAGATATCTGGCATTTGGGACACTGTGCAGCTTGCTGTGCCCTGACCAGATGAGAAAGTTTTCTGTAAGACTGTGAGAATTTGAGAGAAAAGAGGTAAACAGGCGGAAGAAACTCTTTCTTTAGATTTTTACTCTTTTTAGGCCTTTCCTTTTACATGCCTGCAGTATTGAACCCACTGGAGACTGATATTGTCTGGAAAAAATGAGAAGCTGTAATGATTTAGTAGTCAAGTATTAATAATAATTGAAAACTGGAGAGAAATAGGGCACAGAAGAAGTGGGTACAAGCTTGCCAGTAAAAGAAACATGGTGACTGACTTTTTTGACTGATGTCCCCCCATGCTGTTCTTAGAAAGAATTCATTTGTTCCATTTACACAACCGTTCATCACAAGGAAGCATTGTGCTAATAAATCCCTGCCTCTCAAAGAAGGTAAGATAAATCTGTCATACAAATAATACTTAAAGTGAGTTAAAGCAACCGGAGGCTAAAAAAGGAAATTAAACTAAGGCAAAACTTTTAAAATGCCAGTAAGAATAGCAAATGGGCATTAGAAGACCCATCATATGTCAGAGGAAAAATTGATAAAATGGAAAAAAAGCTGTGGATTTGGGTTTTGTCTGTCAGATTTACTTCAAGAAAACTTTCAAAAAGGTAACACTACTGGTGACAATAGCAATTTATGTTTTGTTTTGTTGTTAAAGCTGCTGTGTTGCAGTCAGTGCAACAAGCATCATTTTAAGCTCAGTGTACAATGTTTTTAACTCTGCAGTCTGTGAATACAGGAGCAGGGATTGCGTATGTGTATGTGTGTGTATGAAAGCAGGCAAGCGTGCTGTCAGGATTATGGTAGTCCCAAATCATTGCTCTAACAAACTGAGATTAAGTAACAAAGCTTATCATGTTCTCAACTGTTAAAGAGAGGTGGCAAATTAGCTTCTGTGCCTTTCAGTGTTGTACAATCAAAGTGGACAGTTATCTGAATTAATCTGTCCCCAAAACAGAAATGGGAATAAAATCGTTTAGGTCTCATGTTTCTCTGCCAGGATCCCTGGTTCTTAAGTTTCCACTTCCTGAGCTCCAGGTTACTGTTTACAGCACAAACCCTCAAGTGTTCCCATCTGTAAGCTCCCCAAATTTGAACTCCCATGCCCTAACTGTACTAAAGCTCTGCTCCTAGAACCCCTTCCCCCACCAAGATTCGCAGTCACAGAAGGTTTGACATTGAAAGGGACCTCTGAAGGTCATTTGGTCCAACTCCCCTACTCAGCAGGGCCACCCAGAGCCGATTGCCCAGGACCGTATCCAGATAGCTTTTGAATATCTGCAAGATTGGAAACTCCACAACCTCCATGGGCAAGCTGTATCAGTGCTTGGTCAGCCCCGCAGTGAAAATAGTGTTTCCTGATGTTCAGAGGGAAGCTCCAGTGTTTCAGTTTGTGCCCATTGCCTCTGGTCCTGTCACTGCGCACCACTGGAAAGAGCCTGGCTCCCTCTTCTTTGCACACTCCCTTCAGGTATTTATATACATTGATGAGATCCCACCGAGTGTTCTCTTCTCCAGACTGAGCAGTCCCAGCTCTCTCAGCCTCTCCACCTATAAACAACGCTCTTGTCATTTAATCGTCTTCGTGGTCCTTGACTTGACTCTCTCCAATAGCTCAATATCTCTCTTGTACTGGGGAGCCCAGAACTGGACCCAGCACACTAGGTGTGGCCTCACCAGCACTGAGTAGAGGAGAAGGATCCGTTTCCTCAACCTACTGGCAACACTCCTCCTCCTCAGCTCAGGATACTGTTAGCCACCTTTGCCTCAAGGACACATTGCTGGTTCATGTTCACCTTGGTGTCCACCAGGACTCCCAGGTCCTTTTCTGCGAAGTTGCTTTCCAGATGGTCAGCCCCCAGCATGTACTGGTGCGTGCCCTTCTGACCAGAGGACTGCACCCTCTTCCTCACCACAGTCCCCACATTCGTCCTCTTATCTCCTCCCATCCCTCAGCTACTGCTCCCACTTAGACCTCCCTCCGCCTCTTTGCTCTCAGCCCCCATCCTCAGCCCACATGTCTACTGTCTGCAGTTGCTCTGCAACTCCCTCTCTTTCTACTTTAAAATCACTGATAATTCTTCCTTCCTCCCCCACCCCTGGACTTGGATTACTCTCCAGCATCCATTTGTCATTGATTCCACCTCCTTTCCTGACTTTCCTCACAGGAAAAACAAAAGCTGGCTCCAGGTTACAGATATCGAAAATCTGCCTGGATGTATTCAGACGAAAGAAAAAGAGCAGCTGTCTGGGAGAAAAAATGATGCATGATAGCCTGTATTATACAAGTAGGCATTTTCTTGTGAGCTAATAATTATTGTTATCAAGGCAGAATCTGTACAAAACTGACTGGAACTCTTTCAATTAAGAATGAATGCCAACACAAAGTTTGAAACAGTCAGAGATTTAATACGATTTTATTTCTTTTGTCCTGTATCTCTTCCTACAAATAAGAATTAATGCACTTGGACAAAAGCAGGACACATTGCAGTATTTTTAACTAGCTTTTCATTCAATGTGCAGCAAATCCTGTCAGTCTCTTAAGTGGGTAAGCAGATGTACTGTGTTATCTGCCACTTTGCCAAATGAGCCTTTCTCTCTCATCCCTGCAATTCACTCCTTCTCCAGCAGTCTACCCAAGAATACAACATTTAACACAAAATCAAAGCATTCATAAAGCAAAGCCAAACTCCTCTGAAATTTAGAACTCTTCAGTTTCATTACATACTCCAAAAAATACAGATCCTTTTCATTCAGCTGGTATGTTACTTTCATTTCTGTTTGAAAACAGGATGATTTTCCAGAGAAAAATAATATCTTTTGAGCCAATTGGCTCAGGAATTTAAAACACAGAATTCAGAAAAAGTACATTGCATATGGTTTTGATTAGAAAAGAGCTTTTTCATCAAATTCTGTTCAAACATGAAATGGTGGGCACAGGACTGTTGAGGATAAAATAGCAAAGGAAGTTCCCCAGAAAACCAGCAAGTTTCTCACATTGGTGCTGTCAGATCACAAAATTGTGAGTGAATTACATTAGATAATGAAAGGGTTGTTTGCGTCTTTCTCTTTTTGTGCTTTTCCCCTCTTGTGCAGGTCTAGGGAATGCAGAAGGCAAAATGGAGAATAGAGGAGCGGAACAGGCAGGAACGGTTATGATAAGTTTGCAAATGTGTGCAGATTGCGTTCGTAGAGAACCTTCAGCACAGGGTGAGAAAGAGGCAATGACAGGGAAAAGGCTGAAGTACAAGATATGCTTGTAGCTGACAAATGTATATGACTGTTGTTAGGCATACGTGGCGACTGAAACCAGGAAAGTAGATAAAATCAACAACAGATGATATGCAGATGAGGAAGAGGTACCAGAACTTGGGAAGACTTGCCAGAGTAGGGAAAACAATATGGAGGTTGAGATCTGGCTGCAGAGGGACAAAAGCTTATTTCCCAAAGAAAGAAACCAAACAGAAATGAATATATGTAACTTTCCCTATGTAGTCACTGAAAAAAAAAAGATTGACTTTTATAGGAGACTAAAGCTCCTTCATTTGATGTTGAAAATATATAAAATGTTTTTTCAACATTTTACTAAACTTACGCTTTTCTATCTTCATTTTTGGATTGTCATTAAAAATGATTACAAGGTGTTTCTTCATATTCCATAGTTTCATGTCTTCTTGACATGAAGCTCTTCATGAACGCTTCTGACATGAGATCTTTTAACAATGAAAATAGTGTTGTCTCTTTGACGTGAAGGAAATAGTTATGGAAGAAAATGGGTTAGAGTATTTGAATAATCCTAAATCAACAGGTCAATGAGATATTTTTTTTAAATCACTCATGATTTCTAGATACTCCTCATGTTCCTGGGATTTATTTAACTTAATTTCACGGATGTGGACTGACTTTTCCAGTATGAATGCCTGTCACCTTTTTGGATGAGGCTCTCTTCTTCACCCACACTCTATTTTTAAAATAGAAAGTGTGATGATTGGGAAGAAGTAAACAATTCCAGTAATTGTAGTCTCATGCAATCTTGCATCACAAAATCAAGGCCAGTAACACCAACAAATCAGTATAATAAGCACAATGATTGTACACGTGACCCCTTTAAAATTTGAAGGTTTCTGTGTGTTTAGTGATTGTGAAAAGCAGCACATTGACAGTGTCTGAATCTCACATCTTCCATTTCTCCACAGAAGGGTTACACAGGGGGAGCTGGACTGGCACAGGAACCTTAACAGTGACATGACCCATTCCTGGGCGCTGATTACCTGTATTCCCCTCTTGTGCATGAGATCACCTTCAAACTGAGGATATAAAGACATGGGTCTTTCATTTTCACCGGTCTCAGACATCTGGGCCTCCTCAGCCATCCCCAGGGCTGAAGACCTGCCGTGATGGTTGGAGCTGCACATTTCCAGAGCTACAGACCTTCTGCCTTGGTGATTGGAGCCACATGCTGTAATGCAGCTGTCCAGAATCTCTCAGGAGTAATAGCAGCATAACTCTGAAGTATAAAGCACCCATCGTGCATTTCCTTCACCACCATTAGAGTTTCCTTTGCTAGTGTGATTTGACTGAGAATGAAGCCTGTGTACTTGATACTTGGGGCGTTCCTCCAGCTGAATGCAGACCTCTGTACATGTTAGTTTACAATTTCGGCATGATTCTGTTGGCACGGGAGGGACAAAGTTCAGCCCCTTGAACATTTCTGTTCTCTGCTCTCTTGCCTTGTGAGGAGGCATATTCTGATTCTTTGGAGACAGAAGTGCCGTGCTTGCTACAGGAATCATCCCGCTGGCTCCTAGTTGGAGGTTGCCACTCCTTGTGAGCGGTGCACAGCCCAGAAGCTGAACTGCGGGAACTCATCCTAAACACACCTACAGCCTCTAAAGGCTTTGAAAACTAATCTGTTTCTTCCTCCTCAGAGAAAGGTGTAAGGGAAAGGTGATAAATTACAAAAAGAAATAACAAATGGGGACAACATAACCTTTTCTAAGCACATCTGTTTTGATACCTAGGTTCAGGAGCAACACTCAGCACATCTCTTTGTGGCTCACTGCATCATTTTTTCACAATTAGAGTGTTCTACTGGAGCACTGCTGACTTATGTTGCATTTTTCCCATTATTTCACTTCCATGAGGAGAAATTTGAAATATTCATTTGAATGTGAAGAGGTTAACAAAAGCGTGAATTTTCTGTTTATCAATAAGCAGAATTGAGAGAAGTAGTCCCATGGCCTTTCATTCATCTGTTTCAACTCTGTCAGCTGTGATTCAAGATGTCATAACTAGTAACAGAGAATACATTTAATTCTGAATTTAAACAGTCAGAGAGCCAAAAATAAGAAATAGTGTGTCATAATATGGTGGATCAAAAAAAAAAAAAAAGTAGATATATCTGGAAAACTAATGTTTTAAACAGCTTGACAAAATACCGAAGAAATGCTTAAAGCCTAGTGACGAAGTTTGGTACTTCAGGGCCAACCCAGTTTAGTGTCTAGAAACTCTCATTTCATAGTTTCAGATCCTTTCTTGTTTCATAATAAGGTTTTCTAATGCCTGTTCAATGGTCTGTACTACTGTGAAAGATGCTAGAACAGTTCCGCTGGTTTGCTCATCCTTTAATTTATGCGCACTGTGTGGTATGTCCTACTATAAAAAGAATGACTCTGCTTCAAGGCAAGAGAGTGTCTCTGCTTTTTAGTAGCTGCCGTGCTCCAGATTAAGTGGGGAGGAGAGGAGGAGACGCTGCTTTTCTTAGAGCTACCCAGCACACAAAGCACGGGGAGACTCCCAGCGTGCTGGCAAGGACAAGACCTACAACACCAGGGAGGTGCTGGGAGGCTGGAGAAAATGGAGAGGGGAGGAGGGGGAAGTTGTCTTCTTGCAGCACAGCTTTAGCTTCAGAGCTGACTGCAAAGAAGAGACATTCCTAGAAACGCGGAGGTGGTTGTGCCTGGTGTGCTCAACCCAGGAAGCTACTGGAGAGGAGCTGGACTGCAAAACACAACAGGAAAGGCTGCCTCACCCCACAGAGAGTGCCAGAGAAGGGACTGGATTCTGCACCAAGAGACGAAGCAGAGTGGCATTTAATATTTTTGTCCACTAATGAAATCTGACTTAAGAGTTCAGAGGACTTTGACTTTTAGGTAATTCCTTTATGGGAATACTTTGGCCTTAAATTGATACTCCATAATGGCTAATTTACTTTCTGCTCCTGGCATGCATACTCATGAAACTGCATGCACATTATCTAAAGTACGATAATAGGAACATTTACTTGTCAGCTGAACAAAGCCAAAGGATTCAATGGATGTGAAAACTGAGCATGTTGTAAATGTAAATAAGGCCAGTGCTGGAGAGGTTGATGTGCTGCTGGCATTTGGTGCCTGGCTGGCAGTAGCCACCAAGGGAATATTTGTGCAGAAGTACTATATTCACAATACAAAATTAAATCTGAATGCATTTGTTCTAAAAACTACAATAGATTCCTCTTATTTTCTTTGTCAGAAAATCACAACAGACAATTCTGCCTCTGAGGAGCTCAGCTTCCCTGAATGGCAAGAAGAAAAAGCAGCCTAAATGAGGTCAGAAAGTATTAGCTACTGTACCAATGGAGAAGATGGAGGGAAGGTAGCAATGGTATGCAGCAGGAAAAGATGGGGCTGTGAAAGAAAGGGCAAATTTTATGCATGTACATACTCATGGTTAGGAAGAGGCTTGTGTACATGCTCATTCGTACCTGCTGGTATGTCAAAAGATGTGCAAGTAATGAAGGGGCGAGAGTGGCATAGTTATACTTACATGCTTGGAGGACAGTGAGATGTTGCTTATTGCCATTGGTGACAGCTCCAATTAAGCTTTCCTTTCAGGGCAGGACAACTTAAAAAAAACCCCACATTTATGCAGTCCAGCACAGGGGACCCTTGAATTGGATGTTCCTAGAGACTGTTAGAAAACAAATCACTACAATATCTCATCAAAACTGAAGCAACGTAATGAAAAAGCATACCTTTGCAAGCATTTTCCCAGTACAGTACAGCCAAAGATGTGTTTCACCATATCTTCTGACAGAAAAAAAGACATATTTGTCATTATTATTCGGATTCTCAGCATTATTGTCTCTGTCACAGAATTATCAGGGAGCAATGAACCTAGGCACAAAATGAACTAAGAAGGTACGCTGTGTATGACAGTACCTCTTCCCTGAAGAACATGAAATAAATTGTGATATGACAGGACATTAGAAAATCATCTGCAGAATCTGCAGTAACCACTAATAATTATATTCCTACCTAAAGGGACTCGAGTCTTTGTCGTGGTTTGGGCCAGATTGGCCCAATCCGGTGGAACGACAGACGCTCTCTCTCTCCTGCTCCGCTCGGGAGGCAAGAAAGAGAGAGAAAAAGAGACTTAAGAGTTTA
Organism: Burhinus oedicnemus; assembly: GCA_008921705.1. NCBI lineage: Eukaryota > Metazoa > Chordata > Aves > Charadriiformes > Burhinidae > Burhinus > Burhinus oedicnemus. Next base: position 1,525,309 of record VFFE01007197.1, read on the forward strand.
GAAGGAACTAAACTACTTCAATGAAATATTAATAATAAAATAATAAAAAGAAAAATAATGAAATATATACAAAACCGTATCAAGCTCCCGGGATGACAATCACGTCACCAGCAGGTGCTGGGGAAGTCCCAGACTGGACTCGGTGACGGACAGGAACTGGATTCCGGATCTGGATTCAGGATCGGGATCAAAGGCAGACGCAGAGACCGAGTCCTCCCAGGACGCCGGCCATTGAAGAAAGAGAGCTGACCCTTTGATCCCTCAGCTTTTATACTCAGCATGAGGCAGATG
>VFFE01007197.1:1527636-1600985 GCA_008921705.1 Burhinus oedicnemus
GACCGAGTCCTCCCAGGACACCGGCCATTGAAGAAAGAGAGCTGACCCTTTGATCCCTCAGCTTTTATACTGAGCATGAGGCAGATGGGATGGAATACCCTTTGTTGGTCAGTTTTGGGTCACCTGTCCTGTCTGCTCCTCCCCGCAGGTGTGACCCCTCTATGCATTTCTGCTTCTGACCCTCCAACGGGGCAAATAACAGAGTTGGCTGCCCTTGGGTGTTACAGCAATAAGGATAAGCAGGAGCCTCTCTGCATCCCATTCCTTGGCATCAGCTATAGACATGGGTCTGATCACTCTGAGAGCGAACAGTTTTCTGCACAACATGCTGTTAATTTCAGGAGTTAGAAGAGGCCTAGCTAAAAAGAAAAGTTACTGAACAAAATTGGTCCTGTTTTACCTCAAACCAGGACAGTCTTAAATTCTTTATGCCACAATAGTATTTTCTCTCCTTCAACTAATTACTTCTCTAGAAAGCCAAGAACATCCTTTTTCTCTCTGTACTAATCCTAAGGACACCAACAAGACAGCTGCATATTCCAGATTCGTTTTTTCTTTTTGATGATAGTAAGTGACTGAAACATGTTAACCACATATTTCGCATCAGAGGACTAGTTAGGGAAAAATGGGAACTTTTGACAGATAAGGCTTGACCTCTCTGCAAAGACAATGAAATTTTTTGTCAGAATTGCACAATTCTTCTCATTTCTTTCTTTCTTTCTCCTGTTATTCACAAATAGATCCACAGATTCATAGAAAAATTTAAGTTGGAAGGAACTCTGGAGGTCTCTAGTCCCACCCCACCTTTGAGCAGAGCCAAATTCAAGGCTGTATGAGGTTGTTTAAAGCATTGTTCAGGTGACTTTAGAAACCTCCTACGGATGGTGACTCCAAAACCTTTCCGGACAACCAGATGTTTACAAAGACACAAAAATATTTCTTTATTTACATGAAGTGGAACAAATAATTGCACAATAATTTTTTTTACACAACTTTTTTTTTTCTTTTTTCTATTCTTATTATTTACTTACCTAAGCATACAACTATTGTGATATGTGAAAAACTTAGCAGACTGAAACTGAAGAAATAGTTGTTTCTCTTTTAAACAAAAAGAGGAGTATCTGTGCCTTAGCTTTTACAAGTGTCCAGCTCTGTGTGGAAGAGAATTTTCGTCATAGCAGCATAGGTCCCAATGACAAACAGTTACTTTTTGAACAATCCCAGCTTTTCCAGATTTTTTAACAAAGTCAGTTTTCTTGCTGATGGTCCTCATATGTTGTCATTTGCCCTTACACTTCCTCCTCACTTCTGTTTTTTTCCGGGCAAGGGGCAAGTTCTCCAGTCAGTTCCTCCCACTCTGGCCTAAAAATAAAACACTTGCCTAGTTCTCAGGTAAGATTTGATTTTTTTATTTTTTTTTTCCAATAACATGTCTTTTGCTACCACATGTTCTTCTGCATTTATTTTGTAGGTATGATATTTGTTAATGCCAAACACAGAGAAGAGAGGATACTATACACACTAAATAGACAGCTTCTCAACTGTGTATTTGTAGATATTCAAATGCCACACCTGAACAGAGCTTTAATTTGCTGGAGGGTCAAGACAGGTTTTTCTCCTGTTAGTAAATCCTTTGCAGCTGGAGCTCTCAAGTAGCCAAAATTTTTTTTCCAGACAAAAAGAGTGCTGCCTGCAGTGACAAACACTCCTTCAGAGTCTATCTGAGATCCTGATGGAAGGTTCTCAGGTGTGCACTGCCCTGGATGTGCCATGATTTGAGCAGGAAGGGTTTGCATGGCATGTGGCTACTTCCACATCTTAAAAAACATCAGGCCTCAGCTGAGCGTACCCTGTAGACTTACAGATAAACAAGTTCATTTTCATTACAAAGAGAGTTACCACACAGTGTTATCTACTTCTGAGATTTTTTTCAGGTAGGTCATTTCAAAAGTACTCAATGATCCTGACACAGAGACTGAATTGTAAATTGACACTAGATGTTACCAGGCACAATTGGGTACAAGATGGCTCCAGAGACTGGAAGCCTGCAGGTCATTAGGCTGCAAATTCCAGGCACTTTTTATGACATTCATCATGTGCTAAATATCATGTTCTACCTGCTGTGTATATTGTCTGTTGGGAGGTGTTAGAAGTGCCTCAGAGCTGGCAGTTGCAAGCATCTTAGGTAACAGGGAAAATAAGTCAATAAAGCCAACAACATTTTATACCTATCAAAATCAGGCTAGTAATGAAAAAGACATGTGAAAATGAATGTTGTTGAAGTTAATATTTTTTTACTATGTTTAATCTGACTTAAAAAAGGGTTGTTAATTCATTGAAGACTGTGGCTTTTTGTCATCTATGATTTGTATGTCATGTAAAAACATATTTTTTCACAAAGGTCGCTATGTTCTCTTTTCTTGGAATTAAGAAAAAATAATTCTATTTATGGATGTTTGTTCCCCTTTTAGTTAACAATTGCTACCAATGTGTATTCTTTATCTTCACACACTTAATTGATCTTCATATGACGTCTCGATCTCATCCATTTATCAGTCCATTCTCCATTGTTGTGAGATATATTTTCTTTCTCAGACCTTGTCAACATTTAGATTGTGAACATGCAGATTCTGTTAGTGCAGCAGGTTAGAAAACTACATGATGTTTTTCTTTTTATTTTGACAGTACAATCAGGTTGTATAATTTTAGAAGAAGAAGATATGAATGCTGTGCCAACCACCTACGTTTTGGCAGAAATCCTGATGTCAAACAGACACTCTGATTTGTGTCAAGATTGTTGTTTACTTTGCACCATATGGAGAAACTTCAAATCATTTTGCTTTGTAATCATTTGATAATTCTTGCACATTTTGCAATACTGCTTCAGCACTGAAGCAAATGCCCAAATTACATTTTAAGGGGAAAAGGTACAAAATTATTTGAGTTCTATTATCTGTTATTAACTTAGTCCCACTTTCCCTTTCCTTTTTTTAAATGCTGTTTAAAATACTGTCCACTTAGAAATCAATGTTCTGTAAGTTAGTAGAAAGACTGTGAAAAAACATTGATCAGATCTGTTGAGATTACATTTTCCACGACATATTTTACAAATACGCATTTTAACTATTACCATCAGTTTTCAATTAGATTATGAGAAACAAATCAAAAGGAACTGACTGAAAAAGTTCTGCAGTACTCCATTTCACAGAATTTTAATGACAATTTTCATTTCCAATTCACGCCTTATTAGAATGTTTTAAAAATCCTAATCCTTCACAAGGAAGAAAAAAATGCATAAGCTAGAAACACCAATATGATAGAGTTCTTTTTCCCTTGGAAAAAATTGCAGTTCACAGGGAAATCAAGAAAAGAAGACAGCTCTGAATAATAAAATGGATCTTTTAGACAAATGCTTAAAATCAGCTTGGTTGGATGGTACATAACTGAAAACTTTTTTATGTGTTTGTGTGTAACAAAACTGTAGAGTTCTCAGGACAAATACTTGATATCAAACTCCCGTATTTGCTTTTTCTTTTTCTAATCATCTATGAAAACTTTTCTTCTGTAGTATAATAATTTCAGACAAGGGTTCTGCAGAATCAGGACAAATGGCCAGTTATGAGACACATGCAGCTTGATTTTGTTCAGCCACCCTTTCATACTTTCATGCTGGTGGAGTCATGCTCTGGTCCAACATAGTAAGTGCGCTACGCTTGCCTTGGAGCTCTTCTATTTTCCAGCGGCAATACTCGTTCACAGGGACTGTTAGGACCACTGAAGCACAGTGCATGTCGGTCATAATTTATTGCCACCCGCCCACCCCCACCCACACCTTCTCTGAAGTGTTCATTGAACAAAATGAGGTCAAAAGCCGATGATACAGAGCCAACAACCTCCTCATACACAGCATCTGGAGGTGTTGCTTCTGTAGAGTCAGCTGAGGCAGAAGAGAACCAGGTTCATGGCTAGCTGTTAATGATAAGTACTTGAAAGGTTCTTGCTTTGCATTACACAAAGCATCTATAAAGCAGACCTTGAGAAAATGTATTTCATAAAATGGTGTTACTAGTACAAGCTGAAGGATGGTAAAAATCACAAAGCTGTTCCTCCAGTAAGCGGACAGCCAAATACAAACCTTCCTTTTCCTGGCTTTGTATTCTTCTCCATTCCTCCTTCCACCTCTTTCCTTCTTTCTGCTGAGGTATCTAATGTGATGCTTTACAGCATGTCAGGTAGCTCCTCTCATGGATCTCCCTCCACAGAAACTTCCCACATTTGATTTCTCAGCTCTTCCCGTTGATGTCTAAAATGTTGTAGACAAATTGTCTTAAGTCTACAAGACAGTTCTGGAGTTTAGATGACATGTAATCATTATTGCTAGTGTTACTAATTTCAGACAGTTGAATCACGTCACACTACCCAGAAAGTCATGCAGTCACCTTCCCTCAATAGGAAGTCATCTTCATTCCCTTACTGAGAAGCCCTGAGCAACCTGGCGTGACTATGAAGCTAGTCCTGTTTAGAGTAAGTTTAGTCTAGAGGACTTCCACAGGTCCTTTTCCACCTGAATTTTTCTATAATTCTTACAGTACAACTTTAACCTGGAAGACTGGCACTGAGTGTGTGTAATATTAACAATATTATTCAAAACAGCAATGTGGAGGGGGAGGACTGTTAAAAGGCTTTGACAACTGCATAGGAATTGTACCAATTGTGCAGTCCTCTCTTTTTCAGTGTGTTCAAATACAGTTTAAAGTTAATTTTCCTAATACTATCGTGTTCCTAGTATAGGCATAACGATATGCAGGCTTGTAGTTAGGAAACTACAAGAGACTAATGCAAATCTTTGCAGCTCTGGCATTCAGCCTGGGGAAGAGAAGACTCCAGGGAGACCTTATAGCAGCCTTCCAGTACTTAAAGGAGGCCTACAGGAAAGGTGGGGAAGGACTCTTTATCAGGGCATGTAGTGATAGGCCAAGGGGTAACGGTTTTAAACTGGAAGAGGGTAGATTTAGGTTAGATCTCAGGAAGAAATTCTTTACTGTGAGGGTGGTGAGGCACTGGAACAGGCTGCCCAGAGAAGTTGTGAATGCCCCATCCCTGGAGGTGTTCAAGGCCAGGTTGGATTGGGCTTTCAGCAACCAGGTCTAGTGGGAGGTGTCCTTGCCCATGGCAGGGGGGTTGGAACTAGGTGATCTTTAAGGTCCCTTCCAACCCAAACCATTCTATGATTGTATGTTTTTGAATCATTTATTGGTTTATAATTACTGGCACATTTATTAGTTTATAATTACTGAAGTAAGCAATATGCCTTTTGTCAAATTATTTTTCAGTAACCATGAAAAACACATAACCAAAAGAAAGAAAGAAAGGAGTTTAAGTTTTGAAGCCAGCTAACCCCTATGTACAGCAGTTGTTTAATGCAAGGAAACATACTGTTTCTCTAGAGCAGATGCTACTTAAAAAAAAAAAAAAAAAAAAAAGGATAAAAATATTCTCAGATGAGTGAGAGGAGGGTACCAGAACTCTGTGTGTTTGAGGCAGAAATTATCCCCACAAAGACAGCAATATCCCCTTAACATTGTGATATTGTGTAATTCATTACAAACGTGTGTAGAACCTTCTTCTTTCCTTTACCTAAATATAGGAACAACTAAATCAGGTTCAATCCTAGCTTAGTTGTACTTATAATTAATAGGCAATCTTGTTGCCACTTGAATGCTAATTGTGTAACACATACTGGGCAGTAGCTGTTTATCTGGAGTTTAGAGATGTTATACACGGTCTTCCTTTACAAGGGCAGTGGGAGGTCAGCAGGGAGAAGTGTGGTTTCTTTCTCTGTATTGTTTTGAAGGGGGGTGAGTTGGGAGTCTGCAGCACAGTGTACGCTAAGAAATGCCTGGGAAGGATAGGGCTTGGCACAGAAAGTGTTTCTTACAGAGCCAGAAGGTTAACAGGGTATTTGCTGCAACTGGGAATCTGATGAAGCCTGTTAGACTGAGAGCAGGACTGGAAGGGACTATGAGAGCAGAAAGGAGTTAGAGGAAGGCATATTTACAGCCCTTTCTGTTTAAAAGATCTTTTGCTCTAGTTGCTGTTATACTAGCTTAGTATCCACAAGTACTTCCGGTGTTCCAATTAAGGAAATGGTACATGCAAAATCATGTCAGAAGTCTGGCCAGTTCACAAGATTTTTAAGTGAATGAAAGCCCCCGTTGCCCACATCGGTTAACCCTAGGCAGTACTGAACAAAGTGAGCATGCAACAGTTGTTCTTTCTCTCTCCAAACTCCTGTCTCCAATGCACGTTAGTGAAATCACTGTGTTTGCATTATTACTTGATAAATAACCATTTCTTTATGCAGGTAAGTGGAAAGAACACAGAAACAGATTAGATCACAGTTCCATTACAAAGACACATTATTGAACCTAGCTTTTTTCCTCACCCTTCCTCAGCAGCAGGAAAAAAAACCCTGAGGACCTCACTAATGTCAGAGCTATTCACAGACTGCATCCTCTGAGCAACCAGTTGAGTATGGAATATGCAACAACAGATCTCAGAGTGCATGCTAAATACGTTTTCTTCATCATAGTCTCTCAAATCCACTTAGATTTCTGAAGAAGACTTCTCTGAGGTCTGACAGTATGGTTGATAGACAAATTCATAATCTGTAGCAGTCTAGGTATCATAGAATAGCTGACTATAAGTGAACTTTGGCCTGCTTCACATGATGGTCCAATATGATCCTCGACTGTGCTTCATTCCAGAAGACAACACCGTCTGGGCATGCACACTTCAGGCTTTGAATGTCATGCCAATATAGTGAACTATGACTGAGTGGATTGTTTTGCACTATCTTAAAATATTCAGAAATGTAAAAAGTTGACAGTTTTATTATGAATATATAATTCTGCAGAAGCAAGCATGTGTAGGTGCTCTCCTCAAGAAAGTTTAGGAGACTATAACAAAGCGATGCACTCAAATTAGTACTCCTTGAATCTAAAAAGAATTTGTTAGACTTACCGGATTGTGGAAAGGGATCTTTCGTGGGTAGTTGTGCTGTAGCGAAATAATTACAAATGTGAAATAGGAACATCCAACTTTGTTAAAAAAAGCCGAAACAACAATGCGCCTATGCATAGATATGGTAAAGACAAAAATATTACTAAAGAGAATGACATTTTAAAGAGTGAAATCCTAATACTTGTCATCACAAATGGTTTACACTGATACAGAAAAGAAGGATCGTTGCTCAGAAATCAGCTAAAGCCACGAGCAAACTGAGTTGAGATAATTTCATTCTCTCCCAGGATTTTATTTTCTCCTACAGCCTTGGGAGCAGCTACGGTTTTTCATCTTTATATGCATCTTGCAGATGTGGTGGGTTAGCCTTGGCTAACAACCAGACTCCCACCCAGCTGCTCACTCACTCCACCACAACCACCCCATGGGACACGGAGAAAAAATTAAGAAAAAACAGGAATAAGAAAACTCATGGGTGAAGATAAAGACAAGGACATTGCTTACCGATTACTGTCACGGGCAAAACAGGTTTGACTTGCCAAAAATTAATTTATTGCCAACCTGTTTTATAGATTTTGGCAGTGAGAAACAGAAAAAACAAACATTAAAACAACCCCTTTCCTCCCTCCTTTTCCAAGCTTAACTTCACTACTTTAGACTCCTCTACCCCTCCCAGAGGCACAGGGGGATGGGGAACGGGGGGTTACGATCAACACATAGCAGGAGGCCTAGCCTCTCCCTCCTCACTCTTTTCCCCTGCTCTGGCATAGGGTCCCCCATGGGCTGACGTGTGGATATCTGCTCCACTCTGGAGCCCCTCGTCTTCCTCCCCACTACTCCTGCAGCACCCCACTACCAACACCTTGACACCTACACACAATACAAAGTATCAAGGACATGGAGAGTGCATTTTAAAGAAACCAAGACAAAATGGAGGGTAACTGAGGGATGAACAGAAGGGTAACTCTTTGGTGAACAGAAGTTGTCTGAAAATTGTTCTGGACATTTGTAAAATCAGCCCTCTGACTGCCTCCAGCTGCTAGAGGTACATTGCCAATCACCCCTGCATTTCCCAGAAGCTGACTACATTGCTCATGGCTCTGCTTCAAGTTTTCAGGGGAAAAAAAGACATTTTGAGTGCTTTGGTACCCATTTAGCCATATTAATCAGGCAAAAGCTTAATACTGGCAGAGGACTTTACATCCCTCACTGGTGTAAGCATTGCTGCAGATACGAACAATGAAGAGTCACCACGTCCTGGTGATGCTGTAGCTGCCAGAGCTGAGCTGTGTGGTTTTGAAATAATAGAAGTATCTACTTCTACTCCAGTTGGAAAATTATACCACTGTTTGTATCAATTGCCTTCCATTCTGTTGCTGTTCTGCTGAAAAACTGCATAGGCAGGATGTGCCTTGTGACTGCTGGTTGTGCTTGGGTCAATGGCTTCAGGCCTTGGCATCATTACGTGGTCCTGGAGACAGATGATTATGTCAATGACACGTAGCAGAGTGTTACTTTTAGTTATCTTGCTCTTGGAGTGGGAGCTACAGCCTAACACCAAGAGGCCATAAATAGGAGATCCACAAAGTTAGCATGTCAGAGGCTCAGTCTATTACCCGTGCTCTGGGATAGGCACAGGCTATCTCTTCAAATTCCTTCTGTAGATATGAAAATAAGATGGATGAAAAATAATTTATAGGTTATGACAGAGAATAAATGAGATGCAGTGGCTGAGCTGCTGAATAGCAAAGGGGTTTGGGTGCTGTTAGATCCTGGAGGACTTTTCTGATGACAATTTAGTTATCAGTGGACTTGAATCTGCAAGCAGTGAGAGCAGATAAAGGGAATTCTTAAAAAGTCTAAGCATTAAATATTTTTTCCTAGCAAGGCAGTTAACTGCCCAATATCTAGCTTCCACAACTCAAAATGAATGCTGACTTCTCTATGCAGTTAGAAAAGAGAACTTTGGAGGCTGACCTTTAACAGTGACATGAGGTGTACCTCATTGTATTTAGTATGATCTCAAATAATAATTGTTGGCTAATATAGTATAATGGCAAATGCTGTGTAACAAACATAGTATTTCTTTATGGGAACAAAAATTTTTTCAATACAGGTGTGTTAGACCAATATGTTTAAATTTCTGCAAGACATTTAACATAGGCTCACCTGTTGTTCTGCTAAAACAATGCTGTATGCAGTCAGTATATGTAGTAAAAGTAGTTAAATAATGGCCTGCAAAACCGATTATGAATGAGAAACAGCCATTTGACAACAATGCTTCCAGTGAGATCTTTCAGAGGTAGGCTTACTAGGGCTTGTTGAGTCCTGGCCTCTCCTTGCACAAGCACAAAATCTGATAATCCTCCTCCCAGGCACTTGAAATTCCATTTGTAAAAGCAATAAAGCTTGGGAACAGCCAGATCTTCTTTTGGAAATGTGGTCCAGAATTTCACTGCTCTGATATTTGTTATGGACCTTCCTTTTCACCCAGCTACACTTACATGTAGGCTGCTTTCACCCATTTGCTTTTATGATAGTTTTATCATTTTGATCTTCTCTCTTCCTGGAATTAATGTGCCTCTCTATTTATAGATAACAATTGTTTCAGCTAAGACTTAATTTTGCAGTATTAGGAAAAAACAAGCTCTTCTAGTCTCCTTTAAAGTATAAACAGAAAGAGAGAGTTTTTTATGCCTGTCCTCTGGAAGTCAGGGACACTTCCCAGGTTCAGGTGTGTTATCCAGTAGGATTCCTGTTCTGTGTTGAGGTGAAACCTGGATGTACACCACTCTGTTTTCCTCCATTTGCATGGGAAGAAAATCAAGGCACACAAGTGAAAAGGAGCAGTGATGGCCTCCAGCTGATTACCCTTTTAGCAAGACGTAGGGAGAAAATGCTGTGGGGTGCCCATATCCACAACATAGACATAGTTTTATATTTCTCTGTACCTGATCTTTTTTGCACTCATATTTTTCAGCACTGAGTTTATCTTGTATTCCTGATGGGGTCCCACCACTATCTGTTATAATGATGCTAATATGTCGCTCTCATTCTTTGAAATACTTTTCTCACACAGAATAGAATTGCATTTGCCTTCCTTGGTGTTTAATCTTGATAGCTTGCAGTGAACCTGTAGCTAATTAGTTGAGATTACAGGTCCTGCGGCTTATCAGTTATTTCCAAAAAGAAACTCCCAATTTACACTGAGATCTACAGTGTTTTTCAAGTGCATCACCTTGCATATAGCAATACTGATTTTATTCCCATTTGCACTATTTCAGTCCTTGTGGTGATTCAGTTATTGCAGTCCTCTTTTATGGTAAAACATCTCAGCCTAGCATATTCAGTACGCTTTATTGACATGCACACTTTTTACACCAACATCATTAACGAAAATACTGGAAAAGATCGGTTTCAGGAGCAGTACTTAAGAAACTCCACCAATCTCCTTGTGCTGGCATGATATTTATTCTTTCAGCAGTACCTGCTGTATACTGCCCTTTGGTGCGCACCTTAACCATCCTGCAGCTCCAGTACTAAACATCTAATTCTGTTACTCCTTCAGATCTTTTTGAAACAGAGTCCCTCAAGTCAGACACACATCCATCTTGTATTTCCTGCTTCTGAAAAAAGAGAAGGGGAAAGCACACCAATGAACACGAAAGGTAGACAGATGTCTGCCAGCCATTAAGTTGAAATCAGTAGTGTAAATGAGTAATCTTTGAAATCCTGTTAACTTTTGTCTAAATTGCTTCTATTTTTTTCTGACAGTGAATTAATTCCATAGCTTAAATTCTACATGGTATTTTAAGTTACTCTTTTTTTAGTTTTAACTATGGTATCTTTTAATATAATAATTTCATATTCAGCATATAATGAGCACTTTTCTCTACATCATCATTCATATAACAGATTGTTTATGTCACATCTAAACTGTCATCCACTTTTGTGAAATTCTCTATCCAAACTCACAGATAATTCTAGCAGTCCTTCACAAATAAAGGGCATACAGAAGAGAGATGCTCTCAGCAGCTATTTTTAATATTTCTTTAAAAAATAATCTCTAATTTGTTTTTTCATCGGTCAGAATTATGGTCTTCTTAACCTGCATATAGTTGGTGGCCCTTTTAAAACAGGAGACACTTATGTCAACTTCAAATTTAAAGAAAAGAAATATTTCAGGATACTCATAATTTATGTTTTTTTCTCAGAGAGGTGTAAACTAATGAAAGGAAGTATTTCAAAACAGAGTTTATAATCAACCTGTGGAACCTGCTGCCAAAAAAATAGAATCTTCTACTGAGATGAAGAGCTTGGTTGAATTCCAAGGCTGGCACATATCTATGAATTCATCTCAGCCCCCTTCTGATTGTCACTTCATGAAGCCAAAGTATCTTACTCCACTAATGTTTGACAAGCACTGATCTGCTCAACCAAATAGAAACTATCCCCTGAGGGTTTTTCTGACTGCCCTCTTTATCTCCCAGCTGTCTCTGACAGACTCTTTAGACAGCTTTAAATTTTGAGATTACCTCTTAAACAATGAATGAAGCAGGGATTTGGATGCTCAGCTCTTTCTCTAGTGGGTAATCTATTTCTCAAGCAATTAACATCACCTGCAGAAGATAAAATATCTCAAAACTGTGTCAGGATTTGTAAAAATGTCTGGAAAAAGTGAGTGCACAGAGAAATGGGGATATATTCCTTAACACGTCATGAGGCAGCACATCTCACCACCATCTCAGAACTGTAATACATCCAATAATCTTTGCTTTAGGGAATAGGGGGGAGATCAGAAAAGCTTTGCATGTTATGAAAATGCATCTGGAAATTCTTTCTAACTGGTTTCTGCTTGTACAGTTTTTTTAGTCTACAGAGTAGGCACTAAACAACTGAATCTTCTACTGAAGTTATTTTACCTGCCTTCAGCATTGGTTGTATTAGTAAGAATTGTATTTGTGGCTGACAGATGATCATACCCAAAGTCGTCAAAGAGATGTCCCAGAGTTCTCTCTACTGAAGTAAAATGCTTTTTTGGTAGTGTCAGCTGCATACATCTTCATTTAAAAGGATTGAAATGCATTTAACTTCTGTAAGTACTAGCCTTATTTGTTCTAGCAGCATGGCTAGAGCCAATTTGAGATAATGTTCCTTCCAAAACACAGCCATTACAACCAGCATATTAAAGTTAATATATTTTCATTGATTTTGGTTCTGTGCCATGCTGGTGAACACATTAGTCCCTGTTTCAGAAAGTTTGAGACAACTCTTTGGTATCATTTAAAGAGCTTCTCTGAATCAAGATTTTTAACAGGGCATTTATCAACATTATTTTCTTTCCTTAGCTCACAACTGCTATACTTGAGACTCAGTTAAATAGATAAGAAAACATACATTTTTTTCTCAGAATCATACAGATAAAGGAGACAGGCAGCTGTTTCTTAACAAAGAAGGGAAGAAAAGGACATATTTTTTCTTGCAACTGCTTGTTAGTACAAAATAAAATATGAATTCAACAGGTAGTGAAGTGTACCTACTTCATCTTTCTTGTACTCCTTCCACAATGCCTATTGCTTTGGTCTTCTCAGTCTATCTCCTCTTGATCTCAGCTGCACTGTATTGGCCGTGTAAGGCAGACACCAATAAAACACGAAAGAAAGGTTTTTGTTCTGAAAAACCATGAGCCCCTGTAGTAGGTAGAACTTTAGAAAATGGTTTAGTGCTTACAAAATATTAGCAATTGCATACTAAGCCTACCATGCTTTCATTATACTGCTAACGAGCATCACTGCAGAGCTTGGGGAGAAAAAAGGAAAATAGATAGTGTTTTTCCTACTGTATTTTAGTTTAGGTATTGTAGTTCAACCCCAGGCCATTCTTAAAGGTCACATAGTCACATAGTTGCCACCAGGAGCTCCCTGATATGTAAAATTGTATTTATCAAGAAAAAGAACTTGCAAGTGAAAAATACTGATTTACCAGTTAAAAAAAAGATTTCCATGAAATTCTGCAAGTTTGACAAATTGATTAAATTATGAGAAGATTCCCTACACAGTGTGGTTTCCCAGCTGACTTCTAAGGAAATAGAGCTCTGCGATTCTATAGGAAGATGTACATACCAAGTTTTGATTTTGGCAATCCTGAAAGTGGGGGGAGGCTGCCTTCTAGCCAAATTTCCCACATTCTGCATTCCCAAGTCTTTACCTGGGTGGCTAGATGCCCAGGAATCTCCATTTAAGCTGAGGACACATTCTAGGTTCCCCAAGATACTGTTTGAGGCTGGGACGCTCTACGGACTCCCAAGACCTTCCTTCTTCAGATCCAAGAAGTTAGTTGTCTCAAGTGATAAGCTGGCACTGCCAAATAATTCAGGTTCACAGTTCCCTCCGGGGTTCTGCTCCTCTGCTAGTTCATATAATTTAATTCACCCTCAGGATGTCTTTTGGAATGAATCAGTCTCTTGCATCCAGAACAAAACCCACCTATGGTTCTGGGACACGTCACAACCTGCAGTAAGGATGAGCAGTTTTGATTCTTGCTGCCATATGCAATACCTCAGCCTTACCTGCCACATGCAATACTCAGCCTTATCTCAGAATAGTTTGTGTCTCAGTGTGCCATATTGCAAGATATGTCCTTGGTCTCACGTCAGAGAATAACAATTCTGGTGGGCTGCAGCACAGTCTTTGCACTGTTACTACTAATAATGTCACAATAGCATGGGACGACAGACAAGCCAAAAGAGACACGTGACACATAAGATGCACACAGTCAGCCTCCTCTAGCAGAAGAAAAGACTAGTGGGACCACTTGGCCAAGAGCCATAATCTCCCCCTGAAACTGACGCATTTAGCACTCAAAATGGAGGCCTGTATCCTGAAGCTGTGGAGTAATCCCATCACCTTGGTCACTCCAAACTACAGATTTCTTGATGTCCGTCCTTCTAAAATGGCCGAGACTCCAAGCTTCTGAGCTGTTTGCCCTGGGAAACATTATCAGTGACATCTGAAAGCCCTACAAGAACCCTGTTTGAATCAACCCACATACTAATGAACTCACAAACTATCGATTCTGTAAACAAGAAAACATATGTGCTTTTACATATGTACCAACACTCTTAACAGAAATAATATTTCAGGCAAGTACCTACTGAGGTTCTCAATGTTTAATGTTACTGCAGGAACTATAAATCTATTCCTGAACCTGGGTTTGGAAAATATTTCTTACTGACAAAAATTAGGATCTAAAATATTCTAGAGTATTTTTATGTGTCATGAAGGTTCCGTTATATAAGAGTTGCTGTTGTCACTGTCATAGATAAGTTAGGCACTGCTTCAGGGCTGGGGGAGGTAGGAGGTGAGCAGTTGTTACACAGATGACTCTAAGATAGATGTGCAAAAACCATCTTTTAATGAACACTCCACCTTGCCAGTTAATAAATAAGCTAGTATGTTGCTGTTGCTAACATACTTTTGCCTTGCATATATGCTTGGTATCAAAGGCCACACTATGATGTTCAAATGCATATGCCAATAGTGAAAAGTTTTAAAGAATTAGCCAGTGAATCATACCTGGTCAAGCGTGTTCATTGGAGTTCCCTGGAAGTGCTTTTTTGTCTAATCACATTTCGTCTTTGTTTATTCCGTTTCATCATGAAGAAGTTTGGGCATTGCTCAACCAATCCCTTGGTGCAGATCATGACAGATGGGTTTTAATATATGAAGAATTCTTTGATATTAAGAAAATATTTTCTGAAGAGTTTCAAAACTTCATATCAGGATTTATTGACTTGGCCTCATAATAGTTCTTTGACATACAGCAAGAAAGGATAATGCTTATTTTACTGTCATGGGAACTACGTTAAGTTTATATATATATATATGTACACACACACTATTAAAAAATAAGTGATCTTATTTTTCAAGATACTAAATACTCGCAGTTTTCCTGGACTTCACTAATACCTACTTTTATCAAAATGAGATCTCATGGTGTAACTTTGGTCATCCATCCTTAATATATTTGGACAGTTCCATTTCTACAAGTCTTAGCAGAGTCTATGAGAGCACTAGGAATAAGGCAGAGAAATTTCATAACTAATGAAGCTCCTAAATCCAGTTGCAGACACCTAATTTAGCAGTCACAGTGAAAGCTGTTAGAGGTTCAGCACTTTTGAAAAGCAAGTCAGATAAGTGTCTAATTCTTGCATGTAGCAGTGATTTTCTTGCTGGGCAGTTTTGCCAACTTAAGTGAAGTTGAAAGTGCCTCTCATTCTCACATACAGTTGTCATGTCACTAAGACTCAACCCTTATTTCCCAAAAGAAAAACTTTAGTGTTGATGGGATTATCTAGTCGAAGCAGCATTTCTTACTGGAAGCATGACTTTTACATAGAAATTGCAATGCAGCATAAGCAAATCACTCATCATATAAGGGTGACTGCTTCATTGCAGTATTTTTTATTTGTTGAACTTTGACTTATACATCAGTATGCCAAATCAAACCCTGGGTAGCTTTTACCTACCACCACTGACAAAGCAAACATTTCTTCCTCCTTTGATTCCTCTCTGTTTCCTGAAGTCACATCTAGTTAAGTCAAGAATAGGAAATACTTACTGATATAACAGTAACATAAAAAAGGCGTTAGGTTATTGTACAGAATCTCCTGGTCCCCAAATAGGAACTTGCTAACATTGAAGGGAAGAAAATCTCTCTTTCTAGAAAGTTCAGTCTTAAATGTAGTGGGTCTTAAATCTGTGGCTACTCCAATATTTTAAAAAAACCCAAACAGTTAAAAAAAATCACTTTAATTTGTCTTGGAAGGTTTCCATAAGCTCTTCAGATAACTGTATCCAGTAATGCTGTCAACTTGTTTTGCAGGAAGGACACTCAAAAAAATTCCAGCAAAATAATTTTGAAATCTCAGGAAAAAAACCAAACAGATTATATGTGACTGCTGTGGTTTGAGTTGGATTGGCCCAATCAGGTGGAATGACAGATACTCTCTCTCCTGCCCTGCTTCGAAGGAAGGCAGGAGAGAGAGAAAAAAACCCCAAACTTTAGAGTTTAGAAGGAACTAAACTACTTTAATGAAATATTGATAATAAAATAAAAAGAAAATAATGATATATATATAAAACCGTATCAAGCTCCCAGGATGACAATCACGTCACCAGCAGGTGCTGGGGAAGTCCCAGACTGGACTCAGTGATGGATGGGAACTGGATTCTGTACCTGGATCCAAGATCAGGATCAGAGGCAGATGCAGAGACAGAGTCCTCCTCGGACACCGGCCATTGAAGAAAGAGAGCTGATCCTTTGATCCCTCAGCTTTTATACTGAGCATGAGGCAGATGGGATGGAATACCCTGTGGGTAAGTTTTGGGTCACCTGTCCTGTCTGCTCCTCCCCACAGGTGTGACCCCTCTACGCTTTTCCGTTTCCAGCCCTCCAATGGGCAAATAACAAAGTTGGCTGCCCTTGGGTGTTACAGCAATAAGGATAAGCAGGAGCCTCTCTGCATCCCATTCCTTGGCATCAACTATAAACATGGGTCTGATCACTCTGAGAGCCAACACACTGTTAATTTCAGCAGTTAGAAGAGGCCTAGCTAAAAATTAAAGTTACTGAACAAACTTGGTCCTGTTTTACCTCAAACTAGGACAGTAACTTGTTAGCAGATATACCCAAATAAACACTCCAAATCCCTGAATACTACTTCAATACTGCTACTATTAGTTGTATCTCAAACTAGTAATTGGAGTCAGTGTGGTGGGTTGACCCTGGCTGGACACCAGGTGCCCACCAAAGCTGCTCTATCACTCTCCCTCCTTAACTGGACAGGGGGAGAAAGTATGACAAAAGGTTTGTGGGTTGAGATAAGGACAGGGAGATATCACTCAACAATTACTGCCACGAGCAAAACAAAGTCAACTTGGGGAAAAGAATTTAATTTATTATGAATCAAATCAAAGTAGAACAAAGAGAAACAAAAACAAATCGTAAAACACCTTTCCCCCACCCCTCCCTTCTTCCCTGACTCAACTTCACTCCCGATTTCTCTACGTCCTCCCCCTGAGCGGCACAGGGGGATAGGGAATGGGGGTTGTGATCAGTTTATCAAGCGTTGTCTCTGCCGCTCCTTCCTCCTCACAGTCTTCCCCGGCTCCAGCGTGGGGTCCCTCCATGAACTTCTCCAGCGGTCCTTTCCACGGGCTGCAATTCTTCATGAACTACTCCAGTGTGGGTCCCTTCCACAGGATGCAGTCCTTCAGGAACAGACTGCTCCAGTGTGGGTCCCCCATAGAGTCACAGGACTTGCCAGGAGCATGCTTCAGTGCAGGCTTCCCATGGGATCACAGACTCCTTCAGGACACATCAACCTTCTCTGGTGCAGGGTCCTCCATGGGCTGCAGGTGGATATCTGCTCCACCGTGGACCTCTATGGGCTGCAGGGCAAGAGCCTACCTCACCATGGTCTTCACCATGGGCTGCAGGGGAAGCTCTTCTCCAGTGTCTGGAGCACCTCCTTCCCCTCCTTCTTCACTGACCTTGGTGTCTGCAGAGTTGTTGCTCTCACATATTCTCACTCCTCTCTCCGGCAGCTGTTGTGCAGCAGTTTTTTCCCCTTCTTAACTATGTTATCCCAGAGGTGCTACCACTGTTGCTGATGGCCTCAGCCTTGGCCAGCGGCAGGTCCATCTTGGAGCCGGCTGGCATTGGCTCTATCAGACATGGGGGAAGCTTCTGGCATCTTCTCACAGAATCATAGAGTCATTTAGGTTGAAAAAGACCCTGAAGATCATCGAGTCCAACCATTAACCTAACGCTGCCAAGTCCACCACTAAACCATATCCCTCAGCACCACGTCTACCTGTCTTTTAAATACCTCCAGGGATGATGACTCTGCCACTTCCCTGGGCAGCCTGTTCCAATGCTTGATAACCTTTCGATGAAGAAATTTTTCCTAATATCCAATCTAAACCTCCCCTGTCACACCTTGAGGCCTTTTCCTCTCATCCTATCACTTGCTACTTGGGAGAAGAGACTGACCCCCACCTTGCTACAACCTCCTTTCAGGTAGTTGTAGAGAGCAATAAGGTGTCCCTTCAGCCTCCTTTTCTCCAGACTAAACCACCCCTGCAGCTCCCCTCACTACCAAAACCTTGCCACATAAACCCAATATAGCCAGGAAACAGTTATTTGTGCTGTACATGTTAATTGCACTCAAACACATACTTAGTACTGCTGAAAATCATCTTTGCCATACTATTTTTATTTTACTAGTTCTAGTTGAGCATTTAAAATCAGATTACAAAAATACTTGCATGCTCTAAAACTATATCAAACCTTGTTGATACATGTTAGGAATCATAGCTTCATTTATATTTTCAGAAATGCCAATTTGTTGACTCAAGTGTAATACAGCATATGCTGCACTTCCAGAGGGATGAATTCCATTGTCTTGGGATTTTTGTATTTCTAGCTTAAAATGTTCTGTATATCTTTACTAGATGCATAGGACTGGCAGATTTAAAAAAATCATGAGGGGTTTCTGTGATAGTTCCTCCATATTTATTCTGTACATATTTACTTAATAAGAAATAAGCTTTGTTTGTGATATGTTTCTGTGTAATATTATATTTCTGTATAATATTAGTAATGTCCAGGACCCCAAAATTACTTGTCACATAACTTACAAAATTTAACACGAGATCACAGCTTTTGAAAAATATGTTACTGTCAAAATCCTTTTATTTGAAAGTTCCAAAAGGTTATAAAATGGTATCTATTTCTACTGAATTAAGAGACAGTGGCTACAAAATCATTACCAGGGTGAAAAGTGCAGGATTGCTCTTTTTTATCTACAAAAGATCAAAGGAAGACACATAAATGAAGACTGATTCTGAAAACGTGACTTGATGTTTTTATTTCAACTATAATCATCCATTGACCACTATAGAAACGTTCCAGATGTATATCTACATTCATTTATACATTCACATTCTCAGTATTTTGTCCAGCCAAATCTGGTAAAAAACTTCAGGATACATAGGCGAGTATACTGCATTAGGTTGCTAGACATGAAGTGATCAAAGATCATTTAATTTCTATGGAGAAAGAGAAGAAAAATGGGTTTAGTTGATACCATTTGTTCGAAGTATGTGCTGAAAAAATATGTAGGAGTTCCATGGGCCGGAGAGTGTAAATGAGAGGAAGAGTGCAGGTGGGAAAGAAAAGCTGTCAAGGATCTTTCATTCTTCCTCCCGAATTCTGCAGGGCATGCTGTCTTTGTGAAGGAGTCATTAATAATTTCTTTAATAGCCTTAAATAATGAAATAGCTAGTATTTACTCATTAAGATAAGGTCTACTTCTGTTTACTCTAAGTTGCCCTAATTATTAGTAATTTGTTTTATTACTGCTATATTGCTTATTTTTATGGGGAAAATAAAAAAAAAAGGGAAAGAGTGGTTTCAATGTCTCTCATTAACAGTTGTGGATATTTACTGTGTCTCTCAATCATGGAGATCAGATGGAACTAAACTGTACAGTTCATATTCATATTTGTAGCACTAAAATATGGTTTTTTTCCTTCAAAAATCTCTGAACCAACTAGGTTTTGTCCTTGCCTTTTTGATAGCAAAATCAGTGGAGTTTTTTCATGCCATTTCTTATTTAAAATCTAAGTAATCCACCATGTTTTATCCGGCCTTGCATAACCAGGTGTGTCCTTACGAGTAATTTTAGAATGGGAGGAAAAACATAGAGGATGGTTGGACTAGATGTATTTTATAATTCAGTATTGTACAAAGAAGATATTAAATGACCATTCTATTCAGAGATACATCAGGCCTAAACATGTGAATAATTGTTCTGGTTTTGACATTGTACCTGGGTTCATATTGTCCCTGAACAAATTTTTTTCATGAGAGGAAAAGAACCTCTTAAATAATACTTTTGGAGTGATCTTATAAATCTTCCCTCTTCCCCTGTTTTAGTGGTGGTTGTTTTTCTTGGCCTGTATATGCCTGTGAAAAAATCTGTCATTTCCTGATGAGCGTGGGATACAAAGTGACAGAACAAAGTTAGACAAGTCAGGTAGCAGCAAAAAACCAGAATTTTGCCATATCTCTTCTAGATGTGCCTAGAATTGCGAGAAAAAGTTGTTTAAAAAATAATCAAGTTCCTGCAACTTTATTCTGAGTGGGAACTGAGCTTATCTGCAATATCTCTCTGTAACAATAGTGTGATTCAATGCCTATGATTATTTAAGTTTCATTGATTTGAACTACTATGACTTCTGAGTAACCCTTTGTTTACCATACTATCTTGTCTTTTATAATTTTTATGACCTTTTTAAGTGTTAATCAATAAAATGCAAGAGGAGCGACTCATGAGAACCATCTTGGCCTCACCTTAGACAAGGTGTGATCTGCAGGTCCAGGCAGGAATCGGTGCTTGCTTCCATTGTTTTCCTGCAGCTCTCACACACAGACCTGCCCTTAGGGACATGCTCACCTCTTGCTCCCAGACCATTTCACCTGCTCACCAACTTCTCTGGGTTGACTTTCACTAACCATCACTTGCTCACATGCACAACTGCACTTGCCACAGCGCCACGGACACATGGGCCCTCCAACCTGCGGTCTGACCCCTGGGGCTGCACTTCACCCCCCATACATACACACACGTGCACACAGCATAGATACCGCTCACCCAGGAAAGAGTTAGAAAGGTGTTTAATAAGACAGGACAGGCTGTGCCACCTAGGTGAAGGTCAAGGCCAAAGAAGTGTGCTGACCAGCAATCCATTTACGCACAACCAGCTCTTTTTAATCTCCTTACCTTTCCATTTTCCCACACTTGTTCTTTCCCAAATCACCCAGACACCTTGCTTTTCCCACCTTTTGTTCCTCCCCTAAACATCCTATAATAATTCATGTGCAATCCCAAAATGTTCTTCCCCTGCATCCCCTAATGTTTCCCCCAGCCCTGGACAGCAACTGCCCTTAATCCAAAAGGTGAGCTGCAAAGCTGACCCCCATGGCTCATGAGGATGGGTGTCACACCTGGAGACTGGGGCTGAGGCTCTCCTGGGACAGCCCTGGGAGGAGCCCAGACAGGGTATTCATTCCTCTGAGTCCTTTATTTTCATTCCCACCTGCTCCTGTGCTCCCCAGGGCTTGTGGAGATGGGTCTATGATGGACTGGGGGCTCCTGTGATGGGCCTGGGAGTAGCCAGGGCAGGGGGTTACTTGGGCTCCTCCACTCCTCCACTCCCTCTCTCTGTGCTCCTCTATAGGAGTTCAGATGAGCTTTTATCACATAACTTAACAATCTAGGTTTGCTTCACTGTATATTGCTCCTTTTCTCTTGCTCCAGAATACAAGAAAAGCAGAAGCCTTAACTCATACCTAAAAGGAAATATCCGGATCAAAATGTATTGGGCCCTTAGAAAAATGAGGTTAACATATTAGGTTTAAAAACAGCAGACATCATCAAGTTGCTATGCTGAATTTTATAATGATACTCTAAATATTTGAAAAATGGAGCAAAAGGACAAAAAAAATGTAAGCTTGTGAAACTCTTTAAGGTTCATTTTTAATAGCATCCCCTCCTCATAGTGTATTACCTTTTCTTCTTGATTTTACGAGCCCATCTTGTCTTTTTCTACTTGAATGAGCTTCACAACTTTTAAAAAAACCTCTTTTTCTTAAAGTGCTCTCTCTTTTTAATTATGTCATGTTTCTAACCCATTTGCTATTTCCAAACAACTTCTGTAGTGACTGCAAAAAAACCCAGGCCCATACACAGAGACCTGAGCTCCTGGAGGACAGGAAGGTGATGTAGGCCTGGGAGACAGCAAGGGAATATGAAAAAGAATGGGTAAGTCTGGCTCCCTCAGGCTAAAATCTGACATTATCAGATTGAGATATGAGCCTAAACAAGCAAAAAATGAAGACTTGTTTTAAGATTGATGTTAATATTTTCATTCCCACTGCTTTGTAGGTCTGTTTCCCATCTATCTGTTCTTTTGCCCATTTTTTTTCACAGATTTGATTTTTCATTGCAGTTCGATCTGCAGTGAATGGGAGGCTCCGCAACTTCTCACTAACATCTTGGAAATGCAAGACGGTTGTAGATCATATGAATTGTAACAATTAAAAAACCAGCCGTTGTGTATACTGTCATATAATGATTGTGGCACAATCATGCCATAATAACTAATTTGATTAAAAAAAGGTCCAAAGCTAATCGTGTTTTGAGTCAACAAGGTACTGGAATTAGCACCTAGTGAAATTACTGCACAACTGCACCACGCTGCTCCAATCAGACTCCAAAGGACTATAAGTAAAGAAATACAATTCGTGTACAAGAGGTGTCATCGGAGTACTGTTAAGAGCCATAAGCAAAGCTTTGTTTCTCATTTTTTCAAGACTTGATTTCATGACACCTCAAAATGCAAAGGCACTTCCACTGAAAACCTTAAAAGGCTCAGACCAGATTTTGAAATTGGTACCTTATGAAGAAAACATGGAAGAGAGAGTGAATATGCCAAATTTACATTTGTTAAAATAACAGGCATTAGGACTGTTTGAATGGTACAGTAGAGGAATGGTATTTTAACCCTGAGAAGAAGTTGAATCAAATGAAAATGTAGCTGAAACATTTAAAAATGTAGTTGTAAGTGAAAAATGCTCTTTTTTCTGCCGTCGTTCAGCTCTGTTTCTGTTTAAAACGCATTGCTGTCTGTGAAAGTAAGCGACCCATGTAAATGTTGTCTTAGTGGGCCAGAATAACCTACATCACTTCTCTGAAAAAATACAGAGGTAATTGCATCATCTGAAACATTAGTTTTTCTCCAAATGATATTTAGTATTTCTGTTAGTTCAACTTTATAGTATCTGGCTAGAAATCTGAACAGTGAATCTTCTGCAATTATATTGGTTTAGACTTAAATTTTAAAAGATTTTAATACTCATCCTGCCTGTTACAAGGTAATTAGAAGGTCCTTGGAGGGATTTCTATAGTAACTAGATTTAAGGTTTTTTGTGTGTGTGTGTGACATAATTACATTTTTTCCACCGTCTTTCTAGCTTTTCAAAATTTTCATTCAATTTCAAGCTTCTCTATGAACTTTATCACCATTTAAATGATAGGAACCATCACCTTAGTAAGTATCCAATTCTAGATCCAGTCCAGCTAATCCGTCTGACAGCTGAAATCCAAAGAGAAGCTTTTTTCTGACAGAATTAGAGTACGTTGGCAGGCCCACCAAAGCGTGCAGAGCATCCAGGAGTAATACAAAATTTGCACAAAGATGAGCTGTAGACATTCTGGTTTGTTGTTCCAGCTGACACAAATTAAGAAGGTGTAACATGATATAGTGAATATTTTCCCTCTTAGAACTTGAAACGTATTTAGTCCTTATACTGGCAGTGAAAGCATACTCAGATGTTACTGAATGTGTCCTTGATAAAATTTTTAACATGCAAGAAAACTCAAGTTCCAACATACAAAGAGATGTTTTGGCACAGGAAGAATAAAAGGTGGATTTAGTTAAGGTGCTGAGCAATCACAGCTGGCTTTCTTATTCAATTTGTTACAAACAAAAACATACTTCTCCTCACATAACAATATTGCCCTAGGCATTATATGCAGAATAAAATAACTCTTTTTTTTTTTTTAAGTTTGGCGAACTTGTTCTATAAATTGATTTTGAATGTTAACATACTCAACAATATCTGAAGACCAGAGCGATAAATACAACAAGGGCAATTCTAGGCACGCTTGCCTTCGGATACTATAGTTTGCCCAAGGAAGTCAGTAGCACAAGCCATGTAGTGCTCTACTGCATGCAGCACAGTTGTGCAAGTGCTACACATCACACGATCGTACCGGCAGGTATATAGCCCTCCTCAGGTACACAGCCTGTTGCGATGCCATACAAACGCCAAAAGCAACCCAGGAGCTCATTCTCCCTCCTCCTGTCAGTTGACACTGCTGAGTTCAGAGAATGTCATCTAATTTACTCTTATGGAGTGGTCTAGCAGCAGAGATGGCAAAGCATTTTAGTGCAAAGCTTGCATCTTCATCACAGCTTGTGGACCAAGCCTAAAACCCTGGTAGAGCAGGCTGATATCCTCAGCCCGCACCAGTAAGAACTGGAGGGCTGCACAAAGCTACAGCGAAAGGTAACTTGCTTGGCATGCCACTTAACCAGTAATAACAAAGCTTCAAATTAGGAGAGGCTGGAATAAATGACGACGAACACTTTCAGGAAATCAGTATTCCTTTACTATACTCCATTTGAGACCAGTATTTATATGCAGTAATTATGTCAATTATTGTGGAAGCAGACCTGCATGTTTAATTATTCAAAAAGCTGGCTTGAACTGTTTAACTGTTGAGTTTCCTAACAAGTTCTTACAGGGATGAAGAGGGACAGTTCATACCTCCAATTTTTTTCTTTTTTGGTATCAATTAAGTAACCCTATATTGATATAATTTCATTTATACTTGGAAATTTTTCTTTAGTACTGTAAAAGAAAAAAAAAGCTGCAACTTTTTATAATCAAAATGGGCATTCTCCTTAGATTAAATCTGATTTAGGGGGCTAGGTAAATGTTTTGAAAATATTGCATACACAAAGGAAACACCCCCAATCTCTGAACCCTTGAAAGAAGGAGGAATAAAAGGAAGTATATCTCATTATTACCGTAAAACAAACATGTAAACAGAAAAGAAGAGGTTCCGTGTCACACCATGCATTCACATTATGCTTATACAAGTTGTAATTCTTCTAAGTGTTATCCTCCACAGTCCCCAGAGAAGATGCCTGCATGTAGCTGCAATTAATGTCCTCTGGGACAGGTATCTTCTTCCCCTGGTTACACCATAGGAGGCCTTAAAGGCTTCTAGGCTTATTGGGAGAATGATTAAGCTCACTGACTTCCTACAAGGCATACAGAAGTCACCATATCCAAAGTAAACTCACCGCACCCCTTTTATGCTTCTGTAAATGGCATTTGTAAGACTCTACAAAAAAACCTTGTTATCAGGAAAAGATGCTGAATTAGAAAACACCCCTGTAACAAGAGGACTCATAGGACAGTAGAGTCACAACTTTCCATCCTGAAGAGTCTGCTGAAGACAGTATGCTTGACACACCACTTTAGTCCCCAGCACGAGCCAAGATGGTAACAAATAAATGAAGTCATCAACTTGGCACATGATCTTGAACTAGTCAGAGCGCCATGAAACACATCTTGCTTGATGTATTTCAGAGGAATTGCAGCCCGGAACTACTGTGTTATACACTACACTTAATCAGACTAATTATTGTCGAAAATTTATCAACCCCAAATGAAGTTGAACTATCCCTTTTAGCTGCTTATGCATTGTTCATAAAAAATAATTTTAAAAGAGAGAGATGTTTTACTCATTAATCAAAAAAGGCTGCTCCCTGTTACTGGTGGTCATCTGTAGCTGATCGTATTTCATTTTTCTTTGGACAAGCCCCCATTGATTGAGTATGAATGAAGCCTTCAGTATAGGCTCAGTAACACCATTGTGAATAATGTACATAATGTACGTAAAAATTTTTATATAAAGCCACATGGTATGACAATTTCCTCTCCCATTATCTTTCTTCTCATCTAAGGACTAATTTTTGAAGAGGAAGAGGGTTACTGACTTCATATGGATTGTTCTGAAGCCAGTGCTCACATGAATGAGCAAAGATTACTCACTTGGCTGCAGGCTTCAGGGTATTCCATATAGCAATGACAGAGTAAACCTCCATACATAAAAAAGATCACAAAATTGACACTTCAGATGTAAAATGGAAATTAAGCTATTTCTTGGGCTTTTTCTAGCTTAAAAATCTTGCCATTCCGTATTTCTTTAACTGTGGTGCACAGAATGTTTAGTTTGTTCTTTATTTCACTGCTCTTCTTTTTTTCTAGGTCATGCATTTCATTATTTCCCATCATTTTAGCTCATTTCTGCCTGCTCTGCTTATGTAAGGAAGTAAGATTGGTGCCACACATCAAGGGCAGAACTGAAAGCATCCCTTCTCTGGTTATAACTAGAGGATTCCCATTATCAAAATGCTTGTGGCTGTTGTAGTGTCTGCTTCTGTCCCAGCTCCTACACAAGGGCGAAGTAAATCATATTATACACAAGCAACAAAATAAATTCTTTGAGTTAAGGGTATGTGACTTTTACCAGAAGTATAGCCTGAAGCAGAATAATGTTCACAAGTTCCTGGAACACACTGGATCTAAAAGAGACAAAGCAGACAACAAGAAAAACAACAGTGTCATCCAAATGAATACCTTTGGGGAAAACAGAAGAAGTGTTTGTGTGTATCTTCCAGTTTCTGAGTGTATTTGAGCATGTGGACTAGTAGCATGAGCTGTCACGAGACCAGAGGGAGAAATCATGACTGCGTCAAACTTGGTCTTCGTCACTGCTGGTAAAACACTATTCTTACAAGAAAAAACCTAGAGATATCACAGCAGATTCTCTTCTATATTCAGCAATATTAAAGTTTACCTGGCTTGTTCATACCATGCTATGCACAGTCATTTATTCAGTTGCATTATTATGCCCATGCGCAGTGGTTCTGGGCAGGTAAAGGACAGACACTGGTTGACACTCAGCGGTAACAACGATGAGGCAGATTGATGTCTCCAGGCCAGCCCAGCTGTGGAGCAGGAACTTGCCGTGCTGCTTCACAATACCTCTAGTCAGCCATGGCATAAACAGGAATGGGAATTTTGCCTGCAGAAAGGAATAGTTATCCTGCTGACTGCTGTGGCCGCTGCAATTATTGTTCTGGCTGGGTTGGAGGAGAACAGCTATGAAGAAAGAGACTCATGATTCCCTTCATCTCAAGCAAAATCTTTACACAGCAAAAGCTGGTCACAGGCATCAATCTGCATACTGGCCAACCTTTATGCAGCTGTTGTTAGTTATTTAACTGTCAGGTAATTAGATCGTCGTGTATGCTACTACTCTGCAGTACATGGGATACAGAGAATAGCTGGAAAAACCATTTACTAAGACTGGGCTTATGTATGTAAACAGAACAAGTTATGTTTAGAAAAGAATTAGACTTCATATCACTTGTTTCTCCTCCATGAAGAAGCAGATTTACTGACTTTGACGGCTGTTTATTAGTTGAAAAGCAGCCTTAAATTAAATCCCAAGATGTGAGTGCACATCAAAAACATTACAGCTACACTCCCCATCTTTCCCCTTCGAAATGCCACAAGTTCTGTAACATCTAAAATGTAGTCAGGAAACTCATCTGACCACAGTCTGGATGGGTATCACTGCTACTATTATATTTTGTACAAGGTGAAGGAATTTGAGCCCTTGGGCAACTCTTATTAAAATAAGTGCTTTCAGTTCTGTTAACTGGTGAAGTTGTCAGCAGCCCAAAGAGGGAAAACAGCATGAAAATTGAACTACATTTTACTTCGAGAAGTGGCCTTTCCTGTTAAGTACTGAATTATAATGCAGAACAGTGTGTGGAACGTTGCACTGCTGTGTCCTATGAAATACTCTTTCTACAGGGGAGGCTAGTCCCCACTGTTTTAAAGTTGACATTGATGTGAGCAATAAATCTGACACACACAAGCAGAAGTTAGAAAATGATGATATACCATTACTTTAAAACAGAGATCTAGCTAAAATACTTTAAGAGCAAAGACATCTTGAAGATCTTGTAAAAAAGGGCTACAAAATTATATGGTTGTATATATGGAAAAAGGTATTTTTCTCTTAGCCCAACTCCACTGCCTATAAAGAATAATCATTAGTCTTGTGTGGTACGAACTACTACAATGCTAATGATTTAGAAGATTAGTTTGAGACTCTTTCTCTTATCTGTAGAGCTGGATAGGGAGCTCTGTCCTTCCTCCAGCCTTCCACATTGCTTCTCATTTTTGCTTCCTATCTCAGTTTACATTGCTGCAACTCAGGGCTAATGGTGTGTTTTCATTATCGTCCTTCATGAAATGTCCTCACATGATGGCCTTAACAAAACAGTAAAACAAAACAGCAGAACAAAACAGTGGTTTTATCTAAGATTGCAACAAACTGAGAGAAAAAACTAATTTGTAAGCAAATATAACATTTGCATCACATTGCATAAGTTGTTAAACCAAACCACATTTTTGTTGCAGGGTTGGTTTGTTTTTTAAATACAAGATAAAAATATAGTAAGCCAACTCTAAAATGAGTTGTTTTAAAAAGCTAGAAGGTTCTTTATTGCTAAAATTAGAATAGAACCCTGGAGACATAAACAGCAAGCATTTTAAAGCACAGGTAAGAGATGGCGACTTTAATGTAAGTGCATCAAGCTGCCCTGCAGGAAGGCAGGGTAATGAAATTGTACTGATTTTCTGCAGCAGTGAAGAATGTCACCATACATTACTGCTCCTACCAAGATAGTCCCTGTAACACTTTTCTGCAGTAATTTGCTTTGGAAAAGACAGAGTTTTGATTTTCTCTTGGGACAATGGCAGTGCATGTAGTTCAAATCTTTTTGAATTATTTGGTTATATGCCACATGCCACATTGCATTGACATATTCTAATAAAAAACTATATAGTTAATTATTTGTTTATGTATCTAATAATATGCACACAACTATCTAACATTTTATTAGACTTCTTTATGCTTATCATCCAAATATTAGGTTTACAATATATCATCTCAGATAAACAGTATTATCATTAGTTTTCATAGTGTTTGTCCACTCATGGTATGCATGTCTTTGTGTTGTTCATTTAAAGGAAAATATTGTTTTAACTCAATTTTAAAATTAGGAAAATGTTTTCTTCTAAATGCTTTAAATTTACTCAGCCATGAATTGAAGGTGATACCCACAAGGGATTTCTAAGCCATAATTACTGATTGCAAAAGCTTTTTAAAATAATTTGAGGAAACGGGCTGTAGAAATATTATCATTATTAGACATGTTATACTATATAAAATACATATTATATATACAATATTAGCCATTATTGGAGGAGCACAAGGGTGTTTCTTGCTAATTTGACAATGTTCCTCTGTTTAAAGGTGTGTCTGGACATCACACATCTTGTAAATTTAGCACAGCCAGAGCTTCAGGACTCTTCACAACCGTTCAGAGATCAATTTCTGTTTCCAGGGACCTGGTGACACTTTCTAGCTCAGCCACAGCCTCAGCTCTGTGCCCTGTTGGCTCCATATGACTGCCCCCTAGGAAAAAGTAAAAAAATAAAGGGGCAGTGAGGAAAAGAGAGAAAAGCACCTACTGAAGAAAACACACCCTTGGCGTAGGGGGGGAAAGGAAAGATGCTGGATGGTTCAGAAGAGGAACAGGAGCATCCCAAACCTCCCTGGCAGAGAGGGCAAGGGCAGAGCAAGAAGTCACTGCAGCTAAGGAGCAAGGGAGCATATGAGGGAAGCTGATGGGATGGAAGAAAGCCCAGGAGCCAGCTGGGGCTGCCCTTGTCTCGCAGCTGGGCAGAGGAGGGAGCCGAGGTGAATCCCGGGCCGGGGGCTGCGGTGCTGGAGCAGGCTGCTCTGGGACACGCTGCTCGCCCCGTGCCCCACCGCCTTGCCTCTGCGTAAGCCTGCAGGTGTGCAACAACCGTGCTGCGCCGGCTGGATGCCTGTGAGTTCATGAGGGGTGCTTTAAATTAATATGAACAGCAATGGACAGCAAATTAATTTTCAAGCTGCCATAAACTAAGAGCTATTCTCAGCATTTTCACTAATACCTTAATCCATATAACCAAACTCACACACCGTAAAAAGGACCAAACCTTGGCCTAGGATGAAAACCTAGTTTCATAGGCACAGTCTATGCATTACTAATGACTGACTAATCTGTCAAGCACCGTGATCAACTTCAGTCCTATGTCTAAGGTTCCCACTGACACTCGTTGAATTTTAACACTAAACTGAGGCTAGAATATGAAGATAATTACTTGCATTTATTTAGATGTGAAATTCCATACAGGTTTCAAAATTCTTAGTAGCATAGGACTTGTAAGAACATAAGTTTTTTAGTATAATAATTTAATATTATGCTTATTAATTTAGCTGCAAGTGAAAAGAGAGAGCATTGTAATTATAGACTTATATACTGTGTGTTGGTACATATTTGTACTAAGTGCTGTAGAAATCACTATAAGAAACTATATGATATACAGTGAGGAGCAAGTCACCTCACTGAATGTTGTTCAGTTCTTCTATGTGAGCTTCTGAAACCTACTAAAAATCAGCTAGACAAGAAGTTTACTCACTGTGTAAGTAATAAACATGAAAAATTATTTTGGAGGATCTGGTCTTCCATTATTGACCATAGGATTTTGCCTAAATAATCCTCAAATTAAGAAGTAAAAAGAAGTTACTAGCTGAATAAATTATAATGAATTAAATGAAAAGTAATCTGAGATTATTGGAAAGATAGAGAGAAGCTAAGTATTGAAGGAAATGCAGTTAAACTATTTTGAAGTTCAATTAAGAGACTAGTTACAAAGCTTGCATTAAAAAATTAATGAGATATTTGAATTACGTTTTCACCTTAAAGGCAAGTGCTATAACTGGGAGGCATGAAAACAGGCATAGTGATATTGGTGGTACTATGGGCAGAAAAAGAAAAAAAAAATCTTGTAGAAATTCAATGAGTTCGACTTGAAATTTGTGAAAATTTCTCACAAAATGTGTTAAAGGAACATTCGAAGTCCTATTGTTTGCAGGAGTTTTTTAGCGTGTACTATGTATTAACATAGTCCCCATTCTATCTGTACTGTATTCTCCATGCTTCTCCAAGACCTGGACAAAGAGTTGGGGAATAACATTTCCTTAAATGTTCATGATTATCACTATTATTGGTTCCTTTTACAACAGTAAGCCCAAGAAATCTCAATCTGAACTGTCACCAATGTGCTGGTTTTGTTTAGAAGTTATAAGGATAGGTTTCATAACTTTCCGAAGAAAACATAGCCCAAATATTCACAGCTCTTCATCATTTTCCATCTACTTTATGTGTCTCATGCAGACCTCCACATTAGTTTATAAGGGCTTTTCATCAGTTTTTCAGAAATAATTTAACAATTGTTAAAGTGCCTCACAGATGCTGAGATTTTCCAGTACTTACTTTTGTGCTTTGTTGTTTGTTTTTTTTAACTAAAATAATGAAGGTGAAAAGTGTGCATTTGACATTGGTCTGTGGCAAAGCTAGCATCAGTTAATACCCCCTGCTATGTCTCTCCATAGTGCCCTGCAGCATAACAGATGTATGTTGCATATCATAACAAATCTTTGTTCTTCCTGAAAATTAAACATAATTATGCCAAAAAGCTTCACAGTAAAATCAACATAAGCATTTGTAAGTAGGAAAAGAAACAATTAAGAAAAATCAGATACATGCTCAAAAAAACCAATCCCTTTTTGTATACTCTCTGAAACAAATGCAGTTAGGCAAACGACCTTAAGGTGGTATGTCCTTATTTTTATGTCCATTTAATATATTCTGCTTGAGCATCATCAGCCAGAAATGTGCGCTATTCATTTCAAGATTTTTGGATACTGCTCTGATTGATACTGCTGACACAGCCTGAAAAAAGCTCGTTTTTCATTTTTTGGCTATTTACCACTGGCAATTGACAGCACTTTGGTCCAGCTCCAAAATCTGTCAAAGACATGAATAATCCATCTCCTTGCTCAGTTAATAGCTTGTTCCCTTTCTCCTTTCTTGCACCAATTCATGGGCAGACTGTTCTCCAAGCCTGTGGGGTAACTTCAGCAACAGCAGCAACCAAGACGTGGCCCGTTTGAGGTCTAGTCATACCCAGATAATGTCTGGGAAGAGCATCTTCCTTTAATAAGCCCACTCCCCAGTCTGTAAGGCCCCAAAGCATCTCTAAACATCAGAGCCAGAAACAGAGACAAAGGGAAAAAGCGCCCGGCTTCTCTCTACCCAACCTGTTCATGGAAGCTGAAGAAAAGCCAAAGGACAAGGAGAAGCAAAGATGTAAGGTCCTCTCAGCAGAGCAACCTGGCCATGGAAAGCAGAGAGAACCATTGCTCCCCAATAGCCCCAGGAGAAGCTGTAAGCAGAACTTCTGATATCTGAGGTGGCAAGGCTTTTTTTTTTTTATAGCTGAATACTTTAGGATGCTTTTCAACGATTTATCTGAAATCCTAGCCTACAGCATTTGTAGCGACTGAAATCCTGTTCCCATGTCGTGAGCTTTTCTTTCAGATCCTTTGGAATGCAACATTGCCATCTGTTTTCTGTTGTTAACAGAGCTACCAAATTTTGTGTGGCTCCACATGGGATACTTTCTCAAATTCATTGAGGCACGTTGCAGATTGATATACTTGTATGCCAAGTGTCAGCCTTTAATTAACTGAACCTGCAAGTGCAGTGTTAAGGTAGGATTCGGCGCATGCCCATGTGTGTGGAAGAGGAAAACCAGTAGCTGCCTTCCTTGGGAAACTGAGCAGACATATGGGGAGTAGATCGGTAGGTGGTTGGTACCATGAATTGCTACAGGTGTGGGATGTATATGTGTGTGGGAGGGAATCTTTGCTCAGCTTGCTTGGTAGCAGTAGGATGAAGATAACTTGGAGTAACTGAGTGCTCTGGGAACTGGAAAAAAATCTGCTGGAGGGACTGGGTACTGCATTTGTTCTGTTTGGCTTCTGGAGAACTTGGAGGTGGTGAGAAGGAGCGTTAGTTTTGCAACCCGTGTAATGTTGCTACCACCCTCGCAGAGACGGGTTTTGCTTCACACTGCCCCTTCGCAGCTGGGATTCACAAGAAAAACATCACTTTTGAAAAATAAAGCAGCAGTCAGAAAGCAATTCTGCAGCCCAGCATAGGAGTTAAGATGTATGGCGGGCCGTGTCTGTCACTTGTGCATCACAGCAGTAGCAGAGCACTGCTGCCAGTTCCTTTGCTGCAAAGAGCAAAGAGATGGGGAGTCTTACTGGCACCGGTTCCTCTCTACAGTCACAGGAGGTTGCTTCTGTTGCTGCACAGAGGCAAATGCACAAGGTGCCAGATCACAGTTTTTGGCCCTTTTCCTGGATCTTTATAAATCATATCTGAATGTGAATTTTTATTTTGCTTCAGGAAAAAAGTATGGTGTTCTTTCATTTTGAAGCCAGGACACAAATTTCCCTATTACGTGTCAGGTTTTGTTTCTGGATGAATCAAGATAGTGGTTTGATATATTACACAATTATCTTTTTTTTTTTTTTTCTGTTTTTAATCCTTGAGGGTTCCAAACCAAAGCAAAAAACTTGGCAGTTCTCTGCACCCACTTAGCTCCATCAAGAGTCTTTTTAACTTGAGTAGTTTGCAAATTTAGGTTCAGCCTTTGAATTCAGAGCACTGACATTTGGTTGACTTAGAATAAGGTGGCAAATAGTAATGAACACTGCTGACGGTGTATGCCTTTAGCCTTTAAATTCAGTCCGTGGCATAGAAACAGCTTTGACCAGTGCGTATACCCCTAGGGTCCCTCCAGCGCTGCAGGGGCTATCCGGCCAGAAGCTTTCCTCTATCAAGATCCCTATGTGGTGCTGGAGGAACTTTAAGACAATTATTCTAACACCTGGAATATGACCGGTAATCGTGCTGGCAGATCTACAGAGATGCTATCTTTACAGTAACAATGGTGTTTTGTTCTCATGTGTTTGTCTTTCAGATGTGCTAGTATTGAAGTTTATGTGCATTTTGCAAAGATAATGCAAATAAATTGAAAAAACTCTCCCATCTTTTTTTTTTCCAAATCAGTAATGCCTTTATTAAAGGGGGGGGGGAAATGCTTTCATATTTTATATATACTGGAGGCACTTTTAATGATCAGGCAAATTTTCAGGCTTGTAATTCAAACCAGTCATAGATGTTTGAACAAAGTGAGATTGTAGTCAGTACTGTTGCAAGTGGACACTTACTATATAATAATACAGTCTTGATTTCTGATTTATCTCTCATATTTGGTAGAAATAGTCTTATAGAAAAATATTTCCTAGAACTTCAAATACTGAAATATAACCATTGTTGCTGATTGCAAATGACTGTGCTGTAATTAGAACTACTTTTTTTTTTTTTTTGGCTAGGTACTTGGGTCACAAAGTGTAAAAGTTAACATGTAAAGTAAGGTCTCTTACTGTCTTTGAGGTCTCAGCTGGCCTGTTGTATTCTGGTCTTAGATCAACCATTAGTCCACTCACTTTATGAAATGCCTATTTAAATCTTCTTTTCCAGCAGAATAAGAGGCTATATTACATAATTTTCTACTACATTTTCTGTTGTGCCGATTTAGACATGATTTATCTGTAGGTATTATTTCCAGATGGGATGGCTCAGCCCTACAGATCAACAGATCAGGTGTAAAATATAACAACAAAACTTAAAAAAGGAAAAAAAAGAAAAGTCCTCAACCAATCCTTCAGAAATTGTAAGATTTCCCTGAAATTAGGAATAAACCCACAAAAACAATCAGATTATGAATCTGTTTAATTTTAATTCTTTTTATATACAGGAAAAGTTTTTCTTTTGGAAAGCTTAACTAAGTTCCTAAAGCATGAAATTACTTTGATCTTATTGGAAGAGTTCTGCTTATGCAAGCAGCTATCACATTTTCCTAGTTCCCCAAATTCTGTGCAAACTATTTTCTGTCGTCCCCACCTGGTGCAGTTAATTACCCTTACAGGTGCTTATATCTGCTTTCTCAGCACCTGCCAAGATTCGCCTCACTCTTTCTCCTCCCAGACCTGATGCTAGAGCTGGATTGAATGAGACCATTATTCACAGGAGACGGTCAGCTCTACCTTCTCCTCTACCGCTCAGATATTTCTGTATTCTTGAAAGGATGACATGTACTGCTCTCTACAGTAAAAGTTTGGAAGACAACCTTTCAGATTGGATTCTCCTTCTACAAATTTCTGGGGGAAAGTCTAAAGAACTTGATATTTATTTACTCTTTCTTCTGAAATGAGAACTTCTGAAAAGTGTAAGGCAAGAAGTGTTCGCAATTTCATTTCAAAGCTTTTCAAAAACCCTTCAAATTTAACTACTTCCTTTTGCCTCAGTGAAATAACCTGAAGTGCTTCATTTCAAGCTATTTTAACGTCAATCTTTATCTTCCCTGGTGGCATGTTACCCTTGAGGAGGAAGGTGATAACTGGATTAAAATAGAGACTCCCAATGTCTCAGTCATTGTGGCCAGACAACAGAGCTCACTATGTACCAAGAATCTCACCAGTCCTGTGATGATCTGGAAATCTTCACGGTCCTGTGTGGGAATTGCAGCCTGACTACAGGGGGAGACCAGAAGGTAGAAATACAGGACTCGTATGGCAACACAGAAAAAATTCTGGTTCGGATCAAATCAAGCTAAAATTAAGTATTTTGCTGTGAGCTTTCTGATGGAAAATCAAGGCTTCAAAAATTTACTAGGATGAACTGCACTTGGTACAAACAGCTTGTTGCATCAGTAAATCATTTCAGCAGAAAATCTCAGCTGGCTCTAATCACATCTGTTACACACATTTTCTTTGTATTCCTGAAACACAAACTCGACTGTTTATAAGGAAATGGACTGCTCGCTCTGTGTAGGCATTTTGGGGTATAACTGGAAGACCAATGGCAACATGTCTGCCATTGGTAACCGCAAAAATTGTCAAAAAATAGTGATAAAATATTTATGTTTATGTTTCATCTATGTTTATGTACATTAGTGCAGAATCCAATTTTCTTTATATGCTGGATGAACATTAAGTAGCTTTTACTAAGGCTCTAGGCATGGGTTTCATTAAAATTATGTTTTTCAATTTTTTTCAAAAAAAAGTCACCAAGAGTCCCCGCTTAAAAAAACACCGCGTTTTTCTCATCATTGTGAGCAATTGTTTACTACATCCATTCCAGATGAAGTTACATTTTCGTAATTGATAAACTAATGAATCATAACACACAATATAAAATTTATTAAACACAATGTCAGTGTTACTTGTTTCATCGTCATAAGTCTTCTTGAAAATGGAGTAGAAATAAGAGGTATTTTTAATAAATTGCAGGGGTTTTAAATTGTATCTGCTTATTTTAATGAACAAAATACATTTTTTAATACAGTTAACATTTGTTAGCCCTGGTGATCTAACACAGCTGTGTGAGAATTAACTGGACGTTACTAATAGATGTGTTAAACAGTTGAATTATCAGAATTTCAGATGTACAAATACTTGTATTGTCTAGAAGCAAAAGAGTTCAAGTTTCATGCTAGACTGTTCAGATTCACAATTAGCACAACCACAACTATGAAAACTAGAGAGAAAGAAAGAGTTTGGAAATCTGCCACATTATTTTCTAAGTTTTTTTCAGAGAATGGTTCTCAATATAGCAAAAGTAATTGTATCCAATCTACTTTAAGTGGACTGAGATAAAACAGCTTCAGAAATATTAACTAAATGTATCAAATGTAGAATTTAACACTCTCACAAGGCCTTCTTTCGTGTCTAACTGAGGCTATATTTATCACTTCTGCTCTTTTTCAAGTAAAAAATTCATCTGATTTGAACTCTACATTTTCTTATTCAGCTCTTAGAGGAGCAAAGCACAGATGTGGCTCTGAGTAGAGCCTCTCTCCAGTGCCAGGTCGTTAGTATTCGGAAGAGGAGAATTAGTTTTTAGAAAGAGTTTATTTCTTCTGACAAGGCAAGCTGATAAGAAACATTCCAGTAAAGGAAAGACAAAAATAAATGAAGGAGAAAAGATTAGATGCTGACATTTCATCCTTGAAAGCAGCATATTTTTACAGGGTAGCTATTATCATTAAGATACACCCAAATAAGAACGACTATTAACAAAAGCACTGAAAGTTTAATTAAAGGCTACAGAGAGTTTAATTTAGCAAAAGTAGGATGCAGCTTTTCTAAAGCCACCGGAGCAGTGATCTGGGAGGGATACGATGAGGGGAAGGGAGAGCGGTGCAGAAGCACCTCTCATCTCCTGCACTGTAAAAATCACGATGCAACAGCTTCTAAAATGGGGCCTTGCAATGACAGAAATAGAAATAAATCACAGAAGAGAGAATAAGCTGAGCATTTACTGAGCAGGAATGAGTGCTTTGGTTGCATTTGGTTTGAATGTTAGAACACTGGCTAGAAAAGAGAAGAGCCTGGCATTTCAGCAGACCCGAGCTTTCCAAGATATAGCTGTTTACTCCATCACTTTTGCTGCCAGTAAAATACGCAGATGCTGACAGGAACTAATGTTTCCTGAGCAAATACACACTGTTGACACAACGAATGCATCACCGACTAGCAAGAGTGGTCAACACACTGGCAGTCATAAGCTTCTTTATTGCAGTATATACTTATTTATGCCTCCAAAACAAATATATATTAATACTTTACTCTGTTGTGGGTTTCTTTTTTTTTTTTTTTTTCCCCAGTTAGCAATATGTTTTTCCCAATGAAATACAAATTTCATTTAGACTAATGACCAGGGCACACCTGGTCTGTAAATACTGGTTTACACCTTAGATGTAGTTTCACTAACATACAAACAATCACACCTTAAAATCAGAATAGCCAAGGTAGTTCTCAGACAGTTTCCTCTTACTGGAAAAAAAGGGTAGCTTTTAGCAGGTAAACAGGAAGGTCATTTTTTGTTGTTGTTAAAAAATGTATCATTTTAAGTGTATTTGGGAAAGAAGAATTATAATTCAAAATCTTACAGTTCTGGAAATACCATGGGCATGGGCACTCAGGACTGAAAGAAAAGAACAGGCTCAAAATTATCTTTGGGCTGGGCTATCTCCAGGTCACTCCCAGTTCAGGATTTGTTCGAAGGTGACTAAGAGAAAACTTGGCTGTTTAAAATTTTTGTCTTCTATCTGTATGGTAAATAAAGTGGTGAATTTGCAGCACCAGCTAAGAAACATTTTGGTTTCTTATTCTGTGAAAGATGTTTCTACGAAAATTGATAGTACCAGTCAGATTCAATCAACTTAATGTTTTTTTTCGTGTACCACGGGGATGGCACAATCTTTCAGTTTATTTTATTTTCGATGTATTCAACTTTTTTGAAGGAAGATGTTATATAAAAAAGAACAAAACATATCCAGTTTTGCACCCTGGCCTTAGCCTTAAGTTGGAATTTTTCTTGCTGCCAGTGGTGAGTCATTTGCTGAAGCCATATGTGTAGCTGGTAAGTTGCATTGTTGTACATTCCTTCAGTCCAGCAGTTTTGATCGCTTGGCAGCCTTTTTCATTTATTTCAACTACTGTTACCTCAAAAGTGTTGCAAGCAGAAAAATTGCTTTCTGTAGCTTTTTCTCTGACAAGTTCTCTTTCATGACCTGAGGATAACTTTTCACAGACTTCTTGTTTTGGCGACTAATGCTAAGTGTCACTAGCTGTGACTCAGAGGCTCACAGCTGAAGAGACACACCGAAGTATAGGCAATCGTGAGATCTGACACACAAAAACGCTGTTGTATAAATACAATTTTGAGACAAGCCTAATTTCCTTTTTGAGATGACCTGATGGATGAAAGTAAAAGATCTAAACTGAGTTCACACTGCCCATGAATATTTATATACGCACACAGATGTAGAGGCATCCAGTGTCTTGGTCACCTCAAACAACGTATACACAAGCTAACAAGGGGCTCCAGAACTGCTATCTTGCTTGATTTGTATAGCCATCATATTCTTCTGGGTTAAATTCTAACTCTTAATGAAGTTAGCAGGATTTTGCCACTCACTTTAAGGGAATAATGGTCTAAACATCTGAAAAGATTGCTTCACTTGTTTATTTTTAAGAAAAATTACATGCTTTCCTTGCAATCTACCTCTAAGAGGTCTTCCCAATTTTGAAGTTGTTAGATGGTCTGTTACATTCTGCCTTTCCAGATATTATATTATATTTCCATGTATATGTTTAAACCAAAGTAGCATGAATCACAGCCTGGAGTGGAAATGTATTTTGATTTGGGAAGCAACAGAGGAGAAAGAAAAATCAAAATAGACAAACAAGGAAAACCACGAAAGAAATGTAGCCAAATCTTTCCACTTCATTTGGCAAACATACAGAACATTTCAAACATTTAAAAAAAATAAAAAATTGACAAACAACAATTACTACATTTTTTGAGCTAGAAAGGTAAAACTGCATCTAGCATTTAAAAAGTGTGATGGATTTGTGACAACAGCAGCACAAGGTTTTCTCTACTTCTTCACTAGAAAGAATCCATTTTTCACTTCCAGCTTCTCGTTTCTATGTAGTGACTGTCCAGGCCCTGCACAAGATGCAGAAACTCTGCCACCTCTTCCACCCTGGTCAGGGTTTGACCACCCGAGCTGACAGTGGGCTCTGGCACGGTGCTGCTGTGGCACCCCAGATCACAGTGCTGTGCAAGGGGAACATGAGAAGGAGCTGTGAGAAGCTTTGCTGTGGGGTCTCCATCCCTTTGTTTGGGAGCTGCAGGTGAGCTCAGGTCCTGAGCTACATTGCAGCTGTGCCTGACTTGATGACATGACTTCCTGGCTTGACCTTGGGCTGCTGAGTTGCTGCAGTGGCAGTCAGTGGTCTGTCAGCTGGACCTGGTCACCACTTTGGTACATGCTCTTCAGTTTTGGTTGGTGTGGGACTGCACCTCTCGGAAGTGAGGTGACTGTACCTGTCTGCCTTGCTGTCACCCTTGGCTTCTGGCTCACCTTCCACTGTGCAGCATCCTCCCCCTTGCTGCTCCTCAACGATGAGAGCACATCGTTTTATCTGCAAAGTCAGGATTGGGGGTTGCATTAGGATTGATACATTTGTGTGTTAGTCTACTTTTCTTGGTGTTGGAAGATGAAAGTCGGTGAAATCAATTCTGCTCCTCATCTCAAAAAAATAAAGTAGAACTGTCAAAGGATTATACAGGTGATCAAAGGTGTGGATCAAAGGTGTGGAGTAGCTTCTATACAAGAAACAACTAAAAATGCTAGGACTTTTCAGCCTGGACTGATGTGAAACAAGCCTCCAAGTTGCGACTGACCTAGAGACCATCAAATAAACATAGTGCAGACAGATTCAAAAGAAACAGAAGGACATGGTTCATGACACAGCATGTCACTGAGTTGTGGAAATACTTGCCAATAGGCTGTGGAATCTGAAAGCTTATAGGTATTCCAAAGAAAACAAAGGATGAAAAAAAAAAAGGAGAAAAAACTCCATCAAGACTTACTTACTTCTGAGACACTTTCTTCAATGATAAAAATCTCCAAGCTACAAATCACCAGATGTTTGAAGCATCATTATATGCTTGCTCTGTTCTCATACACTTTCCTAGGCATCCGCTAAGGCCCCCGCCAGACAGGATGCTGGGCTAGACGGATGTCTGCTCTGACCCGATACAATTGTTCTAATGTTCTTAGCACCCCCGGTTGACACTAAGAAGTCATTTGTGCTGTCAGGATTTGTCTATGGAACAAGGACTTACTGTTTTGAATCTCTGGGGGGAAAATAGGAAGTGTCATTTCCCGCAAAGGATTCTGCCCAGCTTCTTTCAGTTCTGCAGTACCTGGAGGATGATTGCAGAAAACTCTGGTTTTTAACTCTTACCTACAAATTTGTGGGGTTAAAAATCAGTTTAGAGATGGATATTTCCAACACTTTAATTTTTGAAAATAAATAATATTATAGAGATAATTATTAATCAAAGACATTATAAATTAAAGACATATACAAAGTTTCCCATCGATAATTTCAGTTCTATCCAGGGTGCATGCTATTTGGAGTATCTGAGGTCTGGAAAAGGATATCAATGTATATTTTGTACTGAAAGGTAGCAATTGCTCTTGGTCCCTTCTCTTGAGTCTATACTTCACTGGGCAGACTAAATTAACAGACAGAATGAGGGTTGAACTGGTTCAGCATGTTTGTCACTTGAATCCTTCAATTGTATGTGCCCACAGAGGAAACAAGAAGAGATAGTGTCTGTAGAAAGGTGAAGATGCGAACCACCAGCCTTGTCATCGCAACTCCACTTTCCGTTCTTTGAGTAGAGTGGAATACAAACTCCCATCTTCCACCTTTTTCAGCTGAGTCATCTATGCCCTGTGGGAGATCAAATAAACATTTAAAAGGCAGGGGGAAAGCTAATTTGAGGAGACTATTAGAAACCAGATGTCAGACACATATTGGGGGGGGCAGAGTGCAAAAATAGAGCAAGTTACTCAGGCAGCAGTGGTGAATATAATGTATGGAAAGAGGCAGAGAAGAGGGAGAAGGCAAAAGGGCAGTTTGGGTTATTTAAAATGAGTTCTTTAGATAACTGAACAAAGTGATCCAATGCACTGATACATTTAAAATTAATAAATTTAAAATAATTAAATTTAATTAAATAATTATTAATAAATCCATTCACATAAATTTCCACAAATTATCTTGCACTTTGTTGTAAATGTAAGTGTGGTATCAACACAGGAAGATTAAGAGTGTATATGACACATTTCTCTCACTATCTCAGACACAGACTTTTACTTTTATTGTCCAGTCTAAAAGAAAAAAACCAAGATAGTTTCTAATAAGACAAATTAAGGAAGAAGGTTTCAAAGTGTCTCAAGCCACACAGCAAAGTAGACTCACACACCAATGTAGACTGGAAATGCCCACATTGTGGAGTGGGCATGGAGGAGTTAGACAAAAGCATTTTCATATAGGTTTGAAAGACTGCTGGAAGCACATTGGACAGGGAGAGGAACTGCTAAGATCTGCATCAAAACCAGTATGATGTCATTGTAGTTGTGTCCTTGCATTGAAGGGGTGTAAGGACACCAGGAACATGACATTCCCTAGCAGTGCATATCCTCTTCTGTATCTCAATAGGTAACTGGGTTACCATAAAGGGAGGTTCAGCCTTAGCAGTTTGGACATTACTTTTCTTGCACCACAAGGCTGAGAAGATACCTACTGGTCCTGTGAGATATACCTGTTGTTTTGCACTGTTCTGCCTATAGTTCTTCCTGTTGGAAGGGAGCTCTGGAGCAATTTTGGTCTAACCTTTCCTCTCAAATCACGGCTGTCTTAAATTTGTTTACTCAGGTCCTCATCCAGTCGAAATATGAATATCTCCAAGATGGAGATTCCACAGACTCTCTTGGCAACTTGTTTCAGTTCTCATCAACCTTCAGAGTAAAAATGCTTTCCTTTAATCTTGTCTGAATTTTCTGTTGTTGCAACTTATGTCCATTACCCCTTCTGTTGCCAGCCTGCACTTCTGAGAAGAGTCTGGCTACATCGTGTATATACCTGCCCATTACATAGTTCAAACACCAGTAAGATATTCTCTTAACCTTCTCAGGGACAAATAAACCCAGTTCTTAGCCTCTCCTTGTACATCATGAGCTCCAGCTCCATAATCGAGTGGTGGCCCTCCACTAGACCTGCATCAGTGTGACAACAACTTTCTTGTAGTTGGGAGCTCCAAACTGGAAATGACACCACAATCATTAACAGGCAATTTACCCTCAGCTTAATCCTAAACTTTGACAGAATTTTACCACTTTAGAGCAAAAGTACTTGTTTTCACGCTGAAGTAAAAAGGCACCTACTTTAAGCAACTCCAAACCTTACAGAACTTGCTGCTCTTAACCACGTTTTCAGCCAGTGGAGAACCTGTCCTTTACTTAAAATCCTTAGAAATTGCTGGCTCCCTCAGAAGACTCTTTCCAGCTTTGAAAAGGATGTTCTCTTTCTCTTCTGTGAAAGATTTTCAGAGAATTGCTTGCCCGTTTCTCATACATCCTACAGTAGTAACATCACCAAGTTCTTCCTCTTGTCCTTTTTGGGTAAAAAGATATTACTGCACTCTGCAGTTCACTTACTCTAGGAAGTATAACAAATAAGAATGCTTACCATCTTACTCTCTTACTCTTCCTCACATGCATGCTAGTTTTACTGCACAGAGCTAGGAGGAATAATATAATTAATAAATTCATCTTTTTTATAAATTGCAATTAAGACTGCAAATTAGGAAAAGGCTTCTTATTTTGCCTCTCAAATAAGATGCAAGAATCCAGCTGTTTAGAAAACTGTTAATTGCTCAGATTTTTTGACAGCGCTTTTCAATTTAGAAGCAAGATCTGAAATCTCTGCCAAAGGAAAGGTCAATTGCACAGTCTTTTCTCATATACTTATGAGGCAGTATCTCTCTGCATTTATACCACTGAGATCAGAGACTTTTATAGATAGATAGATAGATAGACGGTAAAACAGCATGTTTTTATTTGGCTTGGAAATGTTGCAAAGGTAGTAAGTAGTTCTTCATTAGGATTTTCATCTATAGTAGTAATGGAGCTGGAGGTGATTCTAACCTTTTCTTCAACATATTTTCATGTATTTTCTGAGTGAAAATGGTTACTATTATATCCAACACAGCTGGTACACAAGAGGAAAAATACTACTAGCACGTGTATTGCATGGATATTGAAGTAAAATATTAGCAATGCAATCTGCAATAGCACATTGGGAAGAATCACTTCTCTTAGATTTTGCAAAAAAACAGAGTATTTTCAGCTCTAATGCATATATATGTTTGAATCAGTTCTGGCAACATGAAATCAACCAGATAAATACAATGGTACTTAAATCCAGAATAACATTGCTATATTTAACAAACAACCTTTTTTGTAACTTTTCTATATTTGCACTCTGTATAGCCCAGTAAGGTCAGGTTTTCTCATTACAATCTTTTATAATCAAGATGAGGCTTCTGTATTCTGCCATTTAGGTTTACACTATTACAATTCACAGTGTCCCCTCACCAGTCAGCTAATAAAGAACACAGATTGACTCTAGAAAAGAGAATTGTAAGTTTCAGTGACAAGTAATATGAAAATATACAACTTAGCTGTCCAGAAGACCAAGGAGAACCCAGGAGAATGATCCTTATCTTGATTTTAGGACCCTCTTTGGAGACGATTAATGATCAAAAAGCAGCTGTGCTGCTTTACACTAACAGTGTCCAGCTGAGAATGGTTTAAATACATTGATTTATGTGCATTCATAGCATAAGAGCTCAATCAGCTATACTTTCCATCCCCAGATGGAGCTTGTCTACCTGAACATGTAAGCGACAGGTAGCCCAAACTTGGCGTTGAAGATCAAAGCCCTGTACGCCTTTCTGTGCTAAAAAATATATCCTCAGGTAGTATACGCACACACAAAATTTTTAATTAAAAAAACCACCATTATATGAATTCTGTAGGAGCACGGTTCTACTTGGTACATTTGCAGTTGGAAATTTCATCAGCCAGCGTCTCTGCCATCTCCACGTTATTTAGTGTTGTCACGTTAGTCACTCCGGTTAAAAAGAAACTGACAATAAAAGCACTTTACAAGCAGAGAAGTATAAAAAATCTTATTAGATACTATGGCAAGGAGACTGTTTTAGAAGAGCTGCGTGAATCTCCAGTGAGTAAATAAGAGGAGTAAGAAAAACTCTGAGTAAGAAAAAGGATGCA
Source organism: Burhinus oedicnemus (assembly GCA_008921705.1). Lineage (NCBI taxonomy): Eukaryota > Metazoa > Chordata > Aves > Charadriiformes > Burhinidae > Burhinus > Burhinus oedicnemus. Next base: position 1,572,199 of record VFFE01007197.1, read on the forward strand.
CCTAAACAGACTTGTGATGATGAAGAATCTGGGGAATGGAGAAAAGAAGCCTTAAACAGCCAGATGCTGAGGAAATGTACATTACAGCACCAATCTGAAACCCAGTGGGGCACAGCATAGCAATTCTACCATGTTAAAGAGTGTCAGTTTAATACCTGAAAATTAAGTATACACTGAGCATGAGTCAGTTCAGTACAGCTGCCTCATCCAAGTACTGCACCTCAGTCCTCAGAGAAAGACTAAGTAGGAAATTGTTCACTTTAAGAGCCATTAAACAAACATGGAGGGAGGAAAGCAGGGTTCAGAAAGCCCAGGCTTATGTGTTGGTTTAGACCCTGAATCCCAGTGTGGGAACGGCATGCCCAGCTTTGCACTGATCAGTCCTGACACCAGACCAAGCAGCGTGCGTCAAAGGAAGTGCGGTGCGTGCAGCTGCCGGCAGCCACATCACCCACGCGCACAACCCGTGCTGGGTATCAGAAGCCATCTTCTGTAAAGGAACTCAGCCTCATCAGCTGTCTTTTCTTGCTTTACCGTCATAACTGCATTACTCACGTTACCAAGCGTTTGCAGCGCAATAGGTATTGGCTGATACCGTATTTAAAGTTCAAACTTGAAGGTAGAAGACAATCCTGTGAAAGGCTGTAGAAGGACAAATATTTCCCTGCAGCCTGTGGAGAGCTCACGCTGGAGCAGGGAAAAGTGTGAGGAGGCAGGAGCGGCAGAGGGGAGCTGTTATGGGCTGACCGCAGCCCCCCATTCCCCATCCCTTGCGCTGCTCGCAGGGGAGGAGTCGAGGAGTCCGGAGCGAAGGGGTGGAGCTGAGCCTGGGAGGAAGGCAGGGAGTGGGGGGAAGGTGTTTTAATTTTGTCTTTGTTTCTTACCATCCTACTCTATATTTAATTGGCAATAAACTATATTTGGTTTTGGCCCAAGTCGAGCCTGTTTTGCCCATGACAGTAATTGGTCAACGATTGCCCTGTCTTTATCTCCACTTATGAGCTTTTCCATCTTGTTTTCTCCTGTGTGCTGTTGGAGAGGGGGAGTGAGAGAGCGGCTGGGTGGGGGTCTGGCAGCCAGCCAAGGTCAACCCGCCACAGTAATAATAAGTTAAACCCACGCTTAGCATGTCTGGTTTTATCACATCGATCTCAGCTTAGCATAACTCAGAATTTGTTGAAGGGAAGCCCAAGGAAGCTCATTCTTCATTGAACTCTCACTGCTGCTCTGTCACCTAAGACACCTACAGCAGCAACTTCTACTGTTTGGTTCATAAAGCAGAAGAAACCCCGCCCCATGTGCGTTTCCAGCACTGTAAAGAAAACCAGTAAGTGCTTAATAGAACAGCATTTAGGAGTCTGTTTGGTAAAAAATTCACTGGAGTAGTGAAAGCTGCTTTACTGACAGATGTCAAGGCTGTTTAGCCTTAGTATGGTGCATAACATCGTATGTCACATGGCACGTAGATGTGGCACTACCTGGCAGAAGCTCTAGGCAGGTATTACCAGGCAGAAGTGTTACGATACTTATACTGCTTCATCCACACTTTTAGTTTCTTTGCTTTTAAGCTTATTTATGGCAAGACAAAGTTAGCTCACCCCTACCTGCAATCAGAACAGGAAACAGTTTCCTGAGTAAACATATGTTAATTTAAATAAGCTGTTCATATTTTCCTTTTCTGCCACAATCTCATTGCTCACTCACCAACTGAATGAGTCATGAAAACCAGTTAGAATCAAGACAATGTTAAAATGCTTTAACATTTCCACTTCCACATCTCATACATTTGCAAATGAAATGATACATTGCCCATCCCTTTTTCTCAAGTTACTTAAAAATCTATCTTAACTGTACTGTATGAGGTCAGGCTGCTCATGGGCACTGGTCTGACATGCAAGAAAACAGGCTGCTGATTGACACAGAGGAAATAAATCTCAGGGAGTATCTTGCTTGGATTTTTTTTTTTTTTTTAGTTTAATTTGCCAGAGATGACAGAGAAATTATTCCTGCTCAGGAAACAATCAGATAATGAGGAAAGGCCTGAGGCTTTTAAACACAGCACCTCTACTTCCCGCAGTGGGACTGGTGGTAATGGCCAGCAAGTTTCTGGCAAGTTGCCTCTTGCAAGAAAGCCATTTACTTGCTTTAGAAAGGAATATTTCTGAGTCTGGAGGTGGTTTATTTTGGTTTTAAGGTATTTTTAAATAATTAATAAAGAACCAGTACTTCTATGGGCATCAAGCTCTGTTTCAAGCACTGATTCCTGCTACAGACCAAGAACCCACCTCTTCCCGACAACAGCATCAGCAGCATCTTGCTGATGTCCCACTGGCAATCTAAGGAGCGTCTTTGCAAGACTGGCTGCAAGCGGTCCTGACCTTGCTCTGTGTGCTACCACAAAGCACTCTGAGGTGCTGGGCTGGGGTACGGAATCAGGCACAGTCAGTCCTGTTGGGACTGCACAGCATCCAGGCACAAGCTGTTTCACACCCAAACTGCTCCAAAGAAAGATGAAGGTGTGTGAGGACCTGCTCATAAACCCTGTCCTCTGCCTGAGCGACCTGGAAAAATGCATCTAAAAGCTCTTCTAAAATTCAGAGGGGAAAAAAGGGAAGGGAAGGGAAGGGAAGGGAAGGGAAGGGAAGGGAAGGGAAGGGAAGGGAAGGGAAATCCTGGTGTACAACAAAGACTTTAAGTAAACATGGTGAGCTGTATGCCTCTGCAGCAAAGGCAGCCAGCCTTAGCCAGCTGTGGCTGCAAAAGCGTAGCCAGCAAGGGAGGTTTACTGCTCCTCTCTGCGTAGCACTAAGGAGTTCACAGCTGGACTGCTGTGTCTGCTTGTGGGCTTCCCAGTATAAGAAATGCATGGCTGTCCTGGTGCGAGTCAAAGGAAAGGAAAGGAAAGGAAAGGAAAGGAAAGGAAAGGAAAGGAAAGGAAAGGAAAGGAAAGGAAAGGAAAGGAAAGGAAAGGAAAGGAAAGGAAAGGAAAGGAAAGGAAAGGAAAGGAAAGGAATTACTGACACTGGAAAAAATTAAATCCCTGCTTGAAGGAGGCAGATTTACAGACATTTACAGATATTTATTATCAGTTTTTAATACTGTTACAGCCAAATATTCAGAGATTGTAGAAATGCTATAGAACATCTCTAAAAATGAAAGAAAAAAAAGACACAATTTTGTTTCCTTTGGGAAGTAGGATTAGTTTGTTGTAAAGTTTAAACGTGTCAGATGTGGAAACAGCAGAAACACAAAAAACTTCATATAATTTCAAGTGTTCCACATTGTTGTCATATTAGGCAGCAAGAACATGAATTATGGGAAATGCATTCCTTTGTTTGTTTAAAGAAATAGCATAGAGATACTTTAAGTACAAAAACCCATTTTCCCAAGCTTCTTTAGTCATGAAACACCCTCCATATGATAATATAATGTCTGGTATACTCTTGAATAGCTTGACAAGTTGCAATTTCAGTCAATTTTGGCTTTCAATACTTGCTGTCATGGAAAGGAGAGTTGTTTCAAATAAAAGACATGATATGAAAGGAGTGAATCTGGAGTAAGATTCCTTAGATAAATGACCTTTCAGCTTAGGACAGACATGATTATTATTTAATTGGCAAAAAAGGGTAGATTATGAATATTTAATTAACAAGCACAAGACTCCAGTGCAAACCAGAGGCTGAAACAGAGACAGACAGATCTTAGTCTGTGATTATACTGCTCTTTCTCCTATTAATTAGAACCCTACTCCATGCTCTTTTCTTGTGTTTGTACTGTCTCTTATGCTAATTGTAGTTTTAGCCTTCCTTATGGAATTGTAATTTACATTTTATGACATTGTATGCTTTAGCCATTCATCATCTTGTAGCTCCCAGCCCATATGTTTTCAATTAGATTCATCTGTAACTGGGTATATTAAGTCTGTTGGAGTGTCTATAGCTGGAGTTACATCCCTGTATGCTTGATTATGTTATCAAGTCTTTCTTGATAAAATTAGTAATTATGTACAAGTTTCTTCAAGAAAGGTGGAAGAAGAAGGGGATTAATTTGGAAGATTGAGAACCCTTATGCAGGTAACATTTCTTTCTTATCTATTCTGTTATAGTAAACTAGTCTCTGGCTCAACATGAGGCTTCATGCTATTCCACTATCAACAATAATTGAAACTTTTCTGGAGTTATCTCACCAACCAATGGCAAAAAAATCGGTATTGTGTAGATTCCTCTTACATGTAAATTAGCCAGCCATTTCAACAATTAAACATGAAAGACAGCACAACAAGGAACATAACCTAGCTGTAATCGTGGCTTCAAAATTTGGCTTTAGTTCAGACCAGGTATGTTAAGATTCAGAAAACTGACATCATGCTCCTCGCTGATTCCTCTACCCAATGGCCACCTTTAAAGGTATCAGGCTACTTTGGTTCTCTCCTGTGGTGACTATCTGTCAGCTGCTTGTCCCTTGTATTGTTTCAACAGATGGCGAAGCCCTCTGACTGTTTTCCTAGGATTTTTATAAGGAGGTCAGTGCTTAGCACTGTACTGCTTCAGAAGTCTCACACACGAGATGGAATAATTCTGTACAGCAATACAGGCTGCGTGCCAGCCGGCTAGAAAGCAGCTTTGCAGAAAAGGAGTGGGGAATCCTGGTGTACAACAAAGACTTTAAGTAAACATGGTGAGCTGTATGCCTCTGCAGCAAAGGCAGCCAGCCTTAGCCAGCTGTGGCTGCAAAAGCGTAGCCAGCAAGGGAGGTTTACTGCTCCTCTCTGCGTAGCACTAAGGAGTTCACAGCTGGACTGCTGTGTCTGCTTGTGGGCTTCCCAGTATAAGAAATGCATGGCTGTCCTGGTGCGAGTCCAATGGAGGGTAATGAAAATGCTTGGAGGGCTGCACGCACATGGCATATGAGGAGAAACTTCCTGCCTTTCCTGAAGATGGGTGTGAGACTTGCCTTTTACCATTCATCAGGAAGCATTTTCCCTTTCTTCCTCTCCAAGTTCCATTAACTTTTAATGATGGCAGAGCCCCTTCTTGCAGTATCAGCCAGCTCCATCACCACTCCTGAACAAATGTGTTTTTTTCTAGCATTCTTTTTCTTCCCCCCAATCTCATGAAGATTTGAGTTAACTTCCAATATTGATGAATATGAGGTAAGGAAATTAGGCTGTTTCCTGTTCTTTTTGCTCAGCTCTCTCAAAAGGATGCTTTGGCTGATTCACAAGTAGTAATTTAATGCCTCCCTAGATGGAACAATGTGGTAATTTAATGTAACAAAGTGGGCAGGGTAGTGTATCAAAAGCAAAATAATAATCCATGACGGAAAGCAGAATTTTCAAAAGAGATGAAGTGTCCTTTCATCTTTAGCATGGTAAGAAGAGCTTTATTTTATGGCACCTAAGAATATTTATCCAAATTCTGATACTGTCAATGGTCTTTCATTGCTATCTGCTTCAAATTTAAAGTATAAGCACAGACTTTTAACAAACTTTGCTGTGGTGACAGGTTATGAATAAGCCCTGCTCATGAAAATAGATAGAACCTAGAACTTCCTGTGCCTTGAGATATGTGAAGGTAGAGGTAGAGGAAAAAAAACACCAAAATGAGGGCTTTGAGGACACTATTGTACGGGCAACCTATACTCAAAACATTGAGATGGGCTTCTGATGAGACCACAGAATTGCAGATTAGCTGACTGTAATAATTAAATACTCTAATAGTTACTTAGGAAGGACCTGAAGCCATAAGTTTTACTGGAGAGATGGAAGAGAAGAGAACGCATGTCTTGATACTTGTAATTCACAGGAAGAAAGTAAAAAAAAAAAGCGAAGATACAATGCTTGGTTTCCTTAGGATTAGAAAAAAACCAAACACATAACCCTGGGTAAGGACAGAAAAATGAGGAAAAAGCAACAAAAAAGAATGTGTCTTGGTAAAAAGCTGATACAGACAACAGTGAAAGGTATTTCTAAATTCTGAGCCTGTCTGAACTGATTTGGAAATTGAAAGCATAGACAGGAGGGAGAAAAAGCTAAAGTGGTGCAGAAATACAGGATAACTAAAAAGAAATGTAGTGATTTAATCCAGAACAATTTCTTTCTAAAATGAGAATGTTTTTTAATACCATAATCCAGACAATTATGCACATGATCTTATTAACATGTCCCTTAATGGAAAACTATGTATGAGCTCAGAATGTCTTAATGGTTTCTGGGAGAAAGAGATGTAGTTAGTAAAGACAATTAATTACTGTACTGTGTCCAAAAAGGAGTAAGGCTTTGAGTGAGTGACAAATTGTTTTAATTGATTTGTTGGGTGAACTACTCGCCTATTTTCTAATTGCTCCTTCCTTTTTCTTCCCTGAGTTCAGCCTTTCTCAATTGGAATCACAGAATAAATTGTCTGTTCCTCTAGATGAGAAAAATGTTTCCCTTCTTTTCTGAGGGACTTTCTGAGGTTGAGTGATGTCTGATTCCTGAAGTGTGTATAATCTTTGGCTATAAATTAGTCTTTAAGAAACACACCAAAGGCATAGCTTGCTTGAGATGTTGTTCAGCTCTGTTGCTCATCAAGTACACAAAGAGAAATTTTGACTGGCAGAGAGAAGTTAGGGAGACAGGTGATAGCAGTCAGCTCGTGCTTGAGGCCGCAGAGGTTGGTAATAAGTCTGTCTGGTCTTGGCCAACAAAGGAAGACTGCCAAGGTGATACATCTGGTTCCCCTTCCCTGTATCCAGAGCCTGCGCAGGGCTTGGGCTGCTTGCTGGATGCAGATGCTGTGCTATGGTGTCTTGTAGAGGTCAGGTGTGCAGACCATCCTGGGGTTAGTGCATATGGGGCAATTTGACAGTAAAAGTATAGGTGCCTATGGGCTTTTTGAATATTTTATCACATGGGTAGCCTGCTTTAACACATGTATTTCAGGAAGTTTTATCATTTTAATATTGAATATAAGCCATTACTTCATGAATAATTTTAATTAAACGGGCAGATTATCACTGAGAGAGAAATACAGCAAAAAACGTATTCTTAGGTCTTACATAGACCTAAGGCTGGGGTATTGTTATTCTATTACCACCACTGAGACCCTGCAGAGCAAAGCTTTTAATAACTAAGGAAAAGGTGTGTAGACAAAAGTACTGAATTCTATGCAGTGATGTCTCCCTCAGAGTAAAATTCTCCCCTTGGAAGACGAAAAAAATAATGCTGTATTAGCTGGCTTGTTCAGAACCATTTGTATACCCTCATAAAGACAATTCTGGAATTACATATCAGTCGTCTTGGGTGGAAGGGGAAATTTGTATAAACCTATTTCGCTGGTTATGGGCAGTTATTGTCTATCACAGACTTTGAAAAAAAGATTGATCTGCCACTGAGTGGGACATTTGAAAGTAGGATGACATATACAGAAGGGAGGAGTCAAAATACACGTGCTTCATGGCTGCAGCAGCTTTAACAGAACATACTAAGATACAAAACATGGAATCAAACATTTTTTAACAACGGACCATTACCACAGCAAACCCAGGAAATATAAGTAATACTGCTGTCATAAGCATTAGTTCATACTGGTTAGATCACCATTTAATTGCTTGTATAATGAATGTGATCTTTACTATTACTGTTAACATTATTTTATTACAGTTATAAGTTTATATTTTAACTGTAATATAATGGTTATGATTTTTCCAATTATTTTACATCTTTAATGTTCCTATAATTAAGAGTGATAATACTATTAACACAGGTTTACTTGTATCCATGTCAATAATATTTCATAGATAGTTATTCTTTCAAATGTTTTTATTAATGATCTGAAATCCCAAACTGGGAGACTGTGATGGCTAGCTTGAAGGCTGAACTGCCAGTGGCAGAATATGACTCAGAGCAGCCTGAGCCAGAGTGGCATAATAAACACTCAGAGCATTTTTAAAAGAAACCAAAGTCAAATTATATGGTACAAAACGTAGCTGCCTACAGTTATTTTATATGTTCCCAGCAAAGTGGCCACTGAGGCAAAATTAGCGAATGATCAGACAGTGAAGCAGTTACGAAGTCCTCTGGCAAAATAAAAGTCAGGGTGAGACATTGACAACTTACTGCAAACTTTTTTGTACATTTTCCACAGAGATCTGAAAATTTCAGAGTGGGAGCCAGACTGTGAAAAGACTAATGTGAAATGCAGGCTGCTTTTGCATGAATGAAGGGGCACCAGCATTGGAAAGACAGCAAAACATAAGAAAAAGGCAGTTTAAAATGTGGAAAGATTTTATTACGTCTCAGAACAAGAGGAACAAAAGCTAGATATATTTCTCTCAGAGCAGTTGTTTGAGCATTTGAAATATATAATAGAAAAATCCAGTCAGTAATGATCTTGTATGCACTTTATCAGCTGCTGTTGCGCATTTCACAAAGAAAATTTGTCTCCTATGGGAGGTGTAAGCTTTAGATTGTGACAACAGCATCTGTTTTATTTGCTTGCACTTGGTCTGTGCATCTTTAACAAGAGGCGGCCGGCTGAGGAGAGCCTGCTGGAGATTGTCCTGAGCTGGGACTGCCTTGGGCTGCTCCGAAGGGATCCCAGAGCTGCCAGGGCTGTGAGGGAGGCAACAAGGAGTTGGGAGTTTGTAACTTACACAGGTTGCACATTGGTAGAGACCTACAGGTGTGGCAGGTTTATTCAGAGCTGAAGGTAGCTCACTTCTTCATAGGCCTGTACTGCTTTCCACTCCTGTTCCTGTTTCATCCTCGCTTCACAGCTTTCCTCGGGGCAGTCAGCTGAAACAAGCATCAGTTTTGCAGCTGCCCATATGTCACATAAACTGTGTCTGTTGGAGTCACTGTTGGCAGCAAGGGTTTGCCGTGGTTTCAGCATTTTTCTGCAAAATGTTAGTAATATTTGGGAAATGGACAGCATATGTGCCCAGAGCTCCTTGTGAAAACAATGGGAGTCTGAATTGTTCAACTGTGTGAGATCACCCAAGCCCATTTGATCATTGACTCTTTCTTAGTCTTGAGTACATCTCGAATATAGCTGTGGAAAGCTTAGAGAAGGGTGTGATTCTGTCCAAACCAGAAGGAGTAAATGAATGAAAATAGTCATGGGAGTGAAATCCCAGAGTAGCCCCATTTTAGTGACCATGTTTCTCATGGTTTGCAGACAATGTGCTTTTCCTCTTCTGGTTCACCAATTATGGGATGTTTCGCTTCTGCTTTTCCAGAGTGTTGTGGTAGGAAAGGGAATATCTTCACTGCTGTTTACAACACTTGAGTTCTGTTCATCACAAATCAGTTCCACATGAGATAGAAAGCAATACAAGAACTGAAGCCTTTGGAAAGAGGGAATGGTGCAGCTCATAGTATTTCCTCTTCTGCTTCATAGAGTTTGCTAACTGCATAATGGGGTCTTTTTACTCGAAATATTGAGTAAATATTTTTATATACAAAATATTGAGAAAACAAAACCAGAACATTTAGTCAGTATGCCTTGTATACAGACTGCAGGCACTACCAGGTTTAACTTATAACTAAATGCTTAACTTGCATTAAGACCCTTCATCAAAACACATTCATAATCATAGCGCACACATTTAGATTCTAGGTAAACATACTGGTTTTAATTTTCATGTTGATAAAATGCATTTACAAAGAAGAAGGAAAAGGTATAAAATACCTGTTTGGAAGCTTTAATATTCTGATAAAAGTATTATATGATGTTCTGTAGATTACCAGAAGCAGTGACGCTGTCTTGAATTTGACAGCTATTTTAGCATATGTGACAAAGGAACAAGTTTTTCCTCTCCCTGAGGAGAGGAAAACACAAAAGAAAAATTAGCAAAATTTGTCAGCTATTCTAGTAGCCTTTGAGAGGTTTTAGGAGAACCTTCTTAATCTTTTCAGAAAATAAATATATGCTATTCCTTTTAAACACTCCCACCTATGAAACACGAAACTCAAAGATTATATATAAAAATCAATATTCTATCATCATGTTGCTTCCCAATGTGGTGAAATTAATTGGCAAAAGCCCTTAATTTCCCATGTTACCTCTATGTAAGGAAGAAAATAATCAAAGAAATAAACTTCTGACATTTAAACAGAAAGAGAAATATTACTTTCTTTACATCATCACACTTCAAAGATTAACCAGGCAAATGCAATTGAAAATAATAGTGCATAATGAGCTTTTTTATTTTTCATTTGTGACTTTTTTAGGTACTTTCAGAGGGGAAAAATTGGGAGGGGAGGAAGGGACTGGAATAGGGAAAATCTTTTTTCTGAATTTAAAATTCTGCAACAATAAAAGGAGAAGACACGAACTGCATTTTGACAGTGACACTGGGAAAAATCTGGATGCGGAATGGGTTCTTTGACTAAGAGTCTGTGATACACCACTCCACAGAATGTAATGCAGTGACAGGGCTGTGCCTAATAAGAATAAAGGCCTTCAGTTTGTGATTAATAAGAACCTATTATTTAAAGATTTTTACTCTGTATTTTCCTTAAGAACCCTTTTTGGCATTTGAGAAAATGTGTAGAACAGCTCTATATGATTTTGGTATTTAATATTTGCAACATTTCTGCAACTTTTAATTGACTTCTGTTTATGTGCGTTACAACTCAGTACAACATTTTTAAAGAGGCATGTATTTTCCCAATTTCTTATTTATTCCTGAATGAATAAACCAATAATTTCTCTAAAGATGAGGAAAATATATGCTCTATATTATGCTGTGTCTTCACAGTTCTAATAGATCTTTGACATTCACTGCCTTAAACAAAAACCCTTTCCAAATCCGTTAAAATCAACCCCTTCACGCTGCTGCATACAATTCAGTCATTTATTAGCCTGTCCCTATTTGTTCAGCATTATCTCATCTGTTTGTCCTATGGGGTGTCAATTATTTAACTGTAACCAGTCCAGTACATTGATTTCACCTCTTGAATGTAACGGCTTAAGACAATTTCTTTTCACAGTGGAACAAGGTTCTGTTGCTTTCATTATCTGATGCCTATTTCATCTAAGGCAGACGCTTGGAGCCTGTGAGTAATACCTCCTTTTACTTGAATGCATTTAATTTAGCAGTCTTTCACAGCTGTTTAATTCATCCCAACTAGTTAATGAACATTCATAATACCAGTATAGATATATTTTCCTCTAAAAATCAGTAAAATGAATGTATTAAAAATGGTTTCACCAACCCTCGCTACTAAGATTCTTCAATGGAATTTCAAAATTAGTTTGGGAGTGAGCACATGTTCAGAAACAATATAAAAAAGACAGTACTTTATAGTAAAACATACCACCCAGCAAAATCTGAAACAAAAGGAGGAGCCTACAGACTAGAGGAACCTCTAAATAGCAGACTAATATTTTTTCTAATATATACTGCTCTGTCTATGTGTGACAGTCTCACTTATGTTCTTCTTGAACAAGATTTTGAGATCCATATACATCCATAGTGCTTATTAACCGAACCAAATATGTTTGCCATATTTATTCCAGTAATACAGCACAGCTCAATTAAAGACTAAACTTACTGAAGTGTGGGTTACGCAACCAGCTTTTTGGGAAATATGTTTTTTGAGCAGGCATGGGGATCTCTGGGATCCCAGGGATGCATGTTCTCCATCAGGGACATCTGTGACACCAGTTCCCAACCTGGCAAGCCCAGTTTCTGCTGGAAAACGCTTGCTGAACTTCAGAGAGAAGGATTTTGCAGTGTCCAGGTCTATATGTTTACTACACTTTTCTGTGAGCAATACCCTACTATTACACAGCTAAAATCATTCTTCAGCCAAAGTACAGTGAGACAAACAAAGAAAAGTTATTCACAACCTCCAGAGTGCTCCGATTTCTGCATCCATCAAACTAAACATCATAGCTTGAAACTTCTCACGTTATCAGTGAAGAAAAGTGAGACGAAAACAAAAGGAAGCTACTTACAGTGAGATTAGATAGAAGAATTTTTCTCATTCTGTGCAGTTAGCTAGCTGTTGGCTTTTCTACCTTTCACACCTCAGGGATTTCTAGTCTGCCCTGTGTTCTGTTACAAAGAGATTCTCTCTAATAAGTAAAACATGTTAGCATTTTATAGCCATTGTCTGTTCTGCTACACCATCCAGACAGATTTAATCTTTTGTTATGAAACTAGCTATTCTTACCTGTCCACGAGACAGCTTAGCTGTCTTAAGTCAAGATTTTTCTGATGACTTCTGTATTTTGTATAAGTGCTGTGGGGCAGGAACAGGCAATTAAAAGAGAAAGGATGAACCTGGAGCAAGACACATGCCTATGCTCTCACACACTAGCTTATTCAATATCTGTTTCTAGGTTAAAAAACAGTCTCGGTAGAAGCAACTAACCAAGCTGACTTTCTGGTTCACTGCCTGCAGCTAGCTGCAGTTAAGGTCCTCAGTAATTATCTGTCTTGAAATGATTGTGTGAATCAAATCGAATCGAATTGAATAGAATAGAATAGAATATTTCGATTGTAAAGTACCTATAATGATCATCTAGTCCAACTGCCTGACCACTTCAGGGCTGACCAAAAGTTAAAGCATGTTATTAAGGGCATTGTCCAAATGCTTCTTAAACACTAACGGGCTTGGGGCATCGACTGCCTCTCTAGGAAGCCCGTTCCAGGGTTTGACCACCCTCTAGGTAAAGAAATGCTTCCTAATATCCAGTCTAAACCTCCCCTGGCGCAACTTTGAACCATTCCCACATGTCCTGTCACTGGGTACCAGGGAGGAGAGATCAGCACCTCCCTCTGCGTGTCCCCTCTTGAGGAATCTGTAGAGAGCAATGAGGTCACCCCTCAGCCTCCTTTTCTCCAGACTAGACAAGCCCAAAGTCCTTAGCCACTCCTCATAGGACATTCCTTCCAGCCCTTTCAGCAGCTTTGTTGCCCTCCTCTGGACGCATTCAAGGACCTTCACATCCTTCTTAAATTGTGGGGCCCAGAACTGCTCACAGTACTCAAGGTGAGGCCACACCAATGCTGAGCACAGTGGGATAATTAAGTCTTTTGACTGGCTGGTTATGCTGCGTTTGATGCACCCCAGGATGCGGTTTGCCCTCTTGGCTGCCAAGGGCACACTGCTGACTCGTATTGAGCCTGCTGTCGAACAGCACCCCCAGATCCCTTTCTGCAGGGCTGTTCTCCAGCCACTCCCAGTTTATACTTGTGCCTGGCTTTACTCTCTCCTAAGTTCAGGACCCAGCATTTGGACTTGTTAAATTTCATCCCATCAATCATAGCCCAATGCTCCAATCTATCTAGATCCCTCTGCAAAGCCTCTTGTCCCTCAAAAGAGTCAACAGCACCTCTGAGTTTGGTATCATCAGCAAACTTGCTAATGGTGTATTCCATTCCTGCATCCAGATTGTTGATAAATATATTGAACAGAACTGGCCCTAGAACTGAACCCTGAGGAACACCTTAGGTGACCAGTCGCTAGTCAGACATAGCCCCATTCACTACAACCCTTTGAGCTCTGCCCTTCAGCCAGTTCTTCATCCAGTGCACCATGAATCTGCTCATCCCACAGCTGGACAACTTGTCCAGAAGGATGCTGTGAGGGACAGTATCAAAAGCCTTACTAAAAATCCAGAAAAACTATATCTACCACCTTTTCTTCATCCACTACTAGGTGGGTAACCTTATCGCTGGAGGATATCAAATTAGTTAAACAGGACTTTCACTGTGTGAACCCATGTTGACTGTGCCGAATTGCTGGTGGCTGGCTCAATACCCCTTTTCTAAGTATCCTATAAAATATCCGTAGAATCATAGAATCATAGAATGGTTTAGGTTGGAAGGAACCTTAAAGATCATCTAGTTCCACTCCCTTGCCATGGGCAGGGACATCTTCCACTAGACCAGATTGCTCAAAGCCTCATCCAACCTGGCCTTGAACACCTCCAGGGATGGGGCATCCGCAACTTCTGTGGGCAACCTGTTCCAGTGTCTCACCACCCTCACAGTGAAAAATTTCTTCCTGAGATCAAATCTAAATCTACCCTCTTCCAGCTTGAAGCCATTACCCCTCATCCAGGCCCTTGTAAAAAACCCCTCTCCAGATTTCTTGTAGGTCCCCTTTCAGATACTGGATGGCTTCTATAAGGTCTCCGCAGAGCCTTCTCTTCTGCAGGCTGAACAATCCCAACTCTCTCAGCCTGTCCTCATAGCAGAGTTGCTCTAACCCTCTGATCATCTACTTCATATTCTTTGGAGTAGATGCTCTGATGAGCCTAGACTTGTGCACAGGAATCCAGTGGCGGTGTTTTTTCAAACTGGCAGCAAGAGAAAGTTGATAAGTTACTCAGGTTTTTTTCACTTCTTAGTTCATAAGACTAAACTGTGTTCTTTAACATGTGCTTACCTGTGATTATTTAAAAAAGGGGGAGGCATATGGCTCCCATCTGTTACAGCTAAGCAAAAGAAGAACCATGCAGCAGGAAGCCTATGAACACACTGGAATGCAAAAGATACCCACAAGGACAAGTGCAATGTAATGTACACATCACACTTTTGAAAGGTCAGTAGAAGTTACACATCCCACTCCATGATGTTGGAGCCAGCAGCAAAGTGCTATTAATTAAAAGGGAAATGTTAGCTTTCTTGATAGATCACAGAATCACAGAATCATTTAGGTTGGAAAAGACCTTTAAGATAATCTAGTCCAACCATTGACCCTACTCTACCAGGTCTGCCACTAAACCATGTCTCTAAGCACCACATCTACACAACTTTTAAACACATCTAGGGATGGTGACTTGACCACCTCCCTGGGCAGCCAGTTCCAATGTTTGATAACTCTTTCAGTGAAAAATTTTTTCCTAATGTCCAGCCTAAACCTCCCCTGGCGCAACTTGAACCTATTTCCTCTTGTCCTATCACTAGTTACTTGAGAGAAGAGACCAGTGCCCATCTCACTACAACCTCCTTTCAGGTAGTTGTAGAGAGCAATAAGGTCTCCCCTCAGCCTTCTCTTCTCCAGACTAAACAATCCTAATTCCCTCAGCCGCTCCTCATAAGACATGTTCTCCAGACCCCTCACCAGCTTTGTTGCCCTTCTCTGGACACGCTCCAGCACCTCAATGTCCCTCCTAGACTGGGGCGCCCAAAACTGAACACAGTACTCAAGCTGCAGCCTCACCAGCGCTGAGTACAGGGGCACGATCACTTCCCTACTCCTGCTGGCCACACTATTCTTGAGACAGGCCAAGATGCCATTGGCCTTCTTGGCTACCTGGGCACATTGCTGGCTCATGTTCAGCCGGCTGTCCACCAGGACCCCCAGATCCTTTTCTGCCAGGCAGCTTTCCAGGCAGCTTTCCAGATCCAACATAGGGAATATGTATTGAAGCAGTGTGACTGATTCACAGCCAAGATCTAATGTAAAGGAAATGCAAGGGGAGAAATAGATCATGTCAAAGCAAAACAGTGCCCAGAAGGGCTACATGGGAACAAATTCTGTGATGGTTCTTGCTGTTCAAATGAGAAGTTGCTCCTTGACTCTGTTTTCAAGCACTGCAGCTGACTCCCTTTGAAACGAAATGGGGAACTGGTTTGGAAGGGAAGAGTGCTCTGTGTGCATGGTATGGATGAGCCGGTGTTACAGCTCCACCCAACACAGTCTGCCAACAACAAAATGCTGGTCTTGGGGAGCGCTCTAGTCCTGAATGCCACTAAGCAGATAAATGCAAAGAGGTGTCAGAATTGCATGCAGTCGTCAGAGTAATTTCATTTTGTATTTGTCTCCTTTTTGTTCGGGAGCAGAACAAACTACAAATGGCAAAACTCCTCTGAAACACAGATCCTACTTGACATTTGTCCTTAATGGTATTGTTGAGTTATGACTATGTACCCTTAAGTTGGTTTTTCTAATCAAATAAAGTAGATCAAATTAAACAAAATTTTCTAATCATTACTAATTTTCTTTTACTTTATGAAACTTTTAGAGGTTTAGAGGGGTTTTTTTTTAGAGTTTTTAGAATTTTTATACAAAAAGAATTTCATGATGGTATGACCTTATTTCTAATCTCTGTTGTTTTTCAAGCCTAACCTATTTATTTGCTGGAGTTTTAATTCCTTTTTTTTCCTTTAACTTTGTATTATAGGAAAAGATACTCTGTTATAACTGAGCTTTTTTTTTTTGATTCATGCTCCTGTGTGGTACTTTTACTAACAGTTGCCACGTGTCAACTGTTAATCTCTTGATGTTGTGTAATGACATAGATATTTGGAGTATTTAGAAGTTAAAGTTGTAAGAAGACTTTTTAATATCTGTATTTGCTACTCACTCAAGTCACAAATTCAGGTTACTTCTTACTTCTTCCTTATTGCATTTCTTGTGCCTCCCAACCCTCTTTTACTCAGCAGACACTCCTCTGCTGCAGAGTCATTTTGCTGACATGTTTTCTTGACCATGTCTAAGATGTCATTTATTGTACACCATTGCTCTCCTGTTAGACTTCCTTGTGATAGTTTTATCTTCCTGTTTTTAGGTTAACCTCTCACAAGTAAGATAAGAGCTGAGCTGAGACTATGAGCTGAGACTACGCCTGTGAGCTGACCCTGCAGCTGTTTCATAAGCAGAATAGCAGTGGGGCAGGAGAAGGGAAAGGGGAGCATGATTTTTTGTTGTTGCTAGTACATAAACCCATTTGTTCTGTTCAGCTTAACAGAGGTCCCCAAAATGTGCCACAGCAGATCACATGCATGGCAGCATTCCATTTGATTGGGAAGAGTGGCTCTTAAGACACAGCTTACAAATACTATCTGCAATTGGAAAAAGCAGCATTCAAATTTGTTTAGAGTTTAGCTTCAGAACTAAAATAAGCATTCCTGGGTTGTATCCTAAATTGCTTATATAAATGTACGTGTATTTGTAATGTACGTTGTGCAACAACATTACACCACTATTAGGAAAATGGCCAAAGGATTTAAATACAGCTAGGGTAGTTGCACTGAGATCTCCAGTAACCTGAGGAGAAACTAATTTCAAAACTGTTAGGTTCATTTTAGAAGCTTGCATCCCTCTGTGTGTTAATCTATTTCCAGTCCAGTTTTACAGTCTTGCAGTTTGGCTCTTCTATAGCAACGCAGCGTGCAATTCTTCTGGTTGATCTTAATTGGGAATCAATTTTTTTTAAGCAAAAGGAAGCTATCTTTAAATAGAAATTTTAAGATGTAAAAGGTCTCATTTTGTACCTACTATTTCATATTTGAGTATTGTATTTTACTTTACTTACAGTAGTTGCTAGAGAAAGCTGCAGTTTTGAAATAAACATGCTTTCCCAAAGCTTTATGAATTTGCATCCAGTATTCCTTTGGTCAATGGTATACTTTTTTTGCTACAGATCTTAAAGGGAAGAATCTAGGTACATGTGAGGTCCCAGGAAAAAGAAGCAAAGGATGCAGTTTATTCTGCATAGGTATTTACAATAATTTCAGTATAATTTTCATTGTTATTTTATCATGACCAAACTAGCTAAGACATAATGATTTTTTAATTACAGTTACTCTGACGACATTTCTTGCTTGCGGCTGCACATTTCATATTGTTGCAAGAACTAACCTTGTAAAACGATCCTTTTGCTAGAATAAAAGGAGGTCTGCAGGAGAAATGAGTGATTGTGAAATACAGGCTGACTTCTTGATCCCTTGGGGGAACTTTGCTTGCATTAGGTTTGCAAGTTCTGTATTATTGTTTTCAAAAGTGTAAGGCTATTTTGCAGAAACCGGAGAATAATAATGAAGTCCAGCACTTGAAGCATTACCAATTGCAGAAGACAAACTGGTCTCCCCTTCCACCCAATCTGCTGAATTTGACTCAGATCTTAGTTGCTGCATGGTAGTTACCATGTGAAGTGTTAAGTTTATTTTATTCTTGTTCCCCAGAGAACATCACTATGAAAACTTGTAATTGTATCAATAGGCCTTGAAACTTTCTGCCACTTCTGCTCAAATGGAAACTAAGACTCTAAAGTGAAGTTTGAAGGAGAAAACACACACAAAGGGGTGTGTAATGCCTTTCTCTAGAAGTGGAAGCAAAATTTTGAATGTAAATGATTGTAAATATCAAATTAAAAATAGTCAACAGCATCCCTTGTGGAAAAAAAAATCACCTTTGATGAAACATCATTTTTGATGCCTTGCCTTTGTATAAAAATGTCTTAAAGCAATTCAAACAATAGCTTCTGTCTACATACATGTACATTTCCAAACACCTGATGCCTCAGATTTCTTGGAAATGCTTGCAAATTAGTTTTGA
This sequence comes from Burhinus oedicnemus, assembly GCA_008921705.1. Lineage (NCBI taxonomy): Eukaryota > Metazoa > Chordata > Aves > Charadriiformes > Burhinidae > Burhinus > Burhinus oedicnemus. Next base: position 1,590,482 of record VFFE01007197.1, read on the forward strand.
AGGCCCCATGTAGACAAATGTGATTAAAATGCAGCATTTGTTCTTTAATTCAGACTTCTTTGTGGTAAAATTATTCTGCAGCCTCATGCAGTTGAAAACAATTCCTGGTTTCCTCTGTGCAGAGAATCATTGGAAGGAGACTCATCTATTCCATTACCGGAATAAAGTACTTCTGTACTTGTACTTATGTCACTCCTGACAGATGCCTGTCGATCCTGATCTGAAAGACCTTTAGCGATGAAGATTTCACACCCACTCTATCCCACTCTTCTGCTGTTCTTAGCAGTTGAAATTTTTCCTGAATATCTAATCAGAATCTCCTCTGCAGAAGTCCACTACTTCTTGCTCTATTTGGACAGAGGAAAAGCTACAAATTTTGCTTACTTTTATTTCAATTAAGCTTTTGAAAGGAAAAAAAAAATACAAAATTACTTAGAGAAAGGTATGAAAGAAACTAAATTCAGAAGAAGGTGAAAAGTAATCCTATGCAGGAATAATAAACAGCATGAAGATTGGATGGGATCAGTGGAAGTGGCTCTCTAGCAGTTATGCAGAAAAACATATAAGAGACTAAGGAGGATGATGAGATGACTGACATAACAATGTCAGGATACTGTGAAAAGAGATAAACATCACTGTGGGAAGTATAAAGAGACATATTAAGTAACTCTGCTACGTAGTACAAAGTAAGGTAAGGCTGGAGTACTGTATCCTATTAGGAAAGCTTCATTTTAAAGAAAGATGTAAAGGAATTAATGGAAGCTCGGATAAAAATGTAAAGAATCTGAAGTGTAGAATATATGATCAGGAAAGGCTAAACAAGCTGGGACTTCCTAGCTTGAAGAAGAGAATGCTTGAGAAGAAGATGACAGCCTTCATCAAATAGGTGAAATAGTTACAAGGAGAAAAATACATGATTATTTGAAGATCTTGCAGTTGTTCTCTTAGCTTTTTCTAGCATATTTTGCATCAGGCTGTAATCATAAAAGGGTTTTCCAGGAGCTGGTCGCATGTCAGAATGTCAGGACAGAGTTTGAGGTTGACTTGCCATCTTTGATATGTGCATTGACGTGCTTTAAGGGTATCCTCAAAGTCAGCAAGACTTGGGTGAGACCATCTTCACTTCGACACCCAGAAATGTGATCCCCTTGTGCTCCCAGGTGCTCCCTGTGATCTCCCCCGAATTCTGAAACCAGAATTCTTAAGTAGGTTGTTATCAGTGGAATTGAGTTGTTGACCAGATCATACTGACATGAATTATTCCATTATTTGTTGAATTGTCGTGTGCATAGTTTCTTGCTCTCAGAAACTGTGACCCTGGCCTCACCAGGCTTAACAGCTTTTAATAGCACTTAAGACCAAATAGAGCTAAGGCAAAGCTTCATCACCTTCAACACAGACAAGCAAAGTACATGGGCATTCTCACTCCATTACTATGAAAATCAGAGCGTCCAGAATACATGCTGATCATTGCAACACTAGAAGTAACTACACAAGTGTATGAAGATAAATTAAAATCAATTTGTTTGGAATTAATATTGATAAACTCTTTAAGACTTTCTACAATGTCAAATTTTTATGAGATTTATATCACCTGCATTGCATGCTGTCAGTAAAATGGTTTATATGTGGGACCTGGGGTATGATATTCTTTCATTCTTTGTCTGTGGATGGCATGTTGTAGGAGAAAAAAGCCCTTTATATCAGTTAGAAATGTAATTTTATACTTAGCATTTCTTAGTTAGTTACATTTACTTGTTCTTCATATTATTTCACTGTTTCTAGAGCAGCTGCAACTGAAACAAGGAAAAAAAACCCTTTAATTTTGTAGAAGAAACACCATGAAGATGTATTAAGGATTAATTTCAGCAATCAGTTTTCATACTTACAAGTTAATGATGGCTAACCAAAGGTTTTGCTAATTGAAGATATATATTTTAATAATAAAATATCCATGTTGGCCCTTTTTCATTTATAATTTTCAATAAGTAAGATTTGTCTCCTTTGTATACTTCCCACATGAGCAAGCTGCTGAATGAGGGTACTAAAAGGGTCAGAGATTGGAAGGAAACCTTAGAAAATAGAACCGGAAGGGATCTAGAGAGATCTTACTTTTCATCCCCATGTGCATGTTTAATATCATTGCTGTGAGTAATCCTGATAAATTAAGTGGAGTAGCTCACGTGTGTAAATACAAGGATACAAGTCTGCAGGTCTGAGGCTACATTTTTTAACTATTAAACTGCAATTTTTGATTTTTCTTAAGTACTTTAAGTTGTTGATTTGAGAAACTCTGGACTGGTCAACCATTTAAAAACAAAAAGTTCCACATATTTACCAGAAAAAAGGATACTAGAAAATGAAAAAAAGGTATTTCAAATAGTATTGTTGTGCATTTAAATAATAAGTATTAAGACTACTACATGTGTAATTTAGGAGCACTAGATGCTGACACTGTTGGGTTTTTTTGTTCTTTTGTTCTTTTGTTCTTGCCTTAGTTTTATTTGATTTATACCAACTTGTTCATACTAACTTTGTTTCTGAAAGGAGTAAATACTATTACTTCTGAAAGGGAAGTGCAACTATTTTAAAAGCATTATTTTAGGTGCTAACAAAGCAATACTTGTTAAACAGACCATTTATAAGCTCAGTAGATGCTAGATAATTTCCAGCTTCAGAAGAAATTCTGTCTCAAGCATGGAAATTATCTCTTCCTCTTTCAGAAAATGCAGTTAGGAGAGGTATTGTAATCAACAGAATGAATTTCAGCTACAGTGTCCCCTCCCCAGGAAAGCACCACGTCCACCTTGAACCAATCTGAAAGTGGAAACGAGCGGCGTGATGACACAGTATTGGGATCCTAGAAGTTGCAGTCATAGCTTGGACCAAGAGAGGTCAAGGGAAAACTAGAGAGGTGTCACAATTTGACACATGACGGCCTTTCACAAGGGAAGTGACAATAAAAGTAGTACAACAAACTAAGAGCAGTGTGTTTTTTAGGGCAAGATTCATCTGCCTGGAAGTTCACAAATATTTCTCAATTGCTCAGCTGGATAATTATTTCCACATGTTTATTGCTGGGTCTAGCTCTTATGGCAAAGTCAGCTCTAAACTAAGTGAGAATTGCCATCATGGGTTCCTTTGATGTTATGCTTTCATCTAACAGCTCTAGATTTGAGCTGTCATTAACACAAGTTTCTGTGTAAAGCACTACATATTTTTAGAATGCTTTCAGATATAGATATGATATTTGCCTTACTCAAATGTTTGAAATAAAGAGTTCATATCTACTGTTTCTATTCTACAGTGTGTCTAATATCAGGGCTAGATTGTGAATTCATCACTTATTCTGATTAACCATAATCTACAAAAACAAGTCTACTGAAAACAGTAACAGTTTTTGTGAAACTTTCTTGGGAGTCTTGTAAACAGTGTGTCAATCTGTGCAAAGAAAATGTGGTACTGGATCTGCAGCACTCTCTAGGTTGCCTTAATATTTGTCAAAACATCTGACAAATAATCAGTCAAAATAAACCAATTAACACTTCTAAACCCCAAAAATTCTAGGCTCTTTTGGTAACATTGACCATCACAGGAATAAACTACTTCTTATTTTGAATAGCAGGAGACTGCCCAGAAACAGCAGGTGCATTTGGGTCAGGTTTTCCAGGATTTGGATCATGTACAAATTTCTTCCACCTTCCAAACTGCATCAAACCATTCAACAGCCCTTTCATTTCAACCCTGAAATTTAGGATATTTTTTTTCTATGGGGATATATTCTGTCTCTTCTCCCCATCAACTGATCCTTAACTGATTCAACCTATTGAATTCTTGAAACCTCTTTTGCAGCTTGTACTATCTGATCAGTTGATCTTCCAGCCTCTTTTGTATGTGAGTACGAACTTGGCTTGTTGCATATCTCCAAATAATTCTTTCTCTACATACACACACACACATATATATATACACACACGTGAGTTCAAACAAAAGACGGGTTGTAATACATGATCACATTCGATCAAAAATGGTCGAACAATTCACAAAATTTACTAATTAGAAAAAAAAACCCTAACCCATGAAGGGAAAGAGTTCCACTCATTTGTAGTCTTAGTAAAAGTGTCTGGAGACAATTTAGAAGGCCTTAGTCATACAGCTCACATAAATTAACAAATCTGTGAAACTCATCCCTGAGCTAAAATATGGCTCAAAAATCTGTATTATTTATATCCCACTTAAGCAATATTATGAGAAATTAGTTTTTAAACCATTTGGTAGGTTTCAATCACTGCAGTAATGAGCTACAGTTCTGGCCATTTAAATATGATATATATTATTTTACCTTCCTTGTATCCAAAGGAATGAGATAACATTTCCTTATTGTGATAAAATATAACATCAAAAATTTATAATGCCACTATGTATATTACTTTTGACATAGTTAGATATAGTAGGGGAAAAAATTCCCAGAGGTGGGGGGTGGGGAGGAAGGGTTAATGAACAAGCACATATGAATGTATAAGAAGAAAATACTAAATATATCCTATGGCCAAATTGTAAACAGCTGGAATAGCTAGAGCTGTTCAGAAATTAACATATACGTTATGTGGTAGCAGGACACAGTTATCTCTGAGTGGGAGTTTTCTTTACAGTGAGATGGTACTGCTGATACTATTAATGCCTTTAATTGTTTACCTTGTATCTTCAAGAAATTAAGAAGCTTGTCTACACAGTTTAAATTGACAAAAGATACAAAGCCTTTAAAAATTTTACTATATTTACTATTTTATGAGGATGTCTTCCCTAATCTTCTTAGGTCTCTATCTCTGTAAATCTTGTTAGGGTACTCTGTTTCTTAGCCTTTTTATTTTCTTCCTTCCCCCTTACCACCCCCCTTCCATTCCAAAGGTGAAATACATCAGTTTAGGTTCTCACAGGGTTTTTAGACACTGCCACATTCATCAGTGCAATGCCTGTGTCCCAGGTGGTCTGTTACCAAAGTGGGATTTCCAGCCTCTAAGTGAGTTCTAAAGGTTCCCTTAATGACACGTAAGGAGAGCTTGGTCCTGATGTCACAGAATGCTGCAAACTGACTTGGAAATGGTAAACTGTCTGGCATAAAACGTCGAGGAAGCATATGCCATATAAGGAGAGGCTGAAGGAATGGGGCTTATTCACCCTGGAGAAGAGAAAGCTTTGGGGGAGCCTAACAGCAGTCTGCTGGTACCCATGAAGAAGTTATCAAGAAGATGGAGCCAAGGTATTCACAGGCGTGAGAGGATGAGAAACAATAGGCATAAGCTGAACCAAGATACATTCAGACTGGATATAAGAAAAAACTTTTTCACTGTAAGGACAGTTAAGCAGTGGATCTGATCACCTAAAGAAGTTGTGTGCAGTCACCATCCTTGGAAGTTTTCAAGACCAGACTGGATAAAGCCCTCAGTAACATGGTCTGACCTCATAGCTCACCCTGTTTTGAGGTCAGCAACTTCTGACCCTGCAGAAGATGACCTCTTGAGGTTGTCTCTCACCTGAATGATCCTATTATCCTATGATCCTTTTTATTTCTATCTTGAACAGAGAAACAGACTGAATATTTATTGATCTGTCTGTTCATTTAACTGCCTGTAATTTAGAGGTTAATACGTTTTTAACAAGGAGTTAAAGAAAAGAAAAAAAAGCAGCTCCATCCTAGACAGAGGTTGGAATGTAGATCTAACCCAGGTGATAAATGAACCAACCAGGGAAGATGCTCTGTAGAATTTGTTACTCACCAACAAGGAATAATTTGTCAGGTGGGTGAAGGCTGAGGTCAGCTTTGTCTGCATTGATCATGAGATTTTGGCATTCAAAATCCTGAGAAAACTGAGCAAAACAACAGAAAGATCAGACCTATGGACTTCCAGGAGGTAGAATTCAGCTTGTTCAGGGGTCTGTTTGGCAAAATCTCATGGAAAACTGCAAAGGAACCCAGGAGAGCTGGTAGATCTTCAAGGATATCCTCCTCAAAGAACAACAAGCCATTCTGATGCACAGGAAGAAGGTCAGCATGAACAAGGACCTCCTGACTGAGTTCAGTCTCCAAAATGAACCCCATGGCAGGAAGAGGTATGGACAGACTACCTGGGAGGAATATAGAGGTGTTACCCAACATCCAGTGTTGGAGTTAGAAAAGATAAAGCTCAGCTGTAGTTGAAGCTAACACGGGATGGAAAGAATGGCAACGAGAACTTCTGTATGTACATCAACATACAAGGACATACAAAGGGCCAAAGAACCCAATGCCTTTTTATTGCCTCAGTTTTCACTGGCAAGGTCTGCCATCTGGCTTCCCAGGTCACTAGGCCTGCTGGCAGAGTCTCTGGGAATATAGAATTCCCCATTGTACAGGAAGACAATTAGGAAGTAATCAAGTCAGTTTGGCATACAAAAATCCACAGCATCAGATGGGCTTTGTTTGAGGTTGCTGAGGGAGCTGGCTATAGTCATTGTAAGGCCATGCTCTATCACCCTTGGAAGGTCATGGCAACTGAGAGAGGTTCCTAATGAACAGAAAAAGACAAATATCACACCACCTTCAGGGAGATCAAGAAGGCAAACCATGTAACAACAGACCAGTCAGCCTAATTTATGTCCCCAGAAGATTATGAAGCAAACCCTCCTGGAGGCCCTATCCAGGCATATGTATGACAAGAAGGTAATAGGGAAAAGGAAGCACAGATTTACCGAGGGGAAATCCTGTCTGCCTATTATAATACAGTGCCAGACTCTGTGGGAAGGGGATAGCAGTACATGACATTTACCTTGATTTTGGCAAAACATTTGACACGCTCTCACATAGTATTCTTGTAGTCAATTTGATAAGATATGGACTAGAAAAGTGGACTGTAAGATGGGTGAAAAATTGACTACGCCTTCAGACTCACAGGGTTGTGATCAGCAGCACAAAGTCCAAATGGTAGTCATTACTAGTGGTATCCCTTAGACGCTGATATGGGGGGTGATATTTTTAGTGTCTTTGCTAATAACTTGATGTGACAGAAAGCACCTTCAGCAAGTTAATGGATGACACCAAATTGGAGATGGGGATCAATACACTGAAGGACAGGGCAGCTATTCAGATGGTCCTCAATGAACTGGACAAACAAGTTGACAGGAGGCTCATGAAGTTCAACAAACACGGATTTATGGACCTACATTTTTATGTGGAATAACTCTGTACAGCAATACAGGCTTGGCCCCAACTGACTAGAAAGCAGCTTTGCAGGAAAGGGGTAGGGAAACCTGGTGTACAAAAAGGATGTAAAATAAACATCAGTCAGCAATGTGCCCCTACAGCAAGGATGGTCTACAACATATCAGGCTGTGTTAACGAGAATGTAGCCAGCGAGTCAAGGAAGGTGATACTTCCCCTCTGGGCTAATCACAGGTGGACTGCTCTGCCTGCTTGTGGACTCCCAGTACAAGAAAGACATGGCCATCCTTGTGCAAGTCCAATGGAGGGTCAAAATGCCTAGGGGACTGCAGCACATAGCGTATGAGGAGAGGCTGAGAACTGGGTTTGTCCACCCTTAAGAGAAGAGATGGGTGAGGAGACATCTTGTTTTGAAGTGTCTAATAAAAGCGTGTAGAGAAAGTCAAGCCAGATTCTTTTCAGAGATAGATGGGGATGGGACAAGCAGTAGCAGCAGCACAAATTGCATCTGAATGATGTTGCCATACTGAAGTGAGTCCAGTGGACCTCATTAGGAGCTGAAGCACATGAAATATTACGAGAGACTGAGAGAACTGGGTTTGTTTAGGCTTAAGATGAGAAGTTAAGAGGATTTCTTACTGCTTTTATAAAGTTTTTAACAGAATGGCATAGAGAAAGTGGAGCGAGGCTCCTCTCAGAGATACAGAGTGCATTGCACAGAGGACAATGGACCTAAGTTGCAACACAGAAAATTCTGATTAGATTCAAGGAAACCAATTTCATTTGACATCTGTTAAGCACTCAAAGAAGTTACCCAGAGAGGCTGTGGAATCTCCATCCGTTCACCTGGAGAAGGCCCTGAGCAACCTGATCTGGCTGAGCCTGCTTGGAGCAGGAGTCTGCTTGGATTAGATGACTGCGGGAAGTTGCTTCTAGCCTAGATTTATAGATTCTATGATTTATCTTTTAATTGTTTTAGAGAAATTTTGTATGTATTCTATATTTTTAATATAGATTGACTGTATTAATATATTTTAACTTTCTCATTTTATAAAAGAACATTTAGAAGACAATATAAACATTTTCTATGTTTAGAAGGCAGAATTATACAGTCTGTTTGTTTGGTTTAATGTAAATATAAGGCTTATCTTTGCTATCCATGTACTACAGAGGGCTTGTTTTGTTCTCCTGTGCAATAAAAATAGTCCCTAAATGAATTCATCTTAATTGTGCTTTTCATAATACATTCACAGAGCGTATGTTTATGCACCAGTCATGGACAGCAGAGTTCTGCTCTGAGGCTGTGTGATCCTTCTGTTAAGACATATGCAGGACTTTGAAGGAAGAATAAATCAGTAAAGCAGTTATATTTATAAAATGTATATACACACACACATATATATACATACACATATACAACTTATACATATCGTTTATGTAATCTGGAATAAAGTCTGCAAGCAGTCTTCTAGACAATTCCTCTTTCCACAACTCTTACAGTTATATCAAAAACTAAAAGTAATTCTGCCTCTACAGACACTTTTGCATAACCCACAGATGTTTTCCCAAGACTACCATGTGCTCAGGTGGTAGGGTGAGACTTGGAAGGTTATGTGTAACAGCACCACCTGGTGAAATATTTTTGAAGTCTACATAAGGCAGTACTAGTTGACAGGCTAGTAGTCTGTGAAAATCAAGGCGATGTTGAACCAAGCATTTCCCAAAATAGGTTTTCTAATTTATTGCATACTTCAGAGTTGCTTTGAAGATCTCAAGTAATAAACCCAGTCATTTAGTACGGAACTTGCAGTTACCTGAATTTCATGGTCGTACCTTTGCAGCAGTCACCACAGGACTGGAAAAGAAGCCTCAAGAGGTCATTTAGTCCATCCTGTGACCCAGAACAGGATCATTTACCATTATGTACATCCTGCCAGCTGCTCTCTAACTTGTTGCAGTCATGTAAGAATCTTTCTAGACAAAAAAAAATCCTGCAGACTCTCTAAAATCTTCCCTGTTAAACCTACAATTAATTACTTCTCTCCCTGTTTACCATATGAACCAGTTATTCCCTTCTTTTTCATAGGTTTTTGTTTCTCTTTCCCTCAGCTTCCCTGAGTGTTTTCCAGTCTTTTACTCACTTCCATTTTTCTGTTATATATTATCTTTACTCTGGTCTAGCTCCTCCTTGAACAGCAGTGCCAGACTCTGAACACGGCGCTCTAGCTGCTCCTCGCCAGTGCCGAGTGGAGCAGCAGAATCACTCAGTATGAATTAGAGGCTACATTTGTGCTTATAAACTCCAGCTGGACATGGAGCTTTTTCAGGGAACATACCATGATTACTGTTCTGCAACTACCATTAGATCCCTTTTTTTCAGGTCTGTACCAGACCAGCTGTTCTGTATTCTGTATGAAGTGGATTTCTCCTGCCTACAGTTAACACCATGTGTTTCCCCCCGCCTGGTAGAATCCTACTTTTTTATATCATATCCCCAGCTTCTTAAGTTTCATTTTCACTTCAAATATTCTTGAGTCTTCTTCTAGCTTGATCTCACTTGCAGATTTAATAAGCCTGTTCTCTTATCTCATCCTCAGGCTACGCATGAAAACATGATACAGACCAGACTTAGGACAGACTTGCACAGCATCTTCCTAGATCGCTCCATTCATTCAGACACTGAGTCAGAAATAGCTGCTCTCTTGATGCAGATTTTCTGATCTCTAGCAACTCAGCACCCACTCTATAAAAATTTCATCTGTGGATTGTTTCCCTGGTTTGCATGTGAGAATACCATCTGAGATGGTATTAAAGACCTTACACAATCATCTTCTTTCTCTGAAGTCTGTTATCCTGTCACAGACAGAAATCAGATATCATCAGCCAGTGCCTAGGATGAAATTAAATCAGGTCTAGCTCATTTGAAAGCATCTGTTCTACCCAGTTATTCCCTCTCTACTAGAAGGTGGACTCTTAATTTTTTCTTAATTATGTTTACTTTGATAGTCATCTGATTGCAACAGACCCTGAAAAAATTATACCTAACCAGCAGGCCTCTCCACAGAGCCTGTCATAGCATCCCCTCATATTCAGTAGGTCTTTGGTTTTGATTTCTCAACTAAAGTCATTTAAAAAATCATTTCTTGCTACAGATCTTGCTGTTACATTTTGTATATATCATTTAATGCCATAGTCTTTTTTATTTTGTTCCTTCACATTAATGTTTTTCTACCTGTTTTTTTAATCTGGCCCAGATTTTTCTTCTGCACGTTTTTTTCTTTTCTTTTTCTTTCTTTTTTTTTTTTT
>VFFE01007197.1:1608974-1634597 GCA_008921705.1 Burhinus oedicnemus
CCTCTTTTTCTTCAATGGCCGGCGTCCTGGGAGGACTCGGTCTCTGCATCTACCTTTGATCCTGATCCTGATCCTGATCCTGACTCCAGATCCGGAATCCAGTTCCTGTCCGTCACTGAGTCCAGTCTGGGACTTCCCCTGAGCCTGCTGGTGACGTGATTGTCATCCTGGGAGCTTGATACGGCTTTGTATATTTCATTTCCTACTAAACACTTAAGTCTCTCTTTTTCTCTCTTTTCTTTCCCCTCTCTTTCCTGTCTCCTGAGTGGCGCAGGAGAGAGAGAGAGCATCTGTCGTTCCATCGGATTGGGCCAATCTGGCCCAAACCACGACAACGTCCCTTCCAGCCTCAACTGTTCTGTGATTCCCTGAGTTTTCTTTCAGTCCTAAGGAGACAGAAAACCTCTGTGAAACGGATAGGTCTCTGGTACTTTAGTTTTTGAGATCTTGATCACAAAAAATGAAAAAAATTACACAAAGACTCTTAGTGACAAGATGGTGCTCAAATATCTGAGAGATTGCTATAGCAGCCATTTATAAGCTTCGGTTCCAAATACACATCAGCAGTACCCAGTTGCATATCAGTCAGCTGGTTTGAAGAAAATGTCTGCAGTTGGAATATTTTGTTGATTAATATCAGTATATTTTCTCCAAAACAACAAGACTGGGTAATCCTCACATTCTCTTGAAGAGATTTCTCACCGTGAACTAGGCCTCACTAGTGAGGCAAAGGGCTGGGCTGCACTTGCCAACGACATGTACTCTACAGCTCCCCATTCCTTAGTGGTAGCAGCAGTAGGATTAAGCTGTGCTTTCAACCCACAATCACTATGTTTAAGGTGTGACGCCGTGCCAGGACCTGACTCAGCCCACACACCCAAAGTCTGCCTTCAGAAAATCTCTAGCCTCCTGAACCCCAGCACCCCAGTCTGTATCACTCATCTAATACCACTGGATTTCATGGCGAGAGTGACCTTTTGTCCTCAGTAGCAGTTCAATCCGTGCTGCCTTACTCCAGAAATAACACTTTATCCAAAATCTTGGGATCCATTGCTCTTGGCAGAACTCCTCAAACTTGGGTCCTGGAACATTACCAATTCTTACAACTTTCTGCTGTCAGCTGGGTGTTCTTATCAAATATGCAGCTGAAAACATTACCTCGTACTTCTTCACGCGATTCTGGAAGCCATCTGTGGTTAACACGTTTTTACTAAGGTCACTAAGTAGCTCAGCAGAGGTCTGTTTGAAAGCAAGCAGTACTAGCTCCATCTCTGAAGGGAGCATGAGGCATTTGTCTGTCAGAACATGCTGAAGCTGTGGAGAAGGAGAAGTGCAGGACCTCTGCGGGAATGGGAGAGACAGTATGGCTCTGGCAAGTAAGAAAATTATGAACAAATTTTACCTGAGAACCAAATCTGGAGTGATGTTCAACTCTTCTGTAGTTTTGTGCTTAAGACCAACCCAATTTAAATATTAACTTGTTGGTAACATTTCCTAGAGTATTCCTTCCTCAATCTAAGCAAAATAATAACCAATGACCATTAAATAAATAATAGCACAATAATTATAAAAACATGAGCCCAGATTGACTCTCTTGGAGCCAAGAAGACTATAAAATTAACAGCAGGAAATGTTTCATTTAGGAAAAATACTGGTCATTCCATCTTGCAAAACCTTATTTCACTGATTAATTCTGAGTTTTCAAAAAGTCTCACAGAAGTCCTGGAGGTAATATGTATGGACTTCTGTTTGCTTTTACCTGTTTTCAGAACTGGGATCATATCTTGAATTTTGCAGGATTCTACCATTAATTTGCACTGTCATTTGCAGCCGCTGTTAGGAGGGAGCTTCCTTTAAAATAACTATAACAGCTACCGAGGGAAAAACTGAAACAATGACAAAGATTTAGGAAAAATGGCTTTTTAGATACATATGAGTATGGTTTTCTTTGATATGCATGTAGTTGCATGTATTTATTTATTTTAACTGCTCATTTTGTATTTAGATTTATATATTTCTGTTGTGTAGTATGGGTTAACCTGACTAACCTGTGTAGGTCAGTAAGTGCCATGTATCAGATTTGATCATTGCAATGATTTTGAAGGGTTGTATAGTTACAGCTTTGCTTTAGGTGCATTTTGTTTTACTTTCAGTGGATTGCTTAGGTGGAGTAAGGATCATAATAAAATGTCTACAACCAAAATAATTATACCATTTATATGCCTTCCTTTTTGCAGGGAGAGTATGCAGATTGTGTTGTCTGAGTTAGTGGTCTTTGAATCAATGGTCTTGTCCTGTATTCAGGAAATCAGTACCTTTTTTAATCAATTAAAATGATAGGAACACCATATGTCCCAATTGAATGAGAATAAAGAATAATCCAGTCCAATAACTTGTCTCTGGGGAAAAAAAAAAAGCTACCTTACAATTCAGTGGAAAATGCAAGAAACCCATTGTGACATAATCTGCCTTTCATAATTTTTGTCTCATCTCTGTATCTACTGTCTTGCACTGACTCTACTCATGAAACAATAGGATCAATATTCCTCATCACTTATGTAATTATTGGCGATTATCAGACTTATTTTGACAACCGTATAAAACCAAATCCATTTAGTCACACTGATAAATTCTTGTTCTTAAAAGCTTCCTGTGACAGAGTTCCACAAATTAGCTGTAGGCTGTGTGAACTAACATATCCCACTTACTAATTTTACATTTAATTCCTTTAATTTTCAATCTACCTTTTTTTCTTAAAAAACAAAAAAACTAAAAAAACCCATAAGATTCCAAGCCATCTTTTCTAAATTTTTCATTTTATATGCATTTACTATGTTCCCTCTTATGTTTTCATTTCTGTGGATAACAGTCCTATATGCTTGCTAAACAGAAGAAACTCTTCCTTGTTGTTTTTGATTACTTGTGTTCTGAAGAATTTGTCTCTGTCTAGTTCTGCAATATTTTTATGAGATCAGGTGAGTAGGGTAACATGACTCAAGATGAAGCTGTATAATTGATCAATATAAAGGCATTATTGTATGTTCTAAATTATTCATCACCCTATTCTTTATGCATTCTAATGCTGTAAGAGTGTTTTGACTGTAGTCGCATATTGAACAGGTCCTTCCTGAGCTGCCTGTGGTACTGGTCTTGAGTTTGTCCAGTTAATTTGGAATTCTATAAAGCTGCCTGAGCAGTTTTAAATTTCTGAAGGTTTTTATTCCTTTCCTCCCACCTTCCCCAGATGTCCTATTCGCAAGCAGGTTATCTGGAAAAGTAGACGGTTTCCTAAGTAATACTACAAAGTTTGCACAAGTGTATAATTGAAGGTTACTGTCTTGAAACTGGAAAAGTATGATATAGTACAGAATTTGGAAACTAAGTCAAATTATAACAGTGAGTATAAAGAACAGCCTGATCAAAATAAGAAAGGGCAAGGTGCAAGCAGAGACAAAACTAATACACTTCTGGTTAATTTTATATTCATTCCATGCTTTTTGAAAGAAAGAGACTGTGGGAATTGTTGGCCCACACTATTCAGCTAATAACAGATGGTACCAAAACATCTGAAATACTGATCTATGTTTTGCTTCAATCTTTAATAAAAAGGTTATCTACGGTTAGATGACCAATGTAGTTACCATCTGTGATGAAAATGGGGAAGAAGTGAGTTTACTGAGGTTTTTTTCAGATCATCTGGATCTCAAGTTATTCCTTCAGTAACCTCAGAACTTATTAGTAATTACTCTTAAAAGTTTATGGAGTCTAAGTGAGGCCCAAAGTTAGATACTACCTTCAAGAAGGGGGAGGAAGAAACGTAAAAGAACACAAGGAATTATAGATCAGTCAGACTGTAATTTAGCACCTTAAGTAATAATGTTAAATACCTCAAGCAAGTCTGTATCTAACTCAAAAGTGAATTTCAGCAGGCTCCAGATGTGTGAAATCAAATATATTTCTGTAGGAAATCCTGTCATTTTTTTGAAGAGCACATAGGTGCAGTTCTAAGGCTTGAGAGAGCAAGTCCTAATAACTGGACTCAGTAAAATGAATCCAGAAAAATTCAGTAAAAATTAGCAGTCTTCAGTGTTAAACAGTAAGAAAAAGTTGTGTATCCCTGATGGGGAAGTTAATGTTGCTACGTAATTGCCCATGTAGATTTACTGTTTCTCAGCCTACTGGATTCAAGGTTACAGGGAGTGCCAGGCCCCCCGCACAAAATTTAATCTCCGCTTGTACAAGTGTGGACAAACCAGATGTATTGATGTATTGCTGCTCTGGCAGGGATGGCTCATGTGTTGGTGTCCTCCCAGAGCAGCACTAAGCAGGGCTTGTCGACCTGTCTTTGGCCGTGCTGCCACAGCCAAGCTCTGGAAGCGCAGATCAGCCAGTGGCCATATGTAATCTTACAGGCAGGGCAACTTGCCCTCCAATTGCAGCTCAGCGTAAGGTAGCCTGATGGACGTGGGCAGTGGCAGTACAGTGTCAAGACTACAGCGATGGGTTTGCTATACTGGGCTACTTTGGTGGCCAGCTGCTGAGGAGGGGAAACTGGCCACCAGCTGACTTGTGGGTAGTGCATTTTTCTCAGGCCAGTTGCTACAGCTCTTTTGAGTGCTTGCTATGTTGCAGGACTGTGGGATTCAGCATCTCCTCCTTGCAATTTATTTTCTGTGTCTAGGGATGTCCTAGAGCTGAGTAGAGAAGCTGAGAGCAAAAGGTCATTCTCTCTTTACCATCAGCAAGTTTGCTGATGACACCAAACTGGGAGGGGTGGCTGACACACCGCAAGGCTGTGCTGCCATTCAGCGTGACCTGGACAGGCTAGAGAGTTGGGCAGAGAGAAACCCCATGAAGTTCAACAAGGGCAAGTGTCAGGTACTGCACCTGAGGAGGAATAACCCCATGCACCAGTACAGGTTAGGGGTTGACCTGCTGGAAAGCAGCCCGGTGGGAAGGGACCTGGGAGTCCTGGTGGACAACAGGATGACCATGAGGCAGCAATGTGCCCTTGTGGCCAAGAAGGCCAATGGCATCCTCAGGTGCATCAAGAGGTGTGTGGCAAGCAGGTCGCGGGAGGTTATTCTCCCCCTTTACTCTGCCCCGGTGAGGCCGCATCTGGAGTACTGTGTCCAGTTCTGGGCTCCTTGGTTCAATAAGGACAGGGAACTGCTGCAGAGGGTCCAGCAGAGGGCTACAAAGGTGATCGAGGGACTGGAACATCTTTCTTATGAGGAAAGGCTGAGGGACTTGGGTCTTTTTAGCCTGGAGAAGAGAAGACTGAGAGGGGATCTCATCAATGCTTATAAATAGTTAAAGGGAGGGTGCTGAGAGAATGGCACCAGTCTTTTCTCAGTGGTGCCCAGTGACAGGACAAGAGGTAATGGGCACAAGCTTGACCGTAGGAAGTTCCATCTAAACATGAGGAGGAACTTCTTTCCTTTGAGGGTGGCAGAGCACTGGAAGAGGCTGCCCAGAGAGGTGGTGGAGTCTCCAACTCTGGAGACATTCCAAACCTGCCTGGATGCCGTCCTGTGCAACCTGCTGTAGGTGACCCTGCTCTGGCAGGGGGGTTGGACTAGATGATCTCCAGAGGTCCCTTCCAACTCCGGTGATTCTGTGACTCTGTGATTCTGTGATCCTTTTCCCTCTGCTGAGAGCTGGTCTGCATCTCTGACCAGAACACCCATGCAGGAGAAGACAACAGGGAAGGGAAAATGAAGGAAATGAAGGTTGATGGAGATTGATCGAGCCTGGGTGGCAAAGAGAATGATGCAGGGAACAGGAGCTTGTCCTGTATGTCCTGTTCTTATTTACCTCTTTCCCTAGGACCTGTCACAGATCCCTTGACACTAGTAATAAGCTGTGATATTGCATAATCACAGAACAGTTGATGCTGGAAGGGACCTCTGGAGATGGCCCATACAGAAGCTCTCTAGGTTAATCAATCTGCTACTGGAAAGTGTAATGCCTCTGGCATTGACAAGCAGCTGTGGACCTCAACCTTTTGTTCTGTGTTGGCTTGCTTCTCTAGAGGGGTACAGCAGATGCTTAGACACCAGCTGCTCAAGGAACAAATTCTATGATGTTGTTGGAGTCCCAAGGGTACGCAGAAGATAGTTTCTGACAATCTTAAGTGCTAGCTTTGCTTTTTTTTCCCTTTTAGAGAAATAAGGTGGAATACATGCAGAGCATTTTTTCTGAAAGTCCTTTGCTTTTCAACCCCAGATTATAAAATTCACTGTACCTTCCTTTTCCCTAAGGCACAGCAAACTTTCAGGTTGAGCCAAGTAAGGATGTATATTTTAGGCTACCTAGGGAAATTGGTCTCTAGAAACATATGGCGTTTCAACTTTAGCAATGACATAATTGTCATTTGACTGTAATAATGTTAATTTAATTAAATGCATGCTGGGGAAAAAAAGTGTTAATATGTTAGTTAAAAAGTAGAACATTCAAATTAGAAAGTCAAATTCAGATTTAAGGTACTGTGCAGATTTAATTACCTTGTCCATATAGAGAATGGTGTAGTCATTAATTACTTGACAGTATGGTATCTTTTTTCACTGGACCTTTGTGTCAAACTATAGATCTGCTCTAAGGACTGATGGGGGTTCTAAACATTAAGGCGTGGGATGTTCCTAGCTGGCGTTTGAAGCATGAATTCAAAGATGCAGGTTTCTAGTTTGAGGAGGGAAAGTAGAGGGGGTGAGTCCATCAGGTGGTCAAGAAAACACAAATTCGAATGGAAACGTACATTGGTACTCCCTTTTGCTCAGCTGTTGAGGCACCTTACGTCTGGTCTTTCAGAAGAGAGAGTTATGCTGAACTCATCGTTCTGGAAAGGCATGAGATACCACTGGGCAACCTTTGGGTTAATTAAGTTTTTGTCATGGAATTATAATTTTATTTCCTGAGAAATTGCATGAGAGTAATATAATGAGGAATTAGTTGTTACAGGCATAAGATCTTACTGAAACAACAAACAAATGACGTGATCATCATAGTAAACTCTTTGGAATGGCCTTTTCTGTTCAAGTCCAGAAAGGTGGAAAGTAGTGGAAAGCCATTAAAGCAGAATCAGCTGGGGGAAGAAAGACAACCAGCACCATCATCTGTGTTAACATATTGTGTAAGCTTCAAGTACTTTTGGGAGGATGATTGTCGTATACATGGAACAGAGAACATGCCTCATTTTGCCTGTTCTGATCTTTCACGCTTTTGTGAGTCCGTACAGAATCATGTAATTATTCCTGTATTGTAAATAGGTACATATGTGAGAAGTCACCCTTGAGAGATCAAAACTCCAGATGCCTGCAAATCCCAAATATTGAGATCTGCTTGTAAAATAAGTTTTATATTGCAGTTCTGGTTTGTCTCTTGATTTTTTTTAAACTCCCCTTGCTTATCCCACTATATATGTGTGTGTGACAGTGAGGGTGGCCAACTCCACAGTTTTTGAAGTGACTGCAAGTAAAGCCTTTTCATGTTGCAAAAATTCTCACACCCACCTCTACTAACTCCTTCCCGGCAATTAATTCTGCCAGAATGTTCTCCCCACATAGATTTGTGTTCATCCTTCAATCTTATCACTGCTGCTTCTGAGAGTTTTTCGCCCTCTCTCTCCCAGAACAGTGGGCGCAGATGCAACTTTTCACTTCTTCCTCATCTGTTCCTTCTGCCCCAGCAAGCACTTCAGGGGAAGGAAGAGTGAAAGCCAAGGAGCTTTTCTTCCTTCCAGCCAGCTGAAAGGAACAGGGGGGGCAGGGAAGCTCAGGCCTCATTCTTGCTTCAAACCCGAGGAATCTAAGAAGTGCAAGCGTATGGACAGGGCTTCTGAGCTATATGTACTGTTGGTTTCTCTGCTTTATTACACCAGTGGTTGATGTACCTCTTCTTCTTCTAGATAAAAATGTGAAGAGTAGCAGTGAAAGAAGGCGTTAAAGGGGCAATTTTGGTCCATATCATCCTGGTTACCTGCCTTCTCTTCCACCTGGCTAACGGTTAGTCCTCTGCTCTAAATCTCTCACTTGTGACCACTTAGGGTAGCGCCAGTTTTGCACCTCTTGTAGTGTCGTAGTACTCCCAAGTCCCTCTTGCTCCTGGCATTACTCCAGTTACCAGGAGCCACCTTTGGGGCATTTAGGCCCAGTAGCATCCACGTCGCTTTGGTCTCTGCCATGTTCTGGTGGTGCTGTTGTTCTGCTTCCATGGAGAGCTTAGGCAGCCCGGCATCCCCTGGGAGATAAAGGATGTGGCAAAGCAACAACAGAGGCCGGTGAGTGGGTCAGAGAGGGCAGAGAGGGATTTGTCCTGCGAGGAGGGACATTCAGTGAGGCAGTGGGCTGGGGAAGAAGAACTGCGTGCATGTGCTTACAAAACCGGTACATGCTGTGCGTGATGGACAGGTAACTTCTGTGAGCTACATGCCCGGTTTGTTTCAAGTGCCTGCTTTGTTAGGAATAACAAAGTCCTTCAGAGCAAGGAACACTGCGGAAAACGTATGTTATGCTGCTTCCTAACTTGAATGTCTGTTTTTGACAAAAATCGAGGTATAGTTTTTAAACAGGCGACTCAGCCTCGGGGAAAGGTACCCAGCGACAACAGCCCTGCCAAGCCCTCCGCCCGCGGGACTCATTTCAAAGAGATTTTCAGACGTATCTCCCTCTTGCGTCGGGAGGTGCTGCCACGCACCCGCGGGAAGGCGCGGCGTCCCCCCGGGCAGGCGGGCAGGGCGCGGGAGCCGCACACGGGGCGCCCCGCAGCTACCTGCCGCCTTCGGGAGAGACACCTTACGGAAGCACCGGAGCCCTCCGGGGGCGCTGGGGTTGGCGAGCTCTCCCGGCCGGAGGCAGCCCAGGACCGGGCGGAGGGTGGCGGCGGGGCGCGGTGGCCGCGGCAGGTGGCCCCGCTGCCCCTTGGGCATCTACCGGCGCCGGGGCGGAGGGGAGCGGGGCAGGGGCTGCTTTCACGGTGGCCCGCCGCCGCGCCTCCCGCTCCTGCCGCCGCCGCCGCCGCCCTTGGGCGCTTGCTCCGGGCGGCCGCCCGCTCCCCTCCCCGGCGAGGAGGAGCGAGCCTCCCGCCCCCACCTCCGGAGGAGCCGGGCAAGGCATGTGCGTACGGGGTGGCGCTTTCCGGAGGCGCACCAAGCCCCGGGCGGGCTACGCGGCGGCCGCGGCCGCCCGCCGCACCATGCCGCCGCCGCCGCCGCGGCTCCTCCTCTCCGCCTCCCGCGCGGGAGCGCGCCCCGCTCCACTCCCCGGCTGCCTCCTGCAGCAGCGGCGGCGGCGGCGCTGAGGGAGTTGCGCGGGCTCTGCCCGATGTGGCAAGAAGCGATGATGAGGAGGAGGAGACGCCGCTACCTGCTGGAGCGGGCAGAGCAGGCGGGCGGCGGCGGCTGCGGGGCGAGCGGCGAGCAGTCCCGCTCCCGGGACTGGCTCTACGAGTCCTACTACTGCATGAGCCAGCAGCACCCGCTCATCGTCTTCCTGCTCCTCATCGTGATGGGCGCCTGCCTGGCCTTGCTCGCCGTCTTCTTCGCCTCCGGGCTGGTAAGAGACGCCCTCCCGGTCTGGGACCCGCTGCCGCCGCCGGGTATCCCCGCTCCCGCCGCTCGGCGTCCCCGCTGCCGCCCGCCCGCCCGCCCGGCATCTCCGCACCGGGAGCCCTGCGCCGAGCCGAGCCGAGCCGGGCGGGACGGGACGGGGCGGGCGAGAGCCGGTGCTGCTGCTGCCGGGGAGGAAAGTTGGTGGCGGGAGGCGCCGGGGTGGCGGCGGGCAGCGGCTGCGGCGCCCGGGGACCCCCCGCCCAAACTTTGCTGCCCCGTGTTTTGAGGCGACGCTGGAGCGAGCGGCGGGGCGGCTGGTGGGGCGCAAACTGAGTCAACAAGCGCATCGAGTTTAATTCGCTTAATTCATTGGCGCTGCTGGTTTCCAACTGGCCGCTTCGCCGTAGTGGCCTTTGCGTGGCAGGGCTTAAATCGCCGCAAAAAAAATGCAGTCCGCACCAGTGTCTGAAGTAACATTTTTTTATGGGAAGTAAGCGGCGGCCGTTCCCTCCGTGTTTCCCACCCCTCATTATACCATTTTCTAGCGTTTGACCCATTTTCTCAAGAAAGCTTTCGGGGCAGCGCGGCCTTCGTTTTTAAGGGAGGTGAAGTTTGGTCACTCGGGTACCTTTTCGGAGTGTCCATTGCGGGGCTTCCAGCCTTCGGGAGGAAAAATGTGCCACAGCGGCAGATGACAGTCGGTATCAGTTTATCTCACCCCGAAATCTGTGGCGGTTTGCCCTTGCGTTGAACGCAAAGGAAAAGCTGCAGAGGGCGGTAAAATTCTTGCTCCTTACAGAGTTTTCCTGCTGTTAATGATTAGAGGCAGGCTGTTTGCGTTGCTGTATAGTTCTGAAGTAAAGAATGGGGATTTGAGGGGGTCTCAGACTTTCTATCTTTTTTTTTTATTTTATTTTTAAATCTTCTAATGATCTTTTGGAAAGCCTAACGTTTATTGAATAGAGCTACTGATGTCTAAGAGCAAGGATGAGTAGGTTAGTATAATTTAACGGATTCGCTTCTGGAGGCACTGAAGATAACAGCATTTGGTTAAAAAGACAGAGAATCCTGCTTTCTTGCTTATTATGACCAAACTTTTGTCTCAAAAACTGCAGGAACTGCTTGCAGGATTAGCTAAACTTAGAGTTAATTGCTGGTTTATTTCCTTTTTGTATTTGTATTAATTGTTTTTTGAGCTTTTTGTTTGAAGTGCTATTCCTGCTAAATACAGAACAGTTGTAAAATAGCTAACGTGAGGCCAATAATGGTGATGCCTCATATCTCAGTTGTTTACTGCCTAAACGTTTCAATTTTGGAGCTATGTGTACAAAATAGGGGTTTAACATCCTGTCTCATTCTTGTGTGTTAACTTGGGTGCTTGTCCATTAGGGCTGAAGGGACTAATGATGGAAATGGAAGTCCGTCAGATATCGAGAATGAGGCATACTTAGGAGTGGAGACGTACACGATACTCGCCTACAGTCAAGGCGGCAGAACTTGGGCTTGACAGTGTTTAGCATTACATTTCATACCTCTCAGTCACGGTATGATCCACAACTTGTTTACAAGTTGCACATGCTTATTTTCATAATTATATTTCTTGAGGTAAATCATTCACGATAGCAATGGTGGCATAGCACTGGGCCCAGATTGAAGGACTGCTGAAAGTTATGGAAACAAAACTATGAGCTGGCCGCATCTCACCAGGCGTTACTACTTCAGAAAGAGTGAATTTTGTAGTTCAGTCTGCATTTGGAATTCCAGACATACCGGAAGAGGAAAAAAAATGCTTTTAAAACCTTTTTCCTGAGCCTTTATCTTCCTGCGGCTAGCAACTGGACGGGTGAATGGAGAGAGAGGTGGGGTTCATCCTTAAAGTTTCCAGTCAGCGGATGAAAGTAACTTCAGGCAGAGAGAAAGCTTGCCTATATGGACTTCCAGCCACAGGATGTTGGGCAAAATCCTTTGGAGCCCTGCCCAGAGTTTTCACCTAACAGCGTTTTATTATAGTCTAGCTCTGGTTGCGTTTGTGTTTAAAATATTCCTGAAGGTTTAGACCTGTTTCTCCCGCACCTGAATAAAGAATACTCCTTTTATATAGCTGTAGAATCTTACTCCTGTTTTTTGTGCCCCATGGCATAAAAGGGGCAAGCAGTTATGAGTGGCTGAGCCACAAGACCCGATATTAATATCCTTGTCTTTATTTTGCACATCCAGTACCTATGCAATTGTTTTGACAGAAGATTGAATTTTGTAAAGGAGGTGCAATGGAAGTGAAGTGGGATAGTTGTATGCAGGTCTGTGCTGTGAATTTCAAGTTAAAGGAAATCTTTCTTAACAGTTGTTTCCTTTAGATTTCATACAAAGCAGTTAAGATTTTACTGAAAGTTACTTAAGCCCGTTGTGGAAATAAAACTCCCAAATGACTCACCATGACACTCCATTCGTATTTCTCACTTGTACTTCAAAGAACAGCTTAGAACACGGCATGTGGGGTCGGACACTGTTCAGAAAAAATGGATATTCGTGAAGCATGAAGCATTTTTATGTTCTAGGCTTTCTTAAAAAAAACAACCCTGAAACCAATGGAAGTGAGAGGCTTTCCTCCTATTTTGATTTTTTTTATTTGATTTTTAAAATACATCACTGTGATGTCCAAGTTGCCTTTTTTTTTTTTTTTGGCAATGTATTCTTAAGTGTTCTAAACACAGCCAACCACACAGGGATGTATTTCACTTACTCAGCTATTTCAACCTGTCAGAATACGAGCTGTAGCCTTCCTGATTTCAGATGAAAAATTTATAAAAGCTGTTGCAAAATTACAGTAAACAAGATTACTTATAAAGTGTGCCTGGAAATCTGATTACTTTTCCTTCAGACAATGTACTGCTGTTGTTACTGAGAGAGCTTTCTTGGGAGATTTTGCTTTTGTTTGTTTCAGAAAAATACTGTGATTTTGACCTTTGGAGTTAAGCACTCTGTCTCCTCAAACACTACATAGAAGACTCCCGGAGTCTGCTTGAAAGATGACCATTCACAGCTTGGACTTTTAAATAACGTAGTGACGGTATCAACCTTTGAATTCCCTGTGTCAAAGTATCCTCTGTGTTTCTCTGTACCTGGCGTGAACTGAAAACTGGCAAAATGAGATCAGTCATCCATGTTTAGCTGCTGCTTTAATCGATAGCGAGTAAATTATTTTCCCAAACCTGTGAAAGCCTTCCAGAGCTTAGAAACGCCGGAGGTCAGCTTAATTTTCTGTCTGGTTATTGTCTTGTTCTTTCAATATAATATATTGACAAACTCATTATTTGCCCCCCTCTCTTTTTAGTACTAAAAACTTATGACCATTTTTAGTGGTATCTAGAACAGTTTTGTCTCTGGCCAAAGCATATCTATTCTAACTGCAATTTGTAGGCAGAAAAAAAAAAAAGCCATTTTTAAATTCATAATGTAAAATGTGAGTGTATCTGAAATATCTGCAGTTGTGATGTTTTGTTTCTTACGCGGTTAAACAAAACTCTGACTGAAAACAGGGATGATGCCCAAATTGTACAATTTATTGGAAGACCGTAACTTTCCTTTACTCAGGTATTTTTTAGACATAAAGAGTGCCCTGTCCATAGGTACAGGCTTCAATAAAAACCTACAGGTTAGGAATATCAGAATCATTTAGCACAGATAAGGACTTTGTGGTGTAAATGGGAGAAGACCTAAGTCTGTGAAGATATTCTTTCTGTCCCTTTGCCCAAAACTCAACATCCACCAATCTACTGCTAGATACACGTGTTTTCTTTTAGGCTGGCCTGTGCCCCTTGCTCAAAGACTGCAAGCCTGCTATGCGGTGTTTATCTTTAACACTAGTCTGTGGTCTTTATCTGTCTCCAGAATCCTTGATGCATGTGACCTTCTAAAGCTCTTAATATGTGGTTGTTGATGTGTTGACGTTTTTTTGACGTGGAGCTGTATGCTTCTTGATGGTATCATTGGCCAAGTGGAGCATGTGTTGACTGAAAAGTGCTTCTACAATGTGGCATTCTGATGCCTTCCCTCTTCTGAAGCACCACGAGATGGTTTTGCTTTAGCTGCCTAATGATTGTCTGTGATGATCCCCCCCAGCCACTTCTTTGAAGTTTCTGAAAAGTTCATGATCATGCTGGTAGGCTCAGTTACGATTCCTGAACCTTTTTACTGATTCATAAACCCAAGAAACTAAAGGTTGGCTGCGTATCTGCGTTGCTGACCTACCCAAATACCTTCTGTAGCAAAAGTGGGAGTAGGGCAATCGTTCTTAAAGGGGAAGTAAATTAACTAGGGAGGTGTACCTGCAACATGGCAGATATTCTGCAGGAACTGGTTTTCTGGCATCAGACTGACTGAATTTACCTTCAGCTGATCCTGCAATGGAAGCCAAGGTAGCTGTCTCATTCTGAAGGGGCACATTAAAACTATTTAGCTGCCAACCTGGCTGGCAGGGAGCTGTCTCTGCAGAAAGAGAAGGGCATCAGAAAAGTCCTGTAAGCCTCCTGGGGCTTGAACTGGGAAGAGCCATTTCTTTGGGCCCTTAGTCAGAATGACAGCAAATCTTCCCTCCCTCCCTCTAATCGGTCTTACTTTGTCTAAAAGAAATCCTTGCTTCTTCTGGTAAAAACTGGACATTGGCCAAACCATTCCATATTTCCACGATCAGAATCTCATCCTGAAACGGAGGGGGGAAGTCTTCAAGTCTATGTGGAAAAAGTAGCTTTGGAAGACATGTTCCATCATTCTCATCGCAGTGTCTCAAGGTGCCTGCAGAAGGGCATCTGCTGCATGCTTCTTGTAATGTTCTTATCAGTACTCTGGATCTGAAAAATTTATCCATCCACACCAAAAGGTCACCACACTGATGTTGTGGTGATGTTATATCCCTATTCATGAGACGCTCTGTTATAACCTAATTGCGTAGAATAATACAGCCGTACTGTAAGTTCACAGCCATATTCTAAGTTCATTTGTACTCTCAACTCTAGGAAATCTTTTGACATCAGCCCTGTGTAATTTAAAGCTTTTTTGGTTCAAGAACACCAACTGTCTTCCCAAAGTCAAGAATACCCAAGGTCTGAAAACATTCCTTGGAATTCTTGCAGTAAGCCAAAGCATCTGATACGCTGTTTTCAAATTCCAGCGCATCCACTCCCCAAAAAAATAAAGCTAAGTCAAAGCAAAGGTAATGAACCAGGAAAATCCTCACTAGTTGAAGACAAGCAGAGACAGGGTTGTTTGCATGCTTGATGCTGTAGTTGTTGTGCCCAGGAGGTATCCTACCTCTTCTTAAACTCATTCTGCTAGATTATTGCTACTACCAAGTTGAGGAGAAATTCAAAACAAACATTCGTGTACTTATAATGCCTTTTCTTTCCATAATTCCAGCTATAATTGAGCATGCAGTTCTGCTTTCAAGTTCCCTATTAAAATGTTCCATGAGGAAATCCTATGTTTCTAATTTTTTTTCTTGTCTCTAGGCACCATAATATTACAATATATTCTTCCAGCTATAGTTGCTGGCTATTTGGCAGCTGTAACTGCTGGCTGTTTGATACAGTCTTAGCATATTGCTGTCCCTGCCAAACGTTCCTTCCAGTAGGATCTTTGGTCATCTGCACATGAATTCTTTAGCCGGTATTACCTCTTAGTCAGGCCTGTAAAGATTGCTGCATCTTCCTGTCTGAAGCAGAAACTGCCTAGCTTTGTGTCTGGTTTCATTCCTGGGTGCTACATCAGTCTGCGCCTTTTCTTGTTTCATTTGCTAATGACACTCCCAGTACATCTGTGGTTACTTTTAATGCTGCTAAGTGTGTCTCATTTGCCAGTCCCTAACAAGCCTGTGAAGAGAGCCATCAAGATAACGAGGTGCCGGTAGCAATCTCACTTTGCATACCTCTTATTCGTTCTTCATAGTGAATAACCTGCATGCTGAATAAGAACTGGATAAAACCATAGGTATGGCTATGTTGGAAAAATAGTTAGCCTTGAACTGTAATCTTAAATTAAAGTTTTGTGGGTACCCCAGCAATGGAAAGCTTATTTAATGCCACAAATTGTGACTTCAAACGGTGGATCCAGAACTCCTAATTGTTACTGCAGCTGACAAAAATGACAAATAACATACCGACTAGAGCTGTTGTTTCCTGAGGTGCAATGGGAATAAGACAGATGATGGATTGGGCTACGATTGCCTGTTGTCTTTATCAGCATCAAGCCAGGTGCGTGGATTCACAAATCATGTATTTGCAGCTTCATAGTGGATCTGCCACGGACCTGTGAATGCCTCTCTGCTTATCTCGATCAAAATTTTTGAAGTTGGTTTCAAGTTCCTTGTTGTGGACAAAGATATCTGACCCTTTTGTGGGGATCTTAAAAACCCTATAAAAATGGTGAATAAGTTTCTTTGATTGAGCCTTCAAGAGGTCTCTTAGATTAAGGACATTAACTAGAGATCATGGTCCCTACGTTTGTGCTGTAAGAAAACTTCTCATTGTAGTGGTAGCAGTAACTGCAGTGTTCCAGACTGCACCATGCATCACTCCAAGCTGATGGCAGCATGGACATTTAATGCAGATAGAAGTGATCTGCAAATCTCTTGAGCAGCTGAGTGTGTCAGCATCATGGGATCGAAGTGCAGCTGAACACCTGCAGTGTTCCATCCTGTGCCTACATCCCCAGTCATACCCAAGCTGTCATCCCAAACAAGCTAAGCGCTGCCACAGTGGCTTCTGCACGTTTTAGAAAGAACTGAGTCAACTCAAGCCTTGTTGATATGTGATGATGAGAAGATGCCAACAGATTAAACTTCTGGTTTTGGGCATCTGGACCCCAAAATAACTGAATTGACACAGTTCCGCCCCTTTTCCCTGCCTTCTCTTTTTTTCTTTGAGCATCGCTTATGATTCTATTGAAAAACAGCTCCACGCATTTTCTTCTCCAGATCTTTTATTTTTATATCTTGAATAAACAACCTACGGACGCTGAACCTTATTCAGATGATGCTGAAAATTCAAGGGACTGTTGCACGGTCTGTGCAGAGGAGTGTGAGGTTGTCTCTACACTTACTCTCCCAGTTGTCTGTTTCTCTAGCATGTATAGAAACATTTTCTTTATCTCTTGCCTCTAAACAGAACTCTTATTCTTAGTGGTACCCATGTGATATAAAAGTCTCTTGCTGTTCCTGGTAAGAACCTGTTCCAGGCTTGTGTCTGGGAGAAGCAGAGGAAGCAGCACCCGTCACCACTGGCCTCTCAGCCTTGCCCTCTGGTCTGTTGTCTGAGCATCCACTTCTTCCACCATCCATGCTGCTAGTTTTGACGTTTCTCTAACCTGGAAGATGTGCTCTAGAGTGCAGAAGCAATGGTTTCTGGTTGGATGCTCAGAGTGAGCTACAGAGGGCAGCTGGGATAAGATGTGCTCTGGCCCAGATGTCTTTCTGTTATAGCTTCAGGTGCAACCAGTCTGGTGTTTGATCATTGGATAGTCCCATGAGATCCCATGTGGACTGGCGGCTTATCAGAGCCACTCACTGGGGTCTGCAAAAGTACTTAGAACTTGCTTTTCCCACCTGCCTTCTCAGGCAGCTGAACTGAGTGCTGTGGGACCCCTTAAAGATCCTAAATGCCATGCCATACCATGGCACGCATGGTGGACCTGCCTGCTGACTGGGTAAGGGGGATTGCTGTCCTTCCATTCCAGGTAAAATTTCCCCATCCACATCTCCAGTTTGTGAGTACTTTGGTGAGCCCTGCAGGAAAATCCTAGGAAGATTAGATTCCCCCAGCCCCTTTCCAGCAAGACTGAGTTCACGCTGAAGACTCTGACACGACACTTCTCCCAAGAGGTGTGTTAGGAAAGCAGATGCTCTTTGAACTTGGCTCAGCACCTGTTTTCCAGTGCTCCCACTCTCACAGAATCAGTTGGAAAAGACCCTTAAGATCATTGGGTCCAACTGTTAACCTAACACTAAACCATGTGCCACATCTACGTGTCTTTTGAATACCTTCAAGGATGGTGACTCAACTGCTTCCCTGGGCAGCCTGTTCCAGTGCTTGACAACCCTTTCAGTGAAATTTTTTTTCCTAATATCCAATCTAAGCCTCCTTTAATGCAATCTAAGGCTGTTTCTTCTTGTCCTATCATGTGTTATTTGGGAAAATAGATCAGCACCCACCTCACTACAACCTCCTACCAGGTAGTTGTAGAGAGCAACAAGGTGCCCCCCCCCTTAGCCTCTTTTAATCCAGGCTAAACAACCCCAGTTCCCTCAGCTGCTCCTCGTAAGTCGCTCCTCTTGCTTTACATATCCTAGCAGGTAGATGGATTCTATTTCTTTGATGCAGCCCACACTGCTGGTCTGAGCACAGTCTACTCTGGTCAAGACGTAGGAGGTGGTAGGTTGCCCAGACCAGTAGCTGGTTGTGTAATCCCCACTGGCACCCTGCTTAGCTTGTGCCAGGAAGCGGCCGTAGTCTCTCACTTGGGCTTGTTTTCTGCCCCAGTGCGTCCAGGCAATTTCCAAATCTGACTGGTAGGTGGTGGGATTTTAGGTGCTTCTTCAAGTGATGCGATGTCTGTTTAATGCTAAAACAATTTACCAGATTGTTTTTGGTTTCTTTGGTTTTTAGTATTTTCTTACCTGTGCCTTAATGAAATGGGGTAACAGTACTGGTTAGATAAGTCCTCAGCTAACACTAAATAGAAATGCCTGGATTTGCAGAATCTTTTTTGCTCTGTTTCCTATGAATGTGTCTGAAGTTTTTCTCCTTTATAGAACCGTTATTTGTCACAGTTATATTTCAAATGTAAGTTAACATGTTGCTTACCTTTATTTGAAATTTTATCATTATAGAAGTAATACCAATTGCAGAACGTGGGCCTGATCCTGGAGTCAAAAATGAAATGAGAAATCTCTTTGGTTTGAAGTCAGTTGAACTGAGAGACCTATGAGAGTGTGGGAAGTGTCTTTAGGGGGGTAAATTTTAGGAACATTTTCTGTGATAATAATAACTGTGTTTAGTAAGTAATTGTAAAAGCTTAGAAAAAACTGGAAAAGTAATTACACAATGACAGTAGTGACTTTTCAATATTAAAACCATTTTTCATGTTACCTTATTATGCCAATATGTTGTCTGTAGAATATTCTTGCAAAATGTATTTTTAAAAGACCTGGTAGAGAAAGAAACCTAAGCTTACCTTTTTCTTCATTAAACAGACCTTTAAAACGAACGCCGTTTCCTCATGTGCTGAAACTCATGTGCTCCCTGGTTCAAAGTTTGTGACCCTTGCTTTTAAGCAAGTTCCATCATGACATTTTTTCTTGATTACAGCCAGATTCTCAAGTTATTATGTCGGGAGTAAAGCACTGAGGGAAAGTCACCTTTTAGCTTTGGTTTAAAAGTGACAGCCAGAATACATAACTGTCAGTATTAAATAGCTCAAAGAATCGAAAGAGTCATCTTAATATTTCTGACTTCCATGGCTCTATATGGGTACAAGGAAGGCCATAATTTCACTTCTAATCGGCAAAACATGTCTTTGAGTCCTGCGAAGTAATGTATTATCCATAATGTTTAAGTGATAGAATTCTTTCAACAATGACATATTTTGAATATATTTAACTGCAAAGCATACGTATTTCATAAGTGTTTTACTCAATTTGTCTTTGTGTATCCACATTTGGGGATGTTGCATAAATAGTACTTGTATTTATTGGAGCATTTCTTTAAGATTATTTTGATAATAAGAGGAGGAAGGACTTTGACAGCATCTGAAAAACAAGCTAAACTAAGGTATTAAGTCACATTTTTGGAGAGGAATTCGCAACCAATGCATGTAGAATAAAGCCTGCAAGAAGGATATGTTGATCATTACATCTACATTAAAAATCATCTAAATTATATGAGTAGGTGCTAATTAGCTTTGGACCCTGAAATAATGAGTTTCCTCAAAGTACAAACTGTTGCTCGCTTTGCTGTGCAATGTCTCAGCCCTCTTCTGAAGGGGACGCTTCAGGGAGCGGAATGTAATTAACTGTCATTGCTCTCTGGGACATGGTTTATCTTCTGTGGCTGCCAGCTAGTATCATCGGGTAGGACAATTTTATAAGTACACCAGCTGAGTGTTGTAGCCACTAGTAACTGGGTTGGACCATCTTTTTTTTCATAGGCTGTTAAATGTCTTAAAGTAGAGCTACTTTTGATAAATGCCAGCCTGAGAGAAGACTGAGGTGGTGCTGGATGACCAAAAGGCATGACAATTTGTGTTCCCTGACCCCCTGTGGGCCCTCTGAACCCCAGGTTATTAAATACATGGTTGTACGCACTGGCAAATTTTATATGATGTGTATTTAACAAGATGAGAGGATACAAATTGATGGAGAATAAATCAAGAGAGAAAACTGCCGATATGCCAAATGAAGATGTATAAATAAATAGGAAAACCTGCTCACTGTTCGGGTTGGGTGCATGGGATTTGCACAGGGCATATATAAAATTTACAAGCACACACACCCTGATTCTCCTAATTATGTTTTTGGCAGAGATAGGTGTCTGTCCTCTATCCCATGGCATACAGTACAGTAGGAATGATTACAGGCTCATGGGGTTCCCTGGCTACACATTCACATGCAGGCAGCTCAAGTGGAGGTTGTTCTCTGTTGCTCCGAGATGGACACTACCTTTAAAAATCAAAAGAGCTGTATCAAGGGACAGTTGTGCTCACTCCATGCAGCGAAGAGAAACCTTAAACCCAAATGTTACTCCATCAGTATCTAGTCACTGTGTTGCAGCTTTGAGCATCATTGGAAACCTATCTTTTCTAGTCCCTTTGCATTCATTTGGAAGTGGTGGTGATGGAAGAACCAGAATTGTTTACAGTCTTCATGGTGCATTGAGGTGACATTATTCTCTCTTGTTTTTTCTTTTCCTATGTTCTGCATTTTGAGTTGTTTTTTGACTGCTAGTGGGCACCAGAGGGATGTCTTCATGGGTCTACCTATTGTAAAGACAAAATATCTCCATTTCTAAGTGTTAATAGTCAACCAAGAGCCTCTTGTCCTGTGCATAGAATTAAGATTGTGTTGCCTGAGCTGTGTCACTTCACATACATCTCTACTGAAATTCATCTGCCATTTTCTTGCTCGGTAGTGACTATTATGAGATCCTTTTGTCAGTCTTCATAGACATCCCTTGTCTTTGTCAGATTGCTATTCATCCCTTTTCCCAAATTGTTTATGGATATGCTGAACAACATACACCCTAGGATTCTTAAGGACCTTTATGGGCACTTTAGGACCTTTGTTTTTGAAAAAATTTCCCAGGATAGACACCAGACCTACTGGTACTTCCCTTAGTCTTTGAGAGGGATCCCAGGAGAGAGTGGTGTCGCATGACATTCCTGTCTTTGGATACTGGGGCACTTTTTGGTGGAAGTTACATGTTATGGCAGTTTTAGCTCTTTCTCCTTTGAGTCCCATTGGCCCTTTCTGGTGAACCATACCTGTTTGTGGTGATTCTTTTTACCTTTCATGTTCCAACTTTTGTCTGTAATGCCTTATACTGATACTTCAGTTTGAGACAGATCTTCTGATATGTTCCTCCTGTATAGAATATTCTGGAATGGGAATTACCCCATGCTGAACATAGATACAAAAAAAAAACCCCAACTCCTTTCTGCTAGTCTGCTCTCTAACTGTGCTTTTTAGTACCTGCATCATCTGTTTGCTTAGAAGTTCTTTAGCAGGCTGCCAACTCCTGATTAGGTCGCAAAAAGAATTTACTACTTATTTTTGTACTCTTAAAAATGATTTCTCAAGCTCTTTTCTTGGCCTGCATTATCGAGTCTTTATATTAATCCTGATAAATTTTATGATCCTTTTTATTATCCCCTTTCAGTTTTCTGTTTGAAAGGTAGTTTTCAGAAGCTTCCCTGCTTGGTTGTTCAGGCATTCTGGTTGTGTTTGGTCTTTCTCTAGTTGTTTCGGGGAATTGATTAGCTTTTGGCCTGTGCCTCTGAGTTTTACGGTGTCTTCAGGCCACCTACAAAGATTTTAATCTGTAAGTGTCTAGCTCCCCCTTTCAATTTTATTGTTTGGGGTTTGTTTTTAATTTGTTTGCTTAACAAGCTTTGTCATTGTTCTAAAGCAGCTCCTCAATAGTAATATTTTATGAACCAGGTTCTTTCCACTTCTTGAGATCAGATTGAGTGTTTTTATTTTTATGGGTGTTTGTGTTTTTGTTTACTTGTTTGTTTTGATTTTCATCTATGCATGAGACATAGCATCCATCTGCTGTTGCGATCCTTAGCCAGTCTAGCTGGGAATCACTGAAGTATCCCTTGACCTGTTGTGTTTTCTTCTTTGGCAGCCTTTCTTATCTGTGTTTCATAGAATCTCAAATAGTTTCCATCCTGGTTGGATAAGCAGTCCTGTAGGTCATTTGTTTTGATAAGCCTTTATTGTTCAGTCTAGTTTTTTATTTCATAGGGACTTTATGCTATTTGTTGGTTCTCTTAGATTGTTAATACAAGCCTTTCTTCAATCTCTGCTTAAGTGTATGGCTTTCAGCCTTTTTGGCTTTTTCAGTATTCTGCTGATGATCCTTTTTTCCACCAAGTTTTCAGTAAGACTATTGTATAAATAACGTTGTTTTAGCAACAGGCATTTTAGTTCTTCCATCTAGCTTCTTAGGCTTTTAGTTTATAAAGAAGAGCATATACTTTCATGTGGGTGTTTTATTCTCTGCAAAATTTCTGAGAGGGTCTGTTCTGGCTTTTCTTTGCCATTTCCTTCTTGCTTGAGTTTAATCAACTCCTGTCCTTTCCTTTAGTTGAGAATTACAGGTCTCCATGACATTACTGCTTCTCTTAAACCACATACTATGTTTCGATAACCTCTTCAGTTTGAATGTTTTCCTATGACCTTTGAAGTGCCAGCAAACTCATTCTTTTCTGCTTTAGATTAAGCTCAGCTACCTTCTAGTGGCTCCCTCCCCGTTCCCAAAATTTCCCTATTTCTTTGAATTTCCTTTTTAACATATATTCTTAGCTACTTATTGAACTTTTGCTTGTCAACCTGTCTCGTTTTGTGAGCATTTCTGGGAATGTTCACGTAGTTCTCTGCTTCTTCACTAGCAACCAATATTTTGCCTCCAGAACTTTTCTTTTAACCTTCCGTACTTTACTGTGATTTGCACAGCAGCCGTGGCCTTTGACTCTTCCTCAGCACCTCCAAAGAGCCTTTCCAAACCCTCTGTGAGGTCTGATGTTTTTGCATTAAGCAGGGAAGTCAGACTTTGTGTTCCCGATAATCATTGCTACAACTCCAACTCTGAGGCAGGCGAGGTTCACTCACAGCTATCAGGCAAACCTGGAAAAATCTGGATGCAATTGTTTTCTTCTGAGTAAGTGAGAAGATGAACAACTTCTATATGTAGTTGGACTCACTGAAAAGAATCCTCTGGCAAAAAGTGCTTGGCACTGTAGTCAAACACATAGGTGGTCAGAAGGGTGTTCACAGTACCTACGTGGTTGGTCCACTGTATTATCACTATTAGTCCTATGTGCTAACTAGGACAGACCCTGTAAAGTCAAAGAACAATTCCTGTTGATTTCAGCTGAATTATTGCACTGTTGCAAAATGCCACACTTCTCATATGGGGGGAATTTTACAGCACATGTTGTTCATGACTTTCAAGTTTGAGGAGAGGCTCCAGGTAACCAGAATGTCATGTGCGGTTATTTGAATGAAGTTTTACTACTTTAATAGTGTCACAATATACTAATAAATACAAAATTATCTAGAACCCAGCCATAAATGCAGAGCTGCTTCTTGCTGGTTATATATGACATCACACAGCAGCTTGACAGTTGTAATGCCGGTCAGAATTACCTGATCTGTGTGATGCGCAAATTGCTGGACTGATTGCGGATTAGCGAGGAGTCAAATATCATGGTGTGCTCTCAGCAGGTGTAGATTGCACATCAGACTCATTAATAGAAAGAACTGAATTTCTCAAGACAACAAACATCATGAAACAACTGGATTTGAACCTGATGCTATTATCATTGATCCACCAAGCCAAAGAGGGAATGCTGAATCAGAGGGAAAAAATCTCAGGCATGAAACTGCATAGGGCCTTAGTGAAAATCAAAAGCTTCATTGACACAAACTTCAGGACAGCTTCATTAAAAGGTACAGTTCAATTAATTTTCTGCTAGTGTCCTTGAACATGTTGCACAAAGCTCAATAAAAGCTTACAAAAAAAAAAAAAGCGCACGAGAAAGCTTCTAACCAGGCAGCTAAGCAAGAAAAACAAGCAAAGCTTTGTGTTGTGAAAGATAAATGGTGGGCATGAAAGAGAGAGGAATTTTTCTAAGTTGGGGATCCAGAAAATACCATGTGGGCTTGGAAACAGCATCTGGCCGTAAGATGCTACAACATTTCTGAAATGAAGATGGACTAATAATGATGGAATTGATGAAAAAGAAATCTGACACGGTGGGCCAAAACTTTTCAGTTGTTGCCATAAACGATGAAGTTCAGGATGAAGTTGTACAGTTTCTTGGCCAGCAGCAGGGCATGGCACCTCCTAATAAAATGGAGCTGTCTAGCAGATGGTACACAGTGGAGTCAGCCCGTAAGCAAATTCACTAAAACATGAAACCATGGGATAAGAGTCACAAGCAGCCAGAATACTTTTGCAGCTTTTTGGCTTTGTAAAGAACTATTTCTTGAGGTGTTAGAGGATTGAAATTGCTGTTTACTTTTACAAAGGGAACGGTGATGACATGTCTTCTGAAAATTGCTGTATTTCTAATTCTCTCAAATCCTGGAAAAGTCTTTACAGGAAAAATGAGCAATTTTTGCTATAGTGGTAACTAAACAGATTATTTCGGTCAGTCTGGTTAAAGGAAAATGTTTTCCTGTTTTGGTGGAGAGGTCAATGAGCTAGTAATCCTTAAAGCCTATATTTTTTTTTTAACACTCAACATTTATGAAAACAAATGTATTAAAATTGTACATAGTTTTGATGTCTGAAGAACATTACCCACTTACTTTTATATTTATATTAAGAAAGTGTTTCTCTGATCTCAGCAAAAGTGATTTTAGTAGAAATTTAATATAGTAAATTGTTTGAGTGAGTTCTAAGTGCGTAGTATTTCAGATCCCAGCAGGTGTCCTCTGTATATAGACTGCTGTCAAATTCCAGTAGATGAAAAGAATAAAGGAAAAAGTACCAAAAGAATGAGGGACCACGGTAAAAGATTTTATGCTAGAACTGGTATTTTGAATGCTTGTTTGTTGATTTTTATAGAGTACTTTGTCAAGCTGTATGGTTTTATATAAAACTGTGAAGTGCTCTACAGCAGCTTTGCTGTTTAAAATGAAACTAAGGGCATGGCATTGTCTGGAAAAGGAAAGAACAGGATGTGAAATGAGAGAAGGTTGATGGGCTTTAGAAAGATGCGTGGAAGTGATTCTTCAGATTTCAGTGGTGATAAGACTGTCACACACTTCTGAAGAATTTGTGGCAGTTGGAAAAATTTCAAACAGTAGACTTCTTAATTTCTTCAGTAATTAAAAGACAGCAAGATAGAAAACACTCAGGAAGACAGAGCTGTCAGGCAAGATCCATGTATTGCAGGCTTAGCCATTATGTTCGGAAGTGTCATGCTGATATTTTAATTCCATTACCTCTGGTGTATTTTAATTTCTGAGGCTAGCAACAAAGAAAGAAGGGAAGTGTTCTGTTTCCCCCCCACCACCTTCTTGGGAAATGGTTAGGGAAACAGAATAGTTAGCCTTCAGGATTTGTCTTTGCATCCAACATCACCTTTTAACCCGTGAAACACACTGATGATTGCAAATGTTGATCAGGAAGCAACAAGTTTTAAATGTCCTGCTCTCAAAGTTACAATTTCATAAAGAGTTAGTTCCTCTGAAGTAATAGGAAAACATTGTTAAAAGTAGTTTCCAAAATAAACCCCTGCCTCACAGGGCCTGCTTATGGTGACCTGACATGAACGTGTGTTTTATAGGCAGGACTGTG
>VFFE01007197.1:1634617-1819508 GCA_008921705.1 Burhinus oedicnemus
CCCCCACCCCTCCCCATATTACGGCTTTCTTGAAAGGATTCAAATTGTAATAACAATTGTTTTCTCCTGTATTTTTTTAATTGCCTAATGTGTGTACTATTCTGTCTTTAAATTTCAATCTTGCTCCCGAATTCACACAGCGTGGGGCGCGATGCAAGCAGCTTGTGCCATGGGGAGTGGGTTGTGTTGTAGTCGGCTCAGAGAGGTGACGTCCTGCTGCAGCCACTTACCGGTGATGAGGAGCCGATACATCATGGTCTAATTTTTTTTCCTTTTCCTGCATATGTTTATACCAAAACAAAATGCAAAATTGTGCAATAGCCAACCAGAAAAGGGGAGAAAGCAGAAATAAAATTTTAGACTTGGTGATCAAAATGGCTCAGCTAAGTGTTAAGATCACTGTATGCTTGAAAAAAAAGGAAAGGAAATTGGTTGCTCAGCTGTTAATCTGGAACAAACAATTTGTTGGCTTGATCTAGTGACAGAATACATATAGAAATATGTAGCTATGTGACCATACATATGCTCTAAACTGAAATCTAAATATTGCTGATTTGTTACCAAGCAAGATTGTCCTAGAAAGCACAATACTTCTGTTTTTCTCACTGAAATGGAGAAGCGTTCTGTTGAAGCGTGTGAAATATTCTCACTAGTACAGTTGTAGCATGATTGTTATCACTGAAATACCAATTTGCCATCACTTAAATCTGTGGTTTTTCTGAGTCTCGGCTTCCTTCAGGAGCTTGCGGGTTCCTTCGGTTCTGCGACCTTGACCACATGATGGATAGTGCAAGGAACATAACATTGTCCTGTCACCGCTGAAGGCACTAATTCCTCTGACCTTGTAATAGGAGTTTTGCAATCCTGCCTGGAAGTGCAGAAGTCAAAGGTCGAAGCTAAATGCTTTTGGTGTTATCTGGGCTGATATTGGTTGTGAAAATCAATTCACTGAAAATCGATCCACTGTGAAAATCAATCACTGAAACAAATTTCAGAGATGGGAATGAGCAAAAGTCACAACATCCAGAGACATAAATCACTAGCTCTTACTACTACTAGTTAGGTTTTCTATTTTTGTTTCACACTACGCAAGATTGCACTTATCTTACTTCATACTGCTCTGTACTCAGGCGGCCACTTACCTCCATGCCTAACCGTAAGCCCATAAATTCGTTTTCAGTACAACTACTCAAGTGCTTGAAAGCCTTAATGTGTGTATTTAATATCTGGAAGATTAGTGTTTGCATTTCAAAGCTAGCACCATCACTTACAGTTTCTTGACTCTTCTTTTGCTTATAACCTGATCATCAGTCCTGCCATAGTAATTGCTTAGATGTGTGACCTCATAAGTTGAAAAGCGAAGAAAGAATAAGAAGATTCGAAAGATGAGCTGCCTTTTGTCGGGCAGGGTAGGCTACATGAAAGATAATCTGCAGGCTGCACCGTAAGATGTGGACTTTCATCGTGGTGTTTCCCCTTGGTTTGAACTGGCCAGTGTGAGCACGGAGGAGAGCCTCAGCTGATCCAGAGCGGCCATCTGCGCCTCTCCTGCCGAAACGCGGAGGGTTTTGGTTGAGGTTTGGCAGCGGGTTTTTGTGTACGAGCAGCTGCCGGGATGAGGCTGCCCGGTGCTGGGGTGGCAGCAGCGGGGAGCGGGCAGAGGTGCCCGATGCAGCAGGTGGGTGTCGCAACGTGCAGGACCGCAAGCAAAGCAGAACAAGTTTGAGGAGAGGAGGGGGAAAGAACCTTACAGCAAGTGTCTCTTTATAGATCTTAGGTTGTAAAACATTATATCGAGAAATGCTGACGGCGTTTGTAAATTTTTCTAAATTTACTTATAAATTTTTCTAAATTTTACAAATTTACTTTTAAATTTTTAGTTTTTCTCTAACTGTAGCACGTCTTATACACATAAGAAAGGGGAAAAAAGTCACATCAAAAAGCTTTAAAGTAAAATGTTAAGTATTTAAGTTGAAACCCCATCAATACACAACATTTGTCAGAGCACTAAGGAAGCAACTAGAAAACTAGGGAAAAAGAAATGTTATTTCTTTGTGCTTAGATGTCTTACAAATCATCAAATAGGTACTTTCAGATTGTCGCCAACATTTCACCACCATGAATAAGTGGGTATGAGGCTTTTCTGCATGAAGCGTGTGGTTAGTGGAGGATTTTATACCGTTGCAACAGCCACATTTTGGGCCTGCTTTTGCAATCCCTGTTGCTACAAATGAGGCTGTTAAAATTCCTAACAGCTGCTGGCATGATTAAAGATCCTATGACCAGACTTTGATATAGTGCTGTTGTACTTCAACCAGAGACACTTTTGAACACATACAGGAATATAAAATCAAATATTTATTCTTTTTGAATGCATCCATCACTAGATGATTTAAAGATATTAGTGTAGTAACTTCTATGTAAGTTCTGTAAATAAATTTAAATATTGTTTATTCTGAATCTCGCTTCAAGTTAGATTCTAGTCCTTGCTCTGGGTGTTGTTTGCACATTTTGAAATAAGCAGTTGCTAGGAGAAAATGCGTATGTGTAAGCTGGAGCCCATCCTTCCAGATAAATACTTTACACAGAAGCAAAATGTATAGCACCTGGCAAATATCACTGTCAAAAAGGCGTTTTTGGAGCTGTGGACACATAGTTGGTTTGGGAGGCATTCTGACAGCTGCAGTCTTCAGTGGGGATGCCTGAATTTCACCTGCAAACCACACTAATCGGAGAAGTCTTTTGAATTCTGGAGCAGAAAGGCTATGCCGCTTCTGCAGATTGGCTTTCCCTTTTAATTCGCTTAGTCCTAGGGGCCGAGTGCATTACTGTAGTGTGATTTACAGTGTTCTCAATCTGCTTCAGTTCCTCAATTTAGTAAAAGAAGTACCATGCAGTAGTGTAATTAAGTTGTTTGTGAAGTTAATACTCCAAATAACAGCTTCTTACAGTGAAAGAAATCCTATTTTGATTCATCTCACTCTTGATATTCAGCCATGTCTTTCTGAGATCTCCATGTGCAGTTAGTTTAGAGTATGTTATTGCTGTCAGACCTCTGAGTACATTAGTTTTTAACTTCCTTTTCATTTTCTTCTCTTTGCAGGAAATCGAAGACCATGTGGCATTTTTAATAACTGTTCCAACGGCCCTAGCAATTTTTTTCGCTATATTTATCCTTGTCTGCGTAGAACCTGTATTTAAGAAGCTGCTTCGTGTATTTTCTCTGGTGGTCTGGGTATGTCTTGTTGCCATGGGATATCTCTTTATGTGTTTCGGAGGAATCATCTGTCCCTGGGACCAGGTAAGACTGTAACTATTATTAATTTTACTTCATTGGGTACATTTTCAAGAGCCATTCTGTGCAAAAGTATTCACATTAGTTTTTGTGGGACATCCCATAACATGTTTTTGAGACTATATTTGCATGCTGAGACTCCCCACATCTGTTTTATAAATACCAGAGATGTGCATACTTAAGATATGGAAATATTTGAAGGTTTTTGCTTTTATTCTTTTAAGCTTATTTGCATAATGGACATCTGATTCTAGTCACCAACTTCTTTGTGTAGTAAATATTTGATTCTAGTGACCAATTAACATGGCAGAAATGCTAGTTTTGTTCAAGATCACTGATGCTGTCTTCTTCAGCTTAAAATGTCTGAGCTGTCAGTGTAGGCTTTCTGTGGTCTTCAAGACATTCTTTAGCAACGCGTGAGGAGGAAAAAAAGGACTGGGAGTTTCTTTGCATTTCTAGGGAAATAAATGAACAGAGAAACAGTGGAGTACCCTTCACTTTCTTCAAAATTTTGTAATGAAGACAAAGCAAAAATATAATTGCATTTTAATAGCAGCGCTTTTGAAACATCAATAAATGATGTGCAGTATCCAACGCTGCGCCTGGTCGATTCCTCTGTGTTCTGCTATATCCTTTTCCTTTTCCCAAGCCTCTCTACGTGGGAATACTCCTGATATAATAATTGTAAAACCCTTCAAATGAGGGAAAAAAGCTTTAAAATATATAAATATGTCTTCTGAAAATTTCATGCTGATTCCATGAGTTTTTTATAACCTTTAAATGGTAGTGCTGTATCTGGGATGCCTTCTAGGTCTTTTAAGATAAACTTGAAACAAATTCTCTGACTCGTTATTCAGATCTTGCAAAGACTTATGCAAATACTGAACTTTAAGTATGCAAGTAGCTCCATTAAAATCTTTAATTCAAGTGGTTTAAACTACTGGTGTATGTTGGTGATATTAGTTTTGGAGCCCTTACCTTTGTGGGTGACTTCTATGTGCTCATTTTCTTGGAAGGTTCAGGGATTCATTAGCATGTAATAATAAAAAGCACATCAGAACACGTAGTAGTTTTTGCTAGATACAGGGACTCCCATGGTGAAATCTGTATCTTTGTGATACCAAGTCTAGATAATTCGCGTGGTCTTACTTTTTTGTTTCATTTATTTTCATTGCCAGTTATGGGATGTCATGCTAGAATATTTCAGGCTTTCAAGCTTAGATGCAAATATTTAATTAGCCGTATTATTTGTTCATTGCAAATTCTACTGAATTTAATTTTGTTATTTCAAAGATACGATAATAAGCACGTGGCATAAAAGAGATCTAAGAGGGGTGCTGATGTCTCAATCCCGGGGTTGTATTTAGCCTATGAAGTCAGTTTGTCCTGCCTTGCTTTCCTCTTAGGAAAAATGTAGGCATTCCCATAGCATCCGAGGGAGGTGGCTGGCCGTGTGAGGCAGGAAGGGCTGCAGACCTCCGGGGAAAGGCATTATCTTCCTGCAGGTTGCCAGGACACACGTCCTCTGATGTTTCAGCCTGCTCCTTGCTTTGCGTGCAAGTGTTGCTTGGAGAAGAGGATATTTGGGAGGGAGCTGCACTGATTGCTCTGCCAGCAGCGGCTGGCTCCGGGCAGCTGCCTTGCCCAGTGCTGTGCAGCCTCCAGCCCAGAGCGGGCAGGGATTTTCCAGAAGGCCTGGACCTGGCTGCAGATGTGTGCCTTAACGCCGCTGTGCAGGCGCCTTCGGCATCTGGCAGGAGAGGGGCTGTGGCCCCTGGCCACTGCTGGGAGTCAGTGGTCATCTGGCTCCCTGCAGTGGGACCCTTTGCTTCCCCAAAACCATTCCCCCCCCCCAGCTTTGAATAGCAGCGCTGTTTTGTTGATCGCTTTTGTAGGTATACTTTCGTCTAGTGTCTCTTAAGAGTGAACCACAGAAATACGTGAATCTTTCTGGGAATTTGACACCTTACACAATAGGCTCATCACAGGTTTGATGGTTTTGAAAGTTTGTAAAAAAGCAGTGAGAAGTAAAATACTGACATGTATTCCTGTGATTCTGGTGTTTTGATTGCTCTGCATCAAGAATACGTAGGTCAATAATCGGTATTCTCTCCTATAATTATACATGAAAGCAAATCTGAAAAATCTTTCTTCAGTGATCACTGACAGTTTCTTTGTTGAAATTTTACATTTTGTGGATTTTAAAAACATTGTGCTTGGCTTATTAGGGTGTTTTTGTTGTTCCTTTATCCTTTTTATGAAAGAAAAGAAATAAGATGTAAAATTTAAAATAGTTCTGTTTCAAATATGTCTCTGTCATCATAGCTAATTAGAAAGTTATTAAAATAAAAAAAGAGCCAGTTAATGCACACTTAACTGACTAAACAAGTGCTTTATTTTAAATTCAAATTAGAGCCTAACTTGTGTTCCGGTCCAGCAGAGTTTAAAAATACTATTTTCATCATATCTTTTATGTCTTCTGAATCCTAAGCTTGTTAAAAATATGGCATTTCTTGTGTACTAGTAACTACTGAAAGATAAATTTTCTGCATACCATAGTTTATAGAAAGAACATGTTATTCCCTCATTGGTGCACAAGCCTTCTGCCTTTAAAAGACAGCCCCGCATCCTTTCAATTTTGGCTTAATGATTTTAATGTTCCTTTTGGCTGTTTGCAACTGCTAAATGCAGTTTTTCTGTTTTCTGAAGGAACCTTAGGTGTGAACTTCTGCAGCTTTTGTTTACAATAAAAATACCTCTTCAGAGAGACTATTTTGGTTATGAACTCAATATATATTTAATGAGCAGTTCCTCCTGAGCCTGCAGGCACATAGCTCAAATAAATATGATGAACAGTAGAGGGCTGGAAATGAAGTGGCTGGTCAGGGCCATTGTTTTTTTTGTTAGAAACCGGTGGGCTGATGTAAAGTAAGTGCAAATCGTAATTGGTTTCAGCTCTCTTTTTGCTGTCCCTGCAGACTGCTTTTATCTGTCTGCATTTCCTTGTCTCTTGTTCGGCTGCAGCTACAGCTTTGGAGAGAAAGCTATTATCAGGTAGGAATCTGGCCGCTGTTTGAAGGGGGAAGGCAGCACAGCCGTAGACGGTTACTCTGTCCCTTGGGCCGGTCTGCAAGCCCCACGTTGGCTCGGTAACTGCCTGCTGAGCCTGATCCAAAGGCTGTAATTGTCACCAGGCTGTGTGGGCTTAATCACAAACCCATCTACGTGAGGAGCCAGGATGCTTGGACTATCAACCGTACCAACCAACTTACCTCTTCAGTTAGTCCAAGCTCCCTTACTCTTTCCGCTACATGGACGATGAAGAGAAGCAAGTACATTGAGAGGGAGACGGAGGGCACCTTAGTGAGGCACTGGGTGGCTTTACATGAAAAAAATTAGGACAGTGATGGCAAATGACTTTGGTACCTGACAAACTTTTTTAAAGAAGTGTGGCAACCCTCTCTTGTTGGTGTCAGCTCAAGTTCCTGTCAGTGCCAAACTTGGCAGGGGAGCCCCTGGTTTTCCCTGGTGGCCCTGGCAACTTGGATGCTCTGATAGGACCTACACACACTGCGCTGTGTTACAGCCCGGGATGGAGGCTGGGCTCTCTGGTAGGAGTTGCAGGACACCTGGCCAGGATTGGCAGGTGTCCTGGTTTGAGCAACACAGGACTAATTTATTTTCTAATGCTTGGGAAAAACTGCACTTTTAGAAGACTCTAGTGTCTGAATTTGTGAAAATATTTACTTTGTGGCCAGCTATGGTGTGTAGGTTTCAAGGTCTCAGGGCTTTCGAGCTCACCAGGTACAGGGATGAGGAGGAGCGAGACCAGGGCGCTTGACCCAAGCTGGCCAACAGGATTATTTCATACCATGAACGTCACATTCAATATAAATTAGAAAGTTTGCCGTGAAGTTCTCTCTCTCCCTTGATGGCGGTGATCCAGAGAACTTCTTGCCCCAGTGCCGAACCCCTGGGGCCTTCCCTTCCTCCTGAAGCCGTAGCGCTCGCAGTGTCCAACATTTGCTGCCCACTGCTGGGAGTGCACGGCTTCCTACTGATATAGTTGACTGAGTATAATTCTTGTGTATTATATATTGGTGTTGGGATCAATATTGGTTCTTTGGTGTTACTACTGTTAATTATCTAGTCTTATTCTATTAAAT
This sequence comes from Burhinus oedicnemus, assembly GCA_008921705.1. Taxonomy (NCBI): domain Eukaryota; kingdom Metazoa; phylum Chordata; class Aves; order Charadriiformes; family Burhinidae; genus Burhinus; species Burhinus oedicnemus. The sequence continues at coordinate 1,642,079 of VFFE01007197.1, forward strand.
CTCTTTATGTTTCAACCCCCGGGTTTTCTTGTTTTTTCCTGATGACCCCTCCCCACCCTGGAAGGGGAATTGAGTGATAGAATCATTGTCTAAACGACAAGAAATTGTTATGGGTTTCTCAAACCATAACAGTAGGAAAGAAGCAGAGCAAAGGAAGTCATGCAGAGGCTCAGAGAGAGCGATTGCCTGCTGGCAGTTCTTTCCAAATTGAAGGTGTGAGCAATAATGCGTGGAGATGGTTTCAGTGAGGAAAGACCCAAGGATGATGCTTAACAAGGCGCCTGCAGAGATCAGTGGATGGTGTGTTCGGTGGAGGGCCAGTAATGCAAGGCAGGCAAGCTGGGGACGCAGTGCTGGTGGAAAAAGGTGATGCATTGGTTTTGTCATGTTAGGACTTTTTCCCTACTGTAGAAAGGAGCACCTTCCCTTACAAAATGTAAATCTGGTACCTATCTGTAGTGTTACATGCCAGGGAATGAATTTAAATTAGTTTCCTCTCGTTTCACTGACAGTGTAGTTATTGTACCACAGTCGCCTTTCCATGTCATCCTCTGACATGTCTAATACTTCCTCAGCCTTTTATACGGGGTGTGTGTAAATATGTCATAGCACATTGATATCAATGGGTAAAAAGAGCTCTTAAAGCATGCAGTGGATGATACAAAAAAAAGAGACTAATTATACAGCATTATACTAGTCTAATGAATTCTATCATTGCTGGATTTTGGTATTCAATTCTACTTAATTATAAATACGTTTGCACAGCCCAGGCACCAGATGTGTTCCTCCTTGTCTATATTCAGTTACAGCACAAAAATTACTTCAAGCAGGATTTGACACTTCTGGTTTCCGAAAAAAATTATCCAGAATGATGTGTTTAGAATATACGTTTGGCTATTTTAACCTAAATGCTACTTTTTGAGCTGAATCTAAAGCCCTTTTTTTGTTTTGTTTTAATGTGTTGGTATGGAATGGTTTGGGCCTCAGAGCAGCCCTGATTACAAAGTGCAGTCAAAATTTTCTGTATTAGTATTTATAATTCCCAATTTTTGACATTCTTTTGGCACCTGAGGATATCAGTCTATCGTGTGCTGAGGGATGAGGGCCTGCTGAGGCTTTCTGTGGTCGTGGTAATTAGCTCCTGTATTAGGCAGCGGGGTGAGCTGGATGGGTCTGTGGAAAGGGAAGGATTTTGCTTGTACAAGAATTACATCGGGTCCCATTTCCATACCTTGCTTGGGGCCTTCCTTATCTAAAGTCAGCCCTGCCATAAATTATTAATAACGGGTTGTGTGGTTAAGCAATGGGGGGGGGAAAGAAGTTAGACATTTGAGGAGAGCAAGGCGGATGTCGGTGAAGTCCCTGCAGTGCAGGAAAGCGAGGATGAGTTGCTGTCAGCTGTACCGCCGGCGCAGGATCTGGTGTGTGGGGGATACTTGACATTTTTTCAAGTTTCAGATTTATCAGATTATCAGGAATAAGTATCCCAAGCAAGGAACTAAATCTTGTAGGAGCACCGTTCAGTACCTTGTAGGTGAATAGTCACCTGAAAAAGGACATAAGGAAAACCAGGGGGCTTGTACGGAGATACTGCCCAGCAGATGATACTGTGTTTTATGAGTAGGTGTGATAGAAAAGGAAGAAACCCACAATCCACAAGTATAAGCCATATTTGCAGTTATATTCAAGGAAGGAGAAGAACAGATGATTTTTATCTTAATATTCATTTTTTTTATAGACATATGAAGTCACAGGCTTAATAGCAAGACATTTAAATGTGTTTATCAAGTCTGATATGGCTATATCTGTAGAGAAGACAGGAAAAAGCTGAGCTACTAGAGACCTGCCAGTTGGTCATTAAAATCAGTAATATAGTAGATTAATGTAGTAAAATAGTGTGTGGAGTCTTGGAACACCTTGTTAGCAGTAATGTGCCATTGTTAACCTTTGGTATGTCATGGCAATGCATTGTGATAGCTGTTTGTGCAAAAAGAAACGATTTCTTTTTTAAATAGGGAAAGCAGTTTTGTGTTTAAAAAAAAAAAAAAGTAAAGATCTGTGTTAGTGCCAAATGGAAGACTAGAAGCAGTGCTAGAGGAGATGAGCATTATTAAAGTAACTGTACATATAGGCGAGGGGAGATGGCAGCTGGTGTGACTTCAGAGAGCATCAGGCAGGAGGAAGATTGCTGGCTGAATTTCTCAGGGAGCTCTCTGGGGAATGTTTGCCTTTATTAGTGCTTTTTGCTAGTGGTGGGGTGACAGAATGTCACTGCTATAATGAAATTTGTTGATGACCCAGTTAAAAGATTCCTAATACAGCAAAAGATCAGAATGTTATAAGGAAGAAAAGCATGACCTTGAGGACTGCTGTAATAGCAACTAGATGAAATTTAATAATAGGAAATGTGAGGTGCCTGCATTTGGGAACTAACAGCAGAAATTTCAGCTATAGGCTGAGACTTCATCAGTAGAAAATGAGCCAGGACAAGCAGAATGAAGAGGAGAAGCATTCGTTGGTCACTGGGTCATTAGGATATGCATCCAGAAAAGACTCAGTTGTGATCGCAAGTATCCAGCTAAGGATGAAACTTCACGGGATCACTATGTACATTTCTGGTCACCTGCATTCAAAAAGGTAAATGGAAACTGCAACAAATGCAGAGGGCACCAAGCGAGATTGCTAGGAGAGAGTTTTGTGAGAGGAGATGGGAAGAGCTTGACTTGGGTATAGACCAGCAGAAGAGAATGCCGAGAGTGGTGTGACTGCCATCTACAGATAATCTGTGGTTGCAAACATCAGATTTGAGAAGCTACAGAAGATAAATGATTATTGACACATGCACAAAAAAAATCAGAGCACCATTAATGAAATTTAAACTGGAAATTAGAATAAATCCCTTAGCCATTAAGGCACTGGGTTTGTGGAGTGGCTAATATTGTCAGGATAATAAGAATTAAAGTAATGAATTTGTTTTACAGTAGAATGCTGACCTTAGCTGAGAGTCATTCAGTGTCTTTGATAGCAGGGACATGGACTTCAGTGATCCAGGAGCATCCTTTTAATTCCTTATTCCTATGCACTACTTACATCTGGGGACTTCTGAACTAGTTTAAATGACGATTTGCTTTGACCTGTGCCTGAAGTTCATCTAAAAACTGAAGAGATGGATTTTCTGAGTTTTAAAAGTTCATGACTTTTTGCTATTTAAATTTCTTCTATCCTTCCAGCATTCTTCTGGAACGGTGGTCTCAAAAACTACAACATCAGGGCATAATAATCTTGCTATATTTCTGATCTCTTCAGACATTTGTTATAAGGTTTATGAGAGAGGTTAATGTAATATAAAGTAGAAGAGACTGAATGTGTCCTGCACCTTTATCAGAAGAACCTGATGAAACCCTTGTTTCCTTCCTAGTTTATTTTTCTTCACTCCATTTCCTGTAGTGATTTTTCCATCTCAGAGTGTACAATTAAGCACAAAGGCTGAGCTGATTGTAGATTTCATCAAGATTATTGCATAGTTTGTGTGCAGTGTGATATTTGCTGTGCAGGTCATGTGAATGCATTTTGCTAAGTGAAGCATTAAGGTAACTCCATTGAAGTACAATAAAAATGTGAGTCTCAGACAAATATACAAAACTGAATGTGGCAAGATTTTTCTCTCTGATGGGAAACAACCCTTATTAATAAGTATATTAATGTTTCTGAGAGTACTGAAACTAAGCAATAGTAATTCCAAATACCATCATATTGTTTGGACGTTGCTGAAGTCAAGAGACTAGATGACAAATGGAAATTAATAATTTAAGCCATTCATGAGGCTTCTTATGTGTTTAATAATTGATTTGACGTTAGGAAATAAACATTTTAATAATTTCATAGTACATGTTGGTTAACAATTACTTGTATGATGGAAGCTACCAGAGAACCATTAAAAAAGCTATCCAGAATTTCTGGTTAGCAAGCATAATTTAGGGTAGCCATGCAAGCCTTTACCTTTCATTGGAATTGTTCTCCACTCAGAAATGTGATGGTTAACCTGACTTCCAGGAAGGAAGGTTTTGGCATGATATTTCATGCGTCTCTTGGTTTGAACTCTTTGACTTTGCTTAGCTGCCAGCCATGGAAAAGCTTGTACCTATGCATGGCCAAACTCCGTGTTTTTATTTTTCTGAATTAGGTAATAAAGGGGTGTATCATCATAGAACCTGATCTTTTGTCATTTTTCACCATTTGTCACAAATCTGTTTCTGTTTGCAGGTTTCTAGTGCTGTAATAATTCAGCTAGCGAGCTGTTACACAAAGAAAAAATAAAATAGATGGTGAAAATGTTTCCTACAAGCTGCATAAGAAGACTTCAGTTTACTTGTTTGAGGGTGTTCGCTGTTTCTGTAGCTTTTATGAAGTTTTAGGCACAACTGTGGTACTAAATAAATGAACCTTAGTATTTGTATTGTCAGAGGATCACTTCTCTTTTAGTCTAGGAAGCAGGTAAGAGAATTTCCCCCCATGTGCTCGCAGTCTGTGATAGGCTGGTTTTGAAGTATCTTCCAGTTTCACTTGCCAGCATACAAACCTCTAATACTATGCAGATATTAGGAAACATTGCTTACATTAAGTTAACTAATATTTCAAAGAAAGTGATATGTTCTGCTGGTTACAAATCTGTTGGCAGGCAAGGTGCTAAGCATATTTTTCAACCTGGTAACTCCATGAATAAGGATGGGCTGGGTCGGTAATGAAGTGGAAATAAAATACATAAGAGAAATATATCTTCTACATTAATTAGTCATAAATATTTGTACTATAGTGGTCTTCTATTTCTGGTTACTAAAATTAAAAAAACCTTGATCTTACAACTGAATTTAAACCAATTTTGTGCCTTTAGCACGTCTTAGTTCTGATAGATGTCAGAAAGACATTTTCTAGCACAAAAATCTGAAGTTTTATGGTAGCATTTACAACTGATTCGTCAGTGTGGTTAAATCCTCTAAACAGTTTATAGAGTTTTACAAAAGGAAGAGATAAAGAGGTAGAAACACATTTGATGTAATAAGGCTCACTCAGTATGAGCTGTAGAAGATGTATGTTTAAGTTTTTTATATTCATATGAAAAAATATAATTTGAAAAATCTATATGAATAAATTTTTATAGATATCTTAAGTGCACAAATATAATTATGTCATAGGTTTGTGTTATTGTATGATTTCAACTGTTTAAGTTCACGTTTTTAAGAATAATGTATAATTAAAATGTAAGTTATAAATAATAGGTAAATTATAAATTGTAGATTTATTGAGAACTAGAAAACGTGTGTTCAAGAGATTATTCATGTTCATTTAGTGATTTTTTTTCTTTTATTTTACTATATGACAAAATTCTTTTGTATACAAAGCAGTGTGTGTTGCTTGTTTATTGGGACATAGCTTTTAAGTTTATATTGCCTTAATTCAGTAATAGACTGTCTAGAAAAGCAGGAAGGAGAAAAATAATGGATCAAGATAATAGTCAATTCTCAGAAAACATTTCAGTGTTGCAGAGGGACAATCCCAGAAGGATTTATCTTTTATGATTTTGCTACCTCTTTAGGTAATGTATGTGACTGATTTACTCGTTGGTACAAGAAGGGCTGAGAACAGGAAAGGGAAGAGGAGTTTGGCAGGTCTCAAAAGGAGCAGTCTTTCAAAAGGCAATCAGTAACTACTTGGGAGATCCAAATCGGGGAGAAGGACACAACATCTCCCAGCTTCATTACTGTGGAAAAGCTACGCCTCCTGGGTCACTATCACAGGAGCTTAGATACCAGTTAGAACTGTGTTTGTCTTTTAAAAGCTTTGATTCTTCTGCAAAAATAAAAAAGTACTTGGGCGCTAAGAAGCAGCTTTGATCAGACTTAGTCTGACCACAGTCGTTGTCAGTGCTCATCCTCGCACAAGGAAGAGGCACAGTCGCCCCAGTTCTGCTGAACTTGCAGGGTGAGAACAGCCGACATTAAGTAGTGTAAGTGAAAGCCCAGGCTGGGCTTCATTGGTTTGGGGAATCTGGGACAGGGATATGTTTAAAAACAAAAAAATGCACAAACCACAAAACCTCCCCAAACCCAACAAACTGAAATGCTAGAGGTTTCATTCAGAGCAACCGAAAAGCCAAGAGAATTGCACACAGCCCAGTATCTGTGACAGTGGGAGAAAAACCATTTCAGTCTATCAGGGAAAAAACTCCACCCTCTGTACCTCCACATACATACATATACAAGGCTTAAAAAAAAAAAAATCATGTTTTCATGCAATGCAGCATGCGCTGTTGTACCAGTTAGGAGAAAGGGGTTTTTTTTCCTGTTACTACTGCGAAGCTTCATATTGATTTTATAGCTTACAATAAACTTCCTGTAAAATAACACATTTACCAGTAACCTCAATGTTGTGTAATATCTTAAGTTCTTGAATTATATTGTTCTGGCAGAGTTAGTTTGAACAGTTTAAAATCTGACTACGTATTAATCATGTTGGATTGCATTTTTCTTGCTTCTTGTATATACCATTTTAGTGAAGGTATGTATGTATATAAATTCTGTATCTTATTTTTCAGGGCATTATCTTTGCTTAAATCAGCAAACCTGAATCTCTTCTTAAATTTGCCTGATTTGTAAATATTTTTTTTTTTGCGAGAATTATATTCAAGATGGCAGGTGGAGAGATGGCTTAGACGGTAACTAAAATCTCCCTGTCTCATGTCTTCATCTGGCATTGCAAAGTAATTTGTATTTTCTAATCTGCACAGTCTCTTTCCCACACTAATTGTGCTTTCTAGATTTCTTCCTTGTAGTAATATCCCAGTTTGAGATGGTTTCTGTAATTTATCAGTTTGCACATTTGTAGTATGAATGTCCTTTGACTATTTTCTGATTGTTTTGGTTATTTCACAGTTCCTTTGTATTCCTTTTTCAGATCTTCCTCACATACATTTCCTCCTAAGTTTGCATCATCTTCTCATATTTGACATGACAGTTGTCTCCTCTCCCACTTATTAATGAAGACAGCCTTTCTTCAGTTTAATACATTGTTATTTTTCATCACCCTGTATTTTTTGTCTTGCAGCCAGCTGTATTCTTCATAATAACTTTTTTTGGGTCTCATTCAATATGGATGAGTTTAAATAACAATTTTTAGGTGTCATTAGTTACAGTGATAGTGTTGCAAGTTCTTAGGGCTCAATGAGAGTTGTCATATTCCCCTTGATCACACTTGCAGTTCTGCTCCCCCTCCTGCCAAAAAAAAAAAAAAAAGCTGTGTGGCAAGGTTTTTTTTTCCTGTTTCTTGGTAATATAAGCAAACAAAAGATTATGGTTTTGTCTTCCAGATTCTGTTTTATTTTATTTTTATTTTGTTAATTTGGGATATAATTCATCCTAAGTAAATAGGATTGTACTTCTTATGTGACAGTATTGTATAAATTTTTCTTTATTATGCTGTTGTTATTCTTGATCATTGAATTTTTTTCCAAATAATTTACAGTGATGAAGGAACTGGATTAAACAGTCTCTCATATAAAGAAGGTGAACATCTAAATGAATCGTATTAAACATACATGTGCCTGAAAGCTTCTACTTTCCATAAAGAACTGAAAAAAACCCAAACCTTATCACAGTTAGATGAGGCAGAGGTTTGAATAAGTCTTTTTTTTCCTTGTGTCATGCTCTGATTACCCATTGTGACTGCATATGTTAGCTAATGACAGTTCCTGTCAGTGTGTACATATTACTTACACACATATATAAACAAATAGAATCTGGTGTTTTAAATGACTTTCACATAGATGAGATTACAGTCTTATTAGATACACGTGGATGGTTTTTATTTTCTTCTTACAATAACATGAATTTACTCAGCATTTAGAAACTTATCTAAGAATATCAAATATGATTTTGGTCTTTGTCAGGTCCAATGTGGATAAACTGCCAGGTCTACTGGATGACAGTGTATTGACAAGGGAAGGGAAAGTACGTTGCCTGCATGACATTAATTTGTATATTAAATTCCATTAAAAGGTCAGGTTGGTGCACAAGAAAAATTGAGAAAGATCATGTTTCTTTGGTCAGATGCAGGCTGGAAGGCAAAATCCTGATTGATAAGAAAGCCCCAAATGCAGGAAAGTGCAATAAATGCACGTTATCATGTGTGAATCATATTTATTTATATGTTACCACATAATTTGCTCTAGACGAGCACAAAAGTTTCATACTCATCGGTGATATAGGCAGGTGGTTACAGGATATATTTCTCCAGAGGGGCTAGCAAAAGAATCTGTACTTTAATTACCTCTTAATTCCTTTTCTTCTCACTTTTTCTTATTTACTTTTAATCACATTTCAGCAAGTACTACTTTTCTCAAGCCACGTGAACATTCTGCAGATGGCATATTACGGTATTGCAGGGACATGTGGTGGCCACTGAAGTCAGCTACAAATGGAAAATCTTTCTGGATCCATAGAATTTGCATCATTTCTGTGATTCATTATTTAGCTAGCAATAGCAATCACAGATTAGTGATTTCACATAATGTGGAAATGCAGAACAAAACAACTTTGCCTCTTGTGCTGTTGTAGGGTTTGTATTCTTTTTCACCATGCTGAGCAAACAGATGTTGTAGGCATTTATAAATAAAATGGGATTTATTTAATCAAATGTCAGGTTTCAGTTTTCAGTAGTTTTGCAATTGTGTTGCGATTTTACATGAGAGTTTTTTGGTGGATTTTTTGTTTGTTTTTTTTTTTTTTTTTAAACCCGTTTTATCAAAACAGCGTGAGATTGCCAGGACAGATGTATCCCTTTGTTGAGGATGGCTGGAGTCTCAGTGACAGCAGGAGAGGACTGAGGTCAGGATGAAATCCCACCACCGACCACTGTGTCTGGCTTCTGCCTCCTGCTGTTTCCATGACATGAGACCTGTGCCTGTGGGCAGGTGGCTGGCATTTGGTCTGTGCAAGCTGAGCACCAGATGCTGGAGAAACGTTGGAGTCGCTATGTAAGGTTGTCAGGAAGGATGGAGGACGCAAGTTAGACTGGCCGCAACTCTTGGGGGTTGATCCCAGGCCCTGGGGTTTCAGTACTTGGAAGAAGCTGCCTAGAAGAGCGGTGAAGGCTGTGCACCTCCAGTCCTGTAATGAGAAGATCTGGGCATGCAGGTGAAGTAATGGCTTGTGTGAAAGTGGTGCCTTTTGATTTTTTTATTTTTTTTAGCAGACAGCTTTCCCCACTACTCTTCTGTTTCCCTTCTTTCTGGGAGATGGGAAAGTTGGTCACATAGTCCTGGACAACAGATGGTTCCTGGGCAGCAGCATGGAGACAGAATGTCTGAAAGAAAAGGTGAAGAAGTAAGAAGGGTTGAGTTAAAACTGTAAAAGAAGTATAATGATAATCATAGAATCACAGAATGAATCATAGAATCACAGAATGGTTTAGGTTGGAAGGAACCTGAAAGATCATCTAGTTCCAACCCCCTTGCCATGGGCAGGGACACCTCCCACTAGACCTGGTTGCTCAAAGCCCCATCCAGCCTGGCCTTGAACACTTCCAGGGATGGGGCATCCACAACTTCCCTGGGCAACCTGTTCCAGGGTGCCACCAGCCTCACAGTGAATAATTTCTTCCTGAGATCTATTCTAAATCTACCCTCTTCTACTTTGAAGCCATTACCCCTCGTCCTATCACTACATGCCCTTGTATAAGGTCCCTCTCCAGATTTCTTGTAGGCCCCCTTCAGATACTGGATGCTATAAGGTCTGCCCGGAGCCTTCTCTTCTCCAGGCTGAACAACCCCAACTCTCTCAGCCTGTCTTCAGAGGAGTGGTGCTCCAGCTCTCTGATCATCTTTGTGGCCTTCCTCTGGACTTGCTCCAACAGGTCCATCTCATTCTTCTGATGAGAACTCCAAGGCTGGATGCAGTATTCCAGGTGGGGTCTCACAAGAGTGGAGTAGAGGGGCAGAATCACCTCCCTCAACCTGCTGGCCTTGCTTCTTTTGATGCAGCCCAGGATACGGTTGGCCTTCTGGGCTGCAAGTGCACATTGCTGGCTCATGTTGAGCTTCTCATCAACCAACAACCCCCAAGTCCTTCGCCTCAGGGCTGGTCTCAATCCATTCTCTGCCCAGCCTGTATTTGTGCATGGGATTGCCTTGACCCATGTGCAGGACCTTGCACTTGGCCTTGTTGAAATTCATGAGGTTGGCATGGACCCACCTCTCAAGCCCATCCAGGTCCCTCTGGATGGCATCCCTCCCCTCCAGTGTGTCGATCGTGCCACACAGCTTGGTGTTGTCGGCAAACTTGCTGAGGGTGCACTCAATCCCACTGTCCATGTCATCAAAAAAGATGTTGAATAGCACTGGACCCAGTACCGACCCCTGAGGAAAGTCACTCATCACTGGTTTCCACTTGGACATCGACCTGTTGACTGCAACCCTTTGAGTGCAGCCATCCAGCCCGTTCCTTATCCACAGAGTGGTCCATCCATCAAATCTGTCTCTCCATTTTAGAGAGACCAGGATGTCATGTGGAGAGTGTCAAATGCTTTGTATAAGTCCAGATAGATTACATCTGTTGCTTTCCCCTTATCTATCAACATTGTAACCCTGTCATAGAAGGTCACCAGATTTGTCATGCATGACTTGCTCTTGGTGAAGTCATGTTGGCTGTCACCAATCACCTCCTTATATTCCATGTGCTTTAGCAGAGTTTCCAGGAGTATCTGCTCCATGACCTTGCCAGACACAGAGGTGAGACTGACTGGCCTGTAGTTTCCTGCGTCTTCCTTTTTTTCTGTTTTTGAAAATGGGGCTTATGTTTCTCCCTTTACAGTCAGTGGGAACTTCACTGGACTGCCACGACTTTTCAAATATAATGGAAAGTGGCTTAGCAACTTTATCTGCCAGTTCCCTCAGGACCCATGGATGGATTTCATCAGGTCCCATGGACTTGTGTACCTTCAGGTTCCTTAGATGTTCTCATACTTGATCTTCACCTACAGTGGGCAGTTCTTCGTTCTCATAGCCCCTGTCTTTGCCTTTTGTGACTTGGGCCATGTGGTTAGAGCCCTTGCTGGTGAAGACCGAAGCAAAGAAGTCACTGACTGCCTCAGCCGTCTCCATATTCCGGGTGGCCAGGTCTCCTCTTTCCTTCTGGAGAGGGCCCGCATCTTCCCTAGTCTTCCTTTTAACATTGACATAGTTACAGAAGTTTTTCTTGTTGCCCTTGATGTTCCTGGCCAGATTTAATTCTAGCTGGGCTTTAGCTTGCCTAACCTGGTCCCTGGCGGCTCAGACAGTTTCTCTGTATTCCTCCCAGGCTCCAGGTCCTTGCTTCCAGCCTCTGTAGGCCTCTTTTTCACTTTTGAGTGTGTCCAGGAGCTCCTTGTTCATCCATGCAGGGCTCCTGGCTTTTTTGCTTGACTTCCTCTTTGTTGGGATAATCCTCAGTTAGGGATAAGTTAGTGTAACCTGATGGTAAATAAAATCCCTGATTGAGTAGTCAAGGATCAGTGTGTGTTTTGTGTATACTGGAAATAGACTTTGAACTCTTGTTATTTGTATACTCAGTGGCAATGGATAGAAATGGGATGGCAAACAACAATCTGCAAAAATACTATAGGAGTTATAAAAATTGGAAGAATTTTGAAGTACAGATGGTCAGCAATATTGTGTATTTCAGGCTGCTGTGTTTTATTGTCAGGTGGCTATAGTAAGGTTTCTTGCTGTTAAGGAAATTGCTTCCTAAATACCTCACATCATCAAGTACTTTACATATTGAAATTTATCTTATATATTTTTAAATACAATTTAGCAGTTGGCACACTGATGTTAATACGACTTTCTGGTGTTTGAAAAAAAAATAGTGCTAGCAGGAGTGGGTGTGTGTTTTGAATAGATTAATTTTAATGCAGAATATGCATAAGGAAGTCATTCTTTTTAGGCAAGGTCTGTTGTTGAAGTCATGCAATATGAATTAATATATTAAACTTGTCACAACTTTAGAATATTTTTTAAAACAAAGAAATTTCTGGGCAAAAAAAATTGTCTAAAAATGTTCTTCTTATGAAATATAGCTGAAAACATGATGGCTTCAGTGACTTACCGGTAATAAAAGTGAAGTTTTTGCTTTTTCCGCAGTTGACTTTTCTGTATTTTATTATACTTGGAATTAAAAAAAAAAAAAAGTTTACAAACCTAATGTAGTCATTTTTAGTGGTTACCTTTTCAGTAGCCCCTTAACTGGCAAAGTATCATCATCATTATTGAACTGTAGAGTAGCTAAATGATCTCCCAACACTTGTTTAAAACCTCAGCGCTCTAACCCTCCTTCATCCTGAGCAGTCTTAACCTTGAGGTCCTCCATAAGAAGCCATCACCTAAACTGCAGTTGCACAGTAAAAGACTCATAGCTGTGTCTGTGCAATTGAAATGTTGCTCTACTTAGGTTTCTTCTTACTACTAAGTAAATTGCTACTTGAAGACCGCATTTGTCAGTTCTCAAACTAGTGACACTTTCTTAGTGTCATTGTTTTTCTGACTAGAGATATTGAAAACATTTTTAGTGTTGAATTAATTTTATGGAACTTTAATATTTAGTGCTATACATTTTTCACAACTAAAGCCATGAGTTAGGGAAGAGGCAGCACTAGGCAGCTGGTGGGGTGAGAAACCATGGTAGCACTGATGCCTGAGCAGGCAGAGCTGCCAAGTGTCCTTGTGGAAGCCCAGGTCCTTGTTATCCATAAATGTCTTCTGCTCCTGGACTCCCACCCCTTTTCCTTGAAAGCTCAAACTTCTCACTCCTCCAACACACCCCAACTCCTATACCCAACTCCTTCTGTTCCAAAGGATCTCTAAATTTTTCCCAAACTTCTCTCTCAGTTATTCCTCTCATTCCTTCCATTCTTCCTCTTTAAGTCCTCCTAGGCAGAAACCCCATAGTCAAGGTTCCCTGCTCCCTCCTCGGGCCATGTCTCTGTCCCTTACTTCTTAGGCTTCCCATCCTCAGTTTTTGCCACAATTTTGTCTGCTCAAGCATCGGTGCTACTGTAGTTTCCCTCTGCACTGTGGCATGGTATTCCACTGCTTGCCAGCAGATTAGCAGTCTGTCATTGGTCTTTAAAAACAGCGATGTCTGCTTTATGAGGTGGGTCTTCAAAGAAGCATATCCACAACTTCTTCTCTGGAATGGTTTAAATATTCAGACAGGTGGTATTTATCAAATCATTTTGGACAAGACACTTGAGGGCAGGAAAAGCAGTAGGACATGGCAGGTCTATTCATGGTACAGTTAAACTTGTTTGTAACTTCTGGAACATTTCAAATAATTCATTTTGATTTTCAAATTACCATCATACTAATTTTCATTTAAACATTTAGGACAGTGCATACCTGAAATATTTAGGCAACTTTCAGAATATGCTAGTTTATGTCTCGCAGGTTTTGTTAAAAAAAAAAAAAAAAAAGGTTTCTACTACTGGAGAAAAAATAATACTAAAAATATGTGAGAAATTAAAACAACCTTAGTGACTGAAGTATGTAATTTCTGTGAATGCATAAAAACATCTGAAGTAAAGCAGATCAGAAATCATTGTGCAGTATTAAGACATAATCACCACAGATTTCTGAGTTTCTTCCCCACCTCGCTGCCTAGTAATTTTATGGTGGGCAGTCCTATCTGATCCAAAAGGTTTGGGAATCACTGACAGTGGACCTTGTCAACACAGTAAATTAACCCCATTATAATATTGTAGTTAGCACACTGCAGCCTCTGGTACTTGAGTTAATTCAGATATAGCTGAAGAGAGTGTTTCTCCATGCCTCTTAGTGCGCAGGACCCCCAAAATGTGGCTAGTGGGATGTGGGACAGTGATTTTTTCCACTGACATATCCAGAGTGGAATCTTTCCCAGAACAGCATCTCTCATCCAATCTGTCCTCCTAACGAAAGGCTTTGTTCCGTCTCCAGTCCAGAAAACTGGCTTAAAAGCTACAAAGAAGCCTTCTTTAAGATTGTTCTCGAGTTCTTCATTACAGTTTAAACCTCTTGCAGTGAGAAAACAATGTTATAAAGGTTGTAATTAGATTATTGCAGTTAGAAATTCCCAGATGATGCATTGCCGTTGTCCACTTTGACATTTACATAGTTTTAATGTTGACAAACTACCGTGGAAGAGCTCAGTTGAGAGTGAATATGTTGCAGTCATTAATCTGTTGTGCTTGGGCAAGCACTTTATCATGATTATCAGAAGATATTTGCATGAATACAGGCAAAGGTGACATATGATCTAGCCTCCTTGCACTCAGGGAGTAATGGCTTTTCAGTTGATTCTAAGGGAAGGGAGAACAGCTGAGGAGAGGAACCAGCTGGAACAATTCCAATGTTCGGCAGGGTCTGAAGCCCAGTCGGAGATTTTCCCTGGAGCAACATCCAGGAATAGCAGTAGTTCAAAGCCCTTCTCTGCAGCATCTCACACACCTATTTTGTCGTTTGTTTTTTTTATTACCTGAATCTTAATATGATATTTTTAGACGTAATGCAATACCCGGTCTTGTGTTACACGTGTTTATTTTTATTTTAAATATCTGACTTTCCTTGTATTTTGGAGGATGCATCATGTCCCCATTTGTTTAATAGGTCATCATGAAAGTAATACTAAGCAGGGATCATTAAAGGGGATATTGTGTGTGACGAGTGGAAAGTTATTTTTAACCACAAGACTGAAGAGCAGTCTCTTGTATCCTAGTCCCCCAAAAGAGAAGAATGACTCATTTACATTTCAGATGAGATACAGATACCGTCTGTTACCAACTTTGTTCAGATTTGTGATGAAGCCTTCAATAGATTGCTTTCAGATGAATAAAAAAATGACAGGTTATTAAATATATCAACAGTAATGTTTGTTCAGCTCTGGTTACACTGGATTTCCAAGAGATAATACATTTAGCCAAACTGCGTGCCATATTGCAATTATTTTAAAATTATTTTATTTATTTTTATTTCAGTCCTTTAAAAACAGTAAGGGACACAGAAATGCCTTGGTCTCAGAAGCCAAGAACTGTTGAATTCTCTGCTTAGTATCTCAGCTTCCCACTTAAGGTGCTTTCATGTGAGACGAAACCAATTTACCACTTGCAAAATATGAAATTTAATAAAATATCTTCCTTCTCCCCAGGAATAGTGTACTTTTTTGAGGTAACATGGGATAGTGAATTACTTCATCTGGCATCTTTTGTATGTTTCTGTGAAACAAGCAGCTTTTACAGCTGAAAACTACTGTTTTGTCTATATTGATAGTCAAAAGTGAAGGTTTTTCCTGTAGGAGAATAAATTCAGCTACTTGTAATAACTGCTGTAATTTTGGTGGAAGTACTGGAAGTTCCTCATCGGATTGCATTTGCGGAGTAGTGGCCATCATGAACACTTACCTCTCAGATTTTCCAGGGAGCTCTCGCGAAGCACAATTGCTCGCTTGTCCTCCAAGGACCGCTTTGAGGTGGATCAAGGTAATGCTGTAGAGAAAGTATTCCAGTCCAGCGGTGATTTGGGAGTGCATACAAGCCTAGATGAAGGCAGAAGTGTCAAAGAGCGCGCAAAGCCTGTGTGGGGCAGGCGGAGGAAGGACCCCGCACTGCTGCCGGAGCTCGGGAAGGGCTGGCGAACTGACAGCGATGTTGTGCGGCCGGCGCTGATGCTGCCGCCACTGTTTTTGCCTGCCAGTCTGCTGATCAGGAGCCGGCTCTGGCAGCTCTTCCAGCTGGACAAGCCTTTGCGGCTGCGTCAGAGATGTGTTCGCAGTGTTGGCTGAAATAATTAAATAGAGTAGGAAAACAGATAAGAAAGAAATCAGAGCGTTCCCATTTGGCTGAGGTTATCAAAGGTGTGATTGCTCGCTTGCAGCGTAGCTTTGCCTGTAACAAGACATGTAAATGGACAAATTGAGGAACAGAGAGGCTGGTCTGATGCGTGCCTGTGCAGCTGGTTATTCGGAGGATGGCTATAATCATAGAATCATATAATACTTTAGGTTGGAAAAGACTCTTAGGATCATCAAGTCCAACCATTAACCTAATGCTGCCAGTCCACCACTAAACCATGTCCCTAAGCGCCACGTCTACACGTCTTTTAAATACATCCAGGAATGGTGACTTGACCCCTTCCCTGGGCAGCCTGTTCCAATGCTTAATCCATATGGATGTGAGAGAAAGTAGGTATGGAGAAGGCAGTATGTTTTAGGTCAAAGGATGGTGATAATGAGCTTCTGTGCCATCAGTACAATGAGAAAAGGAAGAGCATGTTTTACCCTCAGTGATACTTAAATTGTTATCTGGACCAAGAAATGGGGTACCTTTTTGCTGAGTTGGGATGTGTACATATGGGGTCTGGCTGCAATCCCTGCAGACAGACTTGTTCTCCTCTTCCATGCCCCCCTGTGCAGCAGGCAGGAATTGTGCCGCACCAGTCCTGGCTGGCACGAAGGAGCATTGGGTGCTACTGGTTTGCTCGGCGTTGGCTCGCAGGGGTGAGTGCTGGGGGCTGCCGGCCGCTCCGCACTGTGAGCAGGGTGCTCGGCAGAGAGCCCTACAGCAGAGAGGTGACGAGGAGCCTGGTGTTTGTATTTCCTCGCAGAAGCAATCTTAGTAGGATTTACAGCAGCAGGTGCTCGGTCTAAAGATATTACAGTGGGAGAAGAGCACACATTTCTGGAGCTGTTTGCTCTGCCTCTCTTTTAAGTGTTACCAGCACTGATCGGGTCTCACTGCCGGTGGAGAAAGCACCGAGCTACGAAGAAGGGTTGGTGAAATGCTCTGAAGGTTGGCATTAACATGTGTAGCAACCCACAGAAGGTAATTCTACTTAGTTTTGATTGAATTGAAGGTTTCCCTCATGGGATCCAGGCTATGACATTGACACCTAAAAAAAAGTCAGACAAATGAATACTTCCAGTGTAGTCTTGGTGAGTGTAGGGATAATATCCAATCATTACACAGTATGAAAACACTGAACTTTTTTGTTTATCTGCCTTCATATGACACTGGACAGTGATGCTAACAAACACAGAAGTAACCACATGCGTGGCATAATACGTACAGATTTGCAGAACAATCTGGACCCACTGTTCCTGTCAGATGCATCAGAGCCTTAATTTCAAGTGTACTTTGTGAATATAATCTTCAAGTAGATACACTTTCTGTTTTCAGTTGCAACAAAAGTCTAAATGGTATGCACATTATATTGCGTTATGCGGTCCCCAGAACCTGGGCATAGATATATGATTTATATATATATCTAGCTATCTGTACTTGATTGGAGCTTCAGAACCGTAAATAGTAGCTAGAGATTTCTTTCCTCTCAAGGATAGGGAAGGGATTCAACAGAAGCAAAATAATGAATTGCCAGTCAGCGTACAGTTTTTTCTGTCAGTGACATAAAGGTAATATTTGCTTTGCTAGAGGTCACCTCTTTTTTGAAGTAGAAAGGATGGAGGAAATTAACATATATTTTACGTTCATTGTCACAGGTGTATGATTACAAGGAACAGATTAAAGTAAAACCAGAGAGAAATGTCTTCTTTAAATGTGGAAAAACTGATTATGTAAATGGTATTTGGGTAATGCAGTTTCTTCCCCCATACCAGCACTTCAAAGAGATACACCAGCACTGCAGGATAAATGGGATGAAGCAGGCACATATTCAGTTCTTCCTCCACCCACCATCCCCCGCTTTAGTGTTTCTAAATGTTCATTTGAGTACTTTTGAATTCTCATTTTCATCACTGAACAAATCTAAATCCAATCCAGTAACTATCAGCAAAATAACACATCAGAAATCAATCTGGAAACATCCTAATACTGATGCTGCTGTGAAATCAATGTAATGGAGACTAGAATAGTATTTTGCATCTCTTTCACTTGTGTTTGGTTAGTTGATTCACCCATGTGAAAGAACTAATGCTTAGCAAAAAGTCTTGCTGTTTGTGCTGTCTCACGTAACGCTGGCTGAATTGCTACAGAAGGGACAGTGTCTGATGCAGGAGGACAGCAGCTGATGTTCCAGATGCCGATTTGAGCGTATATTTGTAGTTTACAAAACAATGTTTCTAAAGCTCTAGATCAGGGATATTAAAGCATTCCTGCTTGAATGCTTCATCTGGCAACAGCAGCAGCAGCTATAGGAGCCTGAGAGCGTTTATGTGCTATCCACTGTTTGGGAGCCCTTGTTCTGGATTTGTCAGGAGTTCAGCAGATGAAAAATTAAGATTGAACACTCATATTTTCATTTCATAGTCATATTCTCCTTAGGGGACTACACCTGGCCTTTGTTCTGTGCTCCTTAAAAAATAAAATATATGGCATGTGTTAAAAAAAATATTTAAAAACAGTATGAGGAAAAAGAAACATACCAGAACTTTCAGTAATGCTAAAACAACGAGCTACCTGAAACACCAGGTAGCTGTATTCTGTGTAACACAGAATTTTCCACTGTGTGCTCGTAAGTCCTGTGTCATTTAAAGTGTGGGATATTGCTTTTCCCATATTTCCCAGTTGTGATTGCTGCTCCCTCTGCCACTACGAGCCTGATGGCTTAGCATCAAATCCTCCCATCACCTTGTCCCAAATCCTTACAGCCTCTGTCAGGTCCAACTGCATATTTCCAAATTCAAAATATCTATCTGTTTCTATAAATATATAATGTCTAGATAGTTTCTAGATATCTGAATCTGGAGAGTTGTCTAAAAGAGTCAAAGGTATCCTCTGTCTGATGCCAGGTATCTTTAAAATTCCTGGGCTTCATTCTCTGCCTTGGTGGGAAATTCCATTCTGCATTCTCCTCTTAGGAGGTAGGAAGAAATTCCTGGTTCCTCTCACCATAACCAGTATTGCTTGAAGCGATGTCAAAAGTTGAGGCTTTACAATTAGCTTTTAGCTTTTGGATGCTATTGGAAGCCTCTCATGACAGAGAGACCTTTTTGATTTACAGACTTTAAGTAAAAGCTGCATGCTGACATCATAGAATTGACTAGAATTCCTAAGTCATACACAGGTCATAAAGATCATCATAAATGATTTGTTAGGTGCTAGCGAATCAACACAAATACGCGTTTATTTTAGGAAAGAAAACCCCACAAAACAGACAGAAAATATGACATTAAATGAGGACCAGGTATGGTTGGTTTCTTCTTTTACTGCTTCTAGGTTTGTCTTCTGTAGCTGCCCCCTTTTATAGCCCAGTTATGTTTGTGTGAGCAACACATACACTTTATACTAAAGTGTACTAAAGACATTATACTAATGTCGCATGTTTTATATATTTTATCTGTGCATCCATGTAATTATTTTACCTATTGATAAAAAATACTAAATCCAGCCATTCAAAAAAATTCTTTGTATTACATGATGTATTTGAGATTCTTGCGTTAGCAGGACAAGCGACGTTTTCTTGCAGATAACTTGGTTGGAAATGAAAAACAGGACTGCCAAGGAATGATTTCTTCAAGAACTACATTTTATCTTAAAAAGTGCATAGAAAAAGCAAGGAAAAACTGCCAAGAAGTCTGAAGGTTAAACAATTATTCTGTCTGAAATTTCTGACAGATTTTAAACATCAGCTTTTAGAGGAAAACATGACTGCAGATATCTTTTGAAGCTGATTTTAGAATGTCAGCCTTAAAATAGAGTTCTTCCCGGGCACTTCTGCAAGGATTTTATGTATTTAGAAACCTGAATTGTTTAGAGAAATTGTGTGGGTCATTGCTTTGCCTGAATTTATGTACGCTCTTTCATAAAACCGAGAGACCAAATCTCACCTAAGACGGTAGCCTCCACCTCTCCCAAACCCCAAACCAGTAAGGACTGAATTCCTCTGTAACAGAACACCAGGGTAAAATATGACTGAATTTGAAGAAGATATTTTACCTTGTATTTAAATTCATATTTCGTGAGCACTGAAGGCCAGACACCAAGTGTGTTTAGACTGATATGCTGCTGTAGCTTTGTTGAGTGAATACTGTCGTGAAAGATGCTACAGTAGAAATGAAAGTCATAAGTCTTGAAAATGGGGTCAGTGAAAGAAGTTACACAAACAGCTAATATTTATGAGAGACAGGCATCTTTTCATTCACCATGGGCAGCTGCAGTCCAGACAGCAAAATAAACAGAGAGAACTGTGTTAGTGCATGGTAAGTTCCTGGGTAAGACTGACTCTGTCTCTAGTATATATTGACTTAAATCTAGGGAAAGCTGAGGGATGAAAAAACCAACCAGCACTGATGAAGAAACTAATTTAGAACTCATTATGAATAAGTCAGTAACATAATTTTATTTCTACCTGAGTGATTGATAATTGCTAATTTTTCCCCCAAACCCTCATGCTATCAGTACGCAGACATGTTACGCACGTGCTCTTCTTCTGCACAAATATTACCATTTCTCAGCTTGTTCAAGTTTATGGATAATCAGCATGGCTTGTAATCCCTGTGTAAAGAGCAGAAGATGACTTGTGCATAGGTCTTTTCAAAAACCAAAGATGGGCTGAGCAGAGTTTAAAATTTTTAAATATGATCTCAATGTTATTTTCCTATATGTAAACAGCTCCTGAAGTTGCTAGGGGATGTTTCACAGTTGGGAATGAATTTGGTCTCTGCAATTGCCAATAGGTGAGTAATGGCTTCGTGAGATAAACCATCCCTATAAATATGTTGCCTGTACTGTAAAGATGTCTGGGAGCCTTCTGCAAAGCACGAGATCTTCCTGTTCTTCTAGGAAAGCCTGTAAAAGAGGTTTCTAATTTCAGAACAATTATTATCTTGCAAAATACGGCTTCTAAAGAGAATATCCTCATGAAATTATAGATATAAATTAATACTTTGTTGATTCATTTGCAGGCTAGCATAAGGGATAAGAAAAAACCTGGTTTTCCCTTCTGTTGCACAAATAATCTCAAGGTGATGGGGATTACTTTACAGAAAACAATCCTTTTTTGCCTGATCGTGTAAATGTTAATCAGGCAAAGAATTGAGCTTTGCTTTTCTTTTACTTAGAAGAAAACAGATGTATGTGTTACAGATTTTTGTTACCTATTTCTTGTCAATGTTGAAAAATAAGTGCTGCATGGCATCAGTCCTACTGAGAAATAGTGTCATCAGAACTGGCATTAGTAATGGAAGGGAAGCGGAAATGTAGCACATGACAGTACTGTATTGATCTTATGGTTATCATTGCTTGATTTGTGTTGAAAGTAGAGTTTTTAGTATTTTCAGTGGATGCAGAGTTAATTTTTTTTCAGATTTGGGTGGAATAAATTGGTACTCTCGATGGACAGCTGTCTTTCATATGTGAGGACTGGTTTATAACTGGTGCTTTTACTGTTGATAAGAACTTCAGTAGGAGGTTTCATATGATTAAACCTAGGCAAGTTGATGCGATATTTTCTGTATGGTCTGCAGGATACTTAAAAATAATGTGCTGCATAACACTCCCTGTTTTTTATAACTCTAATTGCTAGGTGAAAAATCTCCATTGCTTAAATGCTCAGTATATTTTAGGTGTCTACATAGTATAACCACGAGTGTTTTTGAAATTTTGACAGCCATTTTTTCTCCAAAATATGTTTTTCTGAGTCTTGAATACATAGAAGTTTCTGGTTCTGAAACTGGTATGTTTGGCAGTGGTTCAGAAGGTTTGTTTGCCATTTTGTACAACCCTGTAGGCTGATGGTCCGAAGTTGTTCCTGGCTAGCCGATACGGTACAGCTGGCTGCAGGTGTGTTACGCGTATGATCGTCTGCCTAGGAGATGAGCTATCATCTCCCTCCCTGTATGTTTCCTCAAACCCTTCCCGTCCTGGGTGGCCTTCTGGGCCCTCCTGTGTTTGAATCATTTCATAAACTCTTTAGTCTTGTCTTTGAGAAGTCAGAGTTTCATGTTGGCTACAGGTTGAGTCTACCCGCAGGCTAGCAGTATTATCGAGTTCAGATTGTTTGAAGCTCTTTTGAAGCTACTCTCCCTATTTCCGACAAATGACTGGCCATTGCGATGTTGCCTAACAGTTTCTTAAATGCTCTTTGTTGTTGCTGTTCTTAGCAAGAAGGCCTCAGAGAGAGAGAGAGACAGAGAAAGCAAGCCAGCCTTTATATTGTTTAGGCCTGAGAGACTGTATCTGATTTACTCTATGGTATGCCTTGTAGACCTGATACTCATGGTTGAATCCTGTCTGAAGGGCATGTTTTGACAAGACCTGGGTGTGTACCGTTCTTTCCACATTGCCATTTCCTTTGGAAGGAAATCCAGACAGTGGGGAAGGAGGGAGCTGCAGTGTGCTGTACCAGGAGCAATGGGTTTATCTTCCTAGGTAGGGTGTGAAGGCTCTGGGTGCACATCTCTTCCACCCAGCACAGCGGCTTTCACACGGGTGTATGTTGTGCATGCCCAATAGCTGTTTCTCCAAGTGGGCTGCTTGAGTTCTGTCTTCAGAGTTCGTATTGTAAACTGAGAAGTCACTTTCAGAAGTAGGAAATACGGTGTTCTTTCAGTAGTAGAGAGCACTGGAGGAGGGAAGAAACCTCATGTTTTGGAACATTCACAATGTTGGGGAGAAAGATGAAAGAGAAGCAGAAAAAAGGTATGGGTTTTTTTTTTTAAGGTACATAAGTAAAGGAAGTAAAAAGCAAATTTAGAAAGAGGAGAGAATGTAAGCATTTTTAATTTTTGTGTCTTAGGATTCTCACTAAAACCGCCACAGACTCTAGTATCAGACAATCCTAGCTTTCACCTAAAAAGCATGAATTTCTGGGCTTGATGACAGCAGACAGAATAGCTAGGACAAAACAGGTGTAATCTGCATGTGAGTAAACCAGAAATCAGGGGAAAGTAGTCTTTTTCTGTCTGAAGCAAAGTCAATCTAACAATTTTGTTTGGTCTTTTTTTTGTTGTTGTTTTCTGGTTTTTTGGTGGGGTTTTATTTGGGGTTGGTGTTGTTTTTTGGGTTTTTTTTGACTGCTTGGGAAGCAGTACAGCAATAAGAGATAAAGATTATCTTTGGTTTGGTGGCAGAAAGATTTGTGTGAACAGTGCTGAGTCTGAAGATGCAAGGATGCTTCAAGAATGTGCTTGGGAAAGAACAATTTGGGAAGTAATCAGGATGTGCAAAAAGAGCCCGGTCTTTTGATAAGAAAAAACACCCACCAACACCCCACCCACCCACCCCCAACAACTGGGACAATTTTCCCTTCTAAATCAAGTTTCATCCTCTTCCAGGGGTCTTTTCTCAAAGGACAGGCTTACTAAACATCCTAGTACAACGATACTGCCACACAAGGAAAATTGTTAGCTGGCTGGATGAAAGGCCCTAGTTAATTCCCTGCCCTGCGAATGAGCAATCATACTATTCAATTACATTGTTCATCCTTTTCCCGCCTTTCATAAAACAGCACAAAACATAAAGCATTACATCAAAAAGAGAAGATGGTGGCTTGTAGCGTGTTTAACCAAACTCCACAGTAGCTAGTGATTTGTCTTTACTTCACAAGTAAATCAACACACAATTTTTCTTGATTGCCATAAGCTGTAGGTAACGTTGTCTCAGGAGTGGAAGTAAGAGGAATGTTTGCATCAGAACGCATTTGTTCTTGGCAGAGCTGAATGGGGAGCTTGCTGGCGGAATGAGTAACTCTGGATGCTGCATCTTAGTTCCTTATTCTCGGAAGACATCTATGGAAGACAGCAATCTGAAAATGAAACATCAATAGAATTTTGCATGGTATTAGCACTTTGATGAAAATAACAGTAACATTTCATTAATGTGTGCATCAAGTTAAAATTGCTGCTACAGAAAAGCCTTTGGACTGGAATAGTGAATGGAAACATATTTTAATATAGGACTACTGCAAAACCTTGATATTTATGTTGAGAAAGCATTTCAGTAGTCCTACACAACTTGATTCTTCCCTCATATCGCAGCTGCTCAAGCTTCAATAATGCAAGCATTCACTCAGTTAGTGTAAATACGGAAAAGAATCAGACCATCTGGAGGATCCTTTTCACTCCAGCGAGCACTGTGTCTTTTTTCAACAACACAGGGGCACTGTAATATTCCCACTGCCCTCACAAGAGGATTTCCCTGAAAAGGCTGTTTCTAGGGGGTTGTCCACTAGCTTTCCTTGCATACCTTAGCATGGGGACATGCTATGGAAGAGAACCGAGGGCTCAGGGAGGTGAGCTTTATACCACTGTGGCCAAAATGTAAATGTACCACTCAATTGGCACCGTTTGGGAAGCTGCTGCTCTCATTTCCTTGGAGGAATAAGGATGATCATATTCAAGAAGGCGGAGTGGTGACCCTCAAGACCCTTTGCTCCCGTCCTCCCGGCTCCTTTTCTGTTCACTCTTCAAGACTCTTTTCTCTCCAGCTATCTAAGTTTTACAGTTTGTATGGAGGGGGTCTTTCTTCTACAGAACCAAAGGTTTTAACAGTGCTTCCGTATTATTTAGCCTTGCTAGCTTTTTTGAAAAGGGAAGTATGTCAGAGAGAAGACAAAATAGACTAGAAATGCTGTAGTAGTGTCTTCTTGTCACTGTTCTCGGTTTTGGTAAATGAGGTCCTAGAGGAGGACAAGAAAAAGATGTTTGGATTTTTTTAATCAGTAAAACCAGAAAATTCAAGGCCAAAGATTTGACCACTAGGACACAGTAACACCTGTCTTAAATAAGCCTTTGAAAGAGTAAATTACTGTGAAATGATTTAAATGAGAACACAAAAGAAACCGTATTATGTGCTGCTAGTAACTAATCTTACCATGAGGTGACATTTCTCTGGAAGTACCTTTAATTATGCCAAATAACCTGGCATTCTGAGAGCACTGTCTTTGTTTATCCTTGCTTCACAAATCTAAAAATAAAGAAAGAAAAAAATGAGAAAAGCAGTAGAAGGGTTTAAGAAAGATAATGCTGTATTACTCTTCCTAGGGAATTTTAGCTACCTTTTCAACATTACTGCCGTACATTAATTTTTCCGAGAAGAAAGCAAATTTCCCTTCAAGATTTCAAGGGTTGTAGTATCAAGTGAAAATCCACCAATTGAAGTGCAAATCTTATGTGGTTTGAAAGTTCTTGTAAAAAAGTTAGAGTTCATAGAGGAAAATCAGAAGAAGAATCCTTTTAATAAAAGCAGAATCTATTTTTGAGGCTTTGTTTGACATATAGGCTATCATTTCAAGAGAATATTATTATTGAGTGGAGATGTGCATCCAGATTTAAAGTTGGCAGTTTACATCAAAAACCTATTTACTATCCCCATTAAAAAATAGTGACCATTGATTTGCACATTTAATAAAAGGAAAATAACTAACGCATCAATTGGTAGCTAAGGAAACAGCCTTAAATCTGAGACCATTTTCTGGCAGTACCTTAATTATTATTTTTCCATAACCTCCCCAGAGGATGAAATTAATGACACATCAGGAGGTGTGAAGTGTTTTATTTCTAAGGTCAGTGGACCTATTTATTTGTCTAAGAGAAGTGCTTAAAGCAGCAGATTTTAGTTTCTCCAAGAGAAGCCTTTAAAGGAACAATGCCGTTAAGAAAAACAGCAAAGTTTCAAATTATTTTTTTAGTTTATTATTGATGTAATCAAACGGACATAGTTTTGTAAACAATGGAATTTTTATTTGGAATTTCATTTCCTTATTTACCAAGATCAAAAGGAAAATTTGAAAGTCACGTTGACTTCTGCTTGTTTTAATAGCTCATTTCGGAGTTTCTGGACAAACAAGGGCACCTTGATAGAGTATTTCACCTTGAAAAGTCAAACGGATTTCTTTTAAGTTTGTTTCTACAGCATTAGTAGGCACTTGTCATAATTACTGAGTGACATGAATGAGACCTGTGGCTTTGTCACTGTGAAATATATACTCAGGTATGCTTTGCTTTGCTTAGCAAAGCTTAGCTTAGCTTAGCTTTGCTTAGTCTTTTCTTAACATTGATGCCCTAGATGTATATATTTCTGCTCTGTAAATCTGTAGTACAGGGTTTCCGATATGGAATTACTCATCTGGGAGGGAGACTAGCTCACACAATCCAGCAGGAGGAGCTTTTTGTTATGAATGAGAAACAAATACATCTGGAGCCCAGGAACCTCAGTGGAGCTCAGTTTGGCTGCAGACTTCTGCCTGCCCAGTGCTCGTTCATTTTTAAGCTTTTCTGCAATACAAATTACTGAAAAGTGGGGAAGTGGAATGTTCCAAAATACTGAGGTTTAATAATTTTTATTTAATTAAGTAGTGCTATGAATATGTAGTGATATTTAGTACCTTTTTCTAGCCTCATGACTAAATTATTATCACTCTTTGTTTTCTATTTCTGGCCTTAATGGAAGTCTTTGTGTCCTATTTAGGTTTGTTTTCCACTTTCCTAGTGCAGCGTATTTAAGAGAGTAGGCATTTTCTGTCATAAACAATTCTTCTGCCTAGTGCTGACAGCTGTATAAGTCTGATAGGTTTGTGTGGGAAAGCGCTTGAGAACTTTTACCCAGCTTATTTAGAAACAAATTCAAACATTAGCAGAGCTATAGACTCTTGTAAATACGCATTTGCACATTTAATTGTTTATAAATGAGAACAATTATATATAAATGATGGCAGAAGACTCTTTTTTTTGTTTTTACAAGCAGCAAGCTAACAATAACCGAAACTCAGAAGATACACCATGTAAGAGAGCGGCTTGGGGCAGTGTATAGGGCAGACGTGGCAGGGGTTGGCAGCGGGGGCTGCAGGGTGCCCTGTGCTGGTCACAGAGGGGTACAGACTGCTCTGAAACCGGTGTGAGCACCCCATCGTGTGCCAGCCACAGCAGCGTGTGTGCCTCTGGAGTGGCAGCCGCTGCTGGGGGGAGAGGCAGGCAGGGAGGTGCTCTAGGGGAGACACGGGGAGGGAGAGGCTGCCGATGACGCGTGTGGCTGGAGGGGTCAGAGAATCATAGAATCACCCGGGTTGGAAGAGACCTTTAAGATCATCAAGTCCAACCATAAACCTAACACTGCCAAAACCACCACTGAACCATGTCCCTAAGCACCACGTCTGCCCATCTTTTAAATACCTCCGGGGATGGTGATTCCACTGCTTCCCTGGGCAGCCTGTTCCAATGCTTGATGACCCTTTGTGTGAAGAAATTTTTCCTAATATCCAGTCTAAACCTGCCCTGGTGCAACTTGAGGCCATTTCCTCTCGTCCTATCACTTGTTACTTGGGAGAAGAGATTGACCCCCACCTGGGGGAGTCAATCCTGGAATAAAGTGCTCCATCCCAAATGGGCACCATTCTGAAGAGTCTGCGGCTGTGGGTAACCCATGCTGGGGCAGGGACACCCCCAAGGGACAGTGGCTGTGGGTGGCCCATGCCAGGGCAGTGCTGGCTTAGTTGTTCGTGTTCTTTTTTTTCTCCAGTAAACAAAGCAGTGATCAGAATTTGGCATTACCTGGCAATTAATTAAGTAAAAATCTCCCAATTTGAGACCATTTTGCCTGTAACAAAAAAGTTAAAAAGACGACCTTATAAACCTAGGTAGCTTGGGTCCAGCATGCTGCCATGAAAAGCATGCACGTTTCTCTTTGCATTTACTGTGTCGTAATCTGGCAGCATTACAGCTATTTCCCAGTTACCAGCTTCCTTCTTCCCTTTTCTGCAAATTATTTCACCTTCTTGGCTTGGGCCTGTGGGTTTTCCCTTGTTTTTAAGGGAGAGTTAACTGTTTCTAGTATCTATGGGCTGCTGCCAGTCAAGCAGAACCCCCAACTCCCCTCCCCAACCCCAAACCAAACAGTGACTGTAAGAGGCAAAGACTTGACGACATCACGAAGGAAGGGCAGCACCTGAGAAGAGGGTTGCCTGGGTGCTTTGGAGGCTTGGGATCTTGTCTGTCTCTGTAATTATTTTTTATGATGTTAGCAGGCATTTGTGAAGGGAGGGTAGTGCATTTGGGAATAGAGAGGAGTGATTTTACAGTGGACATCACAGTCCTTCATATTCTTACACTGAAAATGCAGAGACCTTTTCTTTATGTATAGAATAACATACCCAGGCTAAAAACAGTTATTTAGTACCCTTTGGAAAGGGAGATTCCTGGGTTTTGATCATTGCTCAGAGCCTCTGTCTGTCCCTACTAGGATCAAATGTATTGAACCTTTGAACTGTGACGTTAGATATTGATAACCCATCTTAGGTGGCTGTGTAAGAGCTATAAAACCGATCAATTCTTCCCCATTCCAAACTTCCATTTGTGATAGCATGGGCAGAGCTCTGTCAAATATCTTCAAGATATTTTTCTGCAAAGCACGTGGAATATTGCAAGACATACGAAATCTTACCTGAGTGATGCAGAGGTTGCCTCGGTCAGGGTGGAGCTCTGGAAGCATTTGCAGCTGTGTGGGCTGCCTCTCGGGCTCCACATTAAAAATGGCACTGATGCTCCTCGGTTTCTTGGCAGATCATCAGTGATTCTTTTGCTTAGGCAAAACTTGAATGTTTGGCTCAGTAAGTACTTCCAAACTGTAATGGGAAGAAGTGTGAAGGGGGAAGGGAGAGAAGATCAAGCATACTGAAAATGACCAGTTTTGCAGAAACCGTTGTACTGTTTAATTTATTCCAGTGCCTAATCCTAAGTATGTGAATAAGTCTGTGGGCCTAAAGGAAAAGGATGGGACAAAGATAAGTGGATTTAGGAAAAAATGCTTCACTATATTGCAAAAGAAAATCATTGTTGATAAAATCGCACTCTAGCTAATAGGCACTGTGATTTCTCATTCATTTTAGACATATAGCGTAATTTTCTCCCATCTGATAACATTTTAACTTAAATATTCTTCTGCTTATTTGCATTCTGAAATTTTGGGGGGTTGTGCCTCTCCTAGCTTCAATTTCACCTTATTGATCATTTCTCCAAGATTTTTTAGCTATTGCCTGGCTACTGCAATGAGTTAAATGAGCATACTAAAATATGTAAAGTCAATAAAATATAAAAATGAACAAGTTTAGAAATTTTGGTTTAACTGCCTGAGTCCAAATCAGTTCCTAAGTTATCAAACTTGATTCTGGTCTCATACTATTGTATATCAAAAATAACTCCCTTAGTATAACCAGGTGAGAACAGAATTAAGTCTGTACTTTTTCCTTCCCCAAGATTTTATGTTCTGCTGTTTGTGTAAAAGAAAATAATGGGATAAAAAGCATTATTATTTCATGAACAGTGGCAAGTACAGTATCTAAGATGTCTGACTATCATTTTGAGATGTTAAACTTGTAAAACAGCTTGACTAAAACGTTTCAAAGGGCATGAGAAATTTGGCTTTTCATGCGTGAGGATGGAAGAGGACTTTGAACTCTTGTATTCTCACCATTTCCTAGTCCCGTTCAATCCCATCTGCATTAAATTGTACCTTTTTTCCCCCATTATGTAGTATGGAAACATCTGTCAGAGCGTGGCAGCAACAGAAGAACAGTGCCTTTTTTTTTTCCCCTTTCCGTGGGATGTGTGCTTTGATAAAAGTCAAGTTACTTTGCTCTGGGTTTTTTTTTATATTTGATAAAGATACACTGACTCCGGAGGGCATAGCTTTTGTATGTTTACAGAAAAAAAAAATCTCGCATGTTGGTAACACTTAGAAAGAGGAAAGAAATTATTGAGAAAGAAATACATAGTTTCTATAATTTTACATCACAAGGGAAACCTGACATATTCCAGTGACATTGATAGGAGTGGAAGGAATTGGCAAATTTAATCCTTTAGGCCATGAATCTCCAGAATGCGATCTGAGGCAAAATCCTTGCGCATATCTGTAGTAATATCACTGGACATTGTACTGTTAGACTTTGGTGCCAGGGGCTGGAAGGGTTTTCCTAAGTCTAAGAATTTGTCTGTTGTATAGTAGAGAATATATTCTCTCATACGAAGATGTAAATGAAAATGCCCGGATCTGGAAAGAAAGCATTTGCATGGTTTTTATATACACCAAAAATGTCTCAGGAATAAAAAATTATAATGTCTGTGGTAAAAAGAAAATTATAATTGGAATAATGATAATTTCACCTAGAAATACATGAGTATACATAAATTAGCTTTTTATTCAACTTCAGTACAGTGATGACAAATATTGCCAGCCTTGCAAATGTAGTTAGCTCTCTCTTGTGAGAGCTGTTTTTTAGAGAAACAATGATTGTAAAAGGTGCCACTGAAAGCCCTGCTTTTTATAGTGGCCTGTTTTTAAGTTTTAATCCTGTCGTCTTTAATTCATGCTTCTTTCCATTTGTAGCTAAAGCTTTCACTAAACTATTCCTGTAGGAAAAATCTGCTTGCAGAGGTGGACTGGATGCAGAATAATGCTGAGATTTGTCCATTAATACCTCAAAGTGTAGAAAATTGCATCTTGGAGCTGTGGAGTTCTGTTTCAGACTTCTCCTCTCATATTGGTGAAATAATTACAGTGTCTGTAAGATGTGTATAATAAGGTGGTGTAATGGGAGTTCAGAAGTACTTTTACGAATTTTTAGAAGTATCAGTATGGGAACGCTGAAGTCTTGCGTTAGGTGATTTTCTCCTCATTTCCCCTTCTTGGTAAGTACAGACATACCTCTTTCAGATGCTGTGAAGCTGTACTGGCATACACTGGCTTATTTCAAGCACCAAGGATAATGATATTTATCTAACCTGTCCATGACTCCTCGGAGCTTACTGATTGCTAAATCATGTTCCTGACATAGTTATGTTGCACCTTAAAATAGTAGCATCTGTAAAATTTGGAGATACGTAACTATCAACAGATCTGAACATCCAGTGTATTAGAATTAGTTGTTCTGTGTCACCCACTTGGCATTTTGGTGCAGCTATATTGCTTTCACTGACGTCCTTAGCATGAATGGAAAAAAACCAGATGTGAATTATGATTCCTGATGCAAGGGAATAGATTAAATAAACTGAATTATCTGCATAGGTGCTCCAAGTTTGCTGGAAGGCTTTTGGAGGTAAAGCCTTTGCTCATGTGTTTCTAAAGTCATTGGTCTGTGCTTATCATCAGAAGACATCTCTTCCATACAAACTCCTGCTGACCCAGTTTCCAAGCATTTTATCTAGCTTGACACTTATTTTTACATTCTCTGGAGTTGTACTGAGCGCTGTGATTCAGTATCTCATTTTTAAGGATTACCACTTTGACAGGGATAGTATTTGCCAGTTACCTACCAATCACCTGTAACACAATCCTGGTTGAAATAATTGTAAAATAAGCAATTTGTTTACACAACAGGAAAATAGAAAGCTACACAGTTGCAAATGTTTTTGAGATGGAATACAACAAGTAAAGGAAGATCGCACTTAGGTTTAGTTATCCTTAGATCAACTCCAAAGCATCTCTCATTATGTCTGGTTGTTTGCAGCATCCATCTAATCATGTGGCTGGGCATCATGTTCTTATGCACAGGAAACCTGTTCTTACGCAAACTCTACATTTTTATTTATGGAACAGAAATTTGATCTGGACGTGTATGTTTCCTTTACACCCAATCCGGCCTATGGTTCTGTTCAGATTGACATCATCATCCCTTTCTCCTTTCTTTCCTGGTTAAAGCCGTTCTTACCTGATGGCAGAGATAGTTATTAAGTCCTCTTTCACTGGACTGTTGAAAGACCTGGTGCTGCAATAAATTATTAACCTACAAATTGCCAGCCTAACATGAGGTGAAACACTCTCCTTCACCGGTCAGGGCAGTGTTCACGCTCCCTGTATG
Source organism: Burhinus oedicnemus (assembly GCA_008921705.1). NCBI lineage: Eukaryota > Metazoa > Chordata > Aves > Charadriiformes > Burhinidae > Burhinus > Burhinus oedicnemus. Next base: position 1,673,877 of record VFFE01007197.1, read on the forward strand.
GTCTTTTCCGTCTTTGAATCTTACATTGCATGTTACAGCTGTAGTTGTCAGTCGTGCTCTATCCAGTCATTTAAGTGGAATTAATACCTGTGGCTTACTGGTTTAGATTAGGCACAGTGATAATCAGTCACTTTGCTAAGGCTGACTTTTAACCTACCACTGCAATAGCGGGAGACAGTTGGCATGCTAATGGGTAGAAGCAAAAATATATCCCGTTGCTCCCAAGTAGTTCTCTTTTTTTTCCATCTGGGAGAGCACAAAGAAAAAACAGAGGAAATATTTGCCCCTGACCTGAATGAAGCTGTCTTCGTGCTGGGTGTTGTAAGATTCCTCTGTACCACTGATCAGGCAGCCCGATCCATTCAGGGAGAAGGAATGAGGCAGCTTAGTTTGTGTAAGAATATACGTTGGCATAGATTTGTTGGTGATGGTGATGTACTAGTCCTCTGGACAGCCTGCCTGGGAAAGAAATGCAAGATGCAAGACTTATGTTTAGTTTAAACTTTAGTTTATTCCTCTGGCTTATTTAAATGCTCGGGCCTTTGAGTTGACTGCAAGAATAGATTTTTTCACTGTCACAGAGGTGGTGTGAAGTCCAGCTGCTTCTGAAGGGCACGGCATATTTTTTTTGTATTTATTTTGTTAGCACTAAATCAGGTCAGCAGTGACTTTGGATTTGGCATAGAGCGCTTATTTGTAGTTGGCCAGTCTCTCCAGAAATATATTGAGAATATCATCTTATGACTGTATTCTTCTTCTAAAAGCCATGCGTGGTTTCCATTGATTTCTATAGTATGATCCACAAACATTTATTAGGAGGTAGCACTTAGCCATATCTGTTAATGTGGATGTCTGTGTGTTTCCATCTATTTCTGTGCATGTGAACAATCAGATAGAAAAAAAAGAGAGAAGATCACTACTTTATTGTAATAACTGCGAGGAGTACGTTTGTGTTTCATGCTTCTGTTGGAGTGTCCCTTTTGTCATTGCACTCCCAACAGTATCTGGAAATTCTTGCCTTTATTTTCCAGCTATTTTTTCAGGGGCAAAGTTGTGTGGTTCCATTGAGTGAGACTGTGGCACAATTTAAGTGGAATGTGACCATTTATTTTTTAACACTTTGTGACTCTTCTAATTTTGGCAGTTATTTTCTTCCAGCCATATCTACTAAGATCAGGAACTTGAGTGGATTTGGGGGGTCTGGGTCTGATAGTGATTTGGGATTGGGTATGTCAAAAGAGAGAGGAAAATTATTCCCCTCATTTTGGGGGAATTGCCTTGTTCTGTTCACTTGCAAAATTGAACATTGTTAGTGACAATACAAATGCTATTTCCTACTATAAGAAACAAAAAAAAAGAACAGCTCAGGGTTTTATGTTATATTTCTCTGTTGAAAGCTTTTCTTTAATTAACTTGTCACTGTATAAAAGCACATACAGTTTTGGTAGACAACTATAAGTTAATTCAAGATTTGTGCCCATAACTTTATTTATCTTCGAAACTAGCCAGAGGTTGAACTGGACGACCTCCAGAGGTCTCTTCCAACCTAATTACTCTATGATTCTATTAAGTGGAGAAACGTGCAGAACATTTTGTTGTTTAATTCCAATAAATTTTCCTGTGATGGTATACAGTGGTATACACTGCCTAGACACATTTCACCGTAAAAAGGTGCTATTCTGATTCCTGGAAACTTCTGACAAGTTTTTTGGGATGTTGAGTATGCTGTTATTTCCTTTGGGAACCCAAACTTCCGTACAAATTGTTCCACTGAAAACTTTTGAGGAGAAAAAGGTTTGTGGTGTGAAAGGTGTGAAAAGGAAGGTGTGAAACCAAATAACATAGTCTTTTCAGGAAGCAATGGCTGGAACCTTCTGCAAAATAACATGTAAATTAGTTGTTGACTAATTTTAATATTTGCAACGCAGTGATACATGAAACCCCATGCTTGTTAAAACAGACTGGAATAACTTTTTCTCTGTATTCATCCTACTGGGATTAATTTAGTTTACCACATTCAACTAAACCTATAGCTACATAATGAATCTCTTTGTAATTAAAAGATAGCTACAATTAAGAGTTGGACATGATCACTAGTCTGTGAGTATTTGGGCCTACATTCATTAAATCAATAAACACTTTATAAAAATAATTACAATATTTCAAATGTGAAGGACTCTGTATTTAAAATCAGGATTATTAAGATTATTAAAGTCACCCAGCCTAAGGATATGCTCCACTGCTGCTCTCTATTGCAAAATTGCTTTAAATTTTACATAATATTGTTTTAAATACAGATGTTACATTAAAGTAATATCAGTTTATAATTATTTACTTATCTACGCAAATGACCAGGATTATATTTTTCATTTCCGTAACGAAGTGTGTGTGTGTGTGTGTATGTGTGTGAAATTCATCTGAGAATTTCTCAGCAACAAAGACATTATCTATATTACCATTTTTGATTGATTTCCACATCGCTATACTCACCGTTCCAAAAGAAATCCACAAAAATCTCTGGAGAACAAACCCCAGCTGCATTATGACAACAAGGTTTGGATTTAGGAGGAAAAGCAGCTCATTGTGAAAACCTGAGCTGAGAAGAGCATTTGACCTTGAACAGTATACAGGCAGGCAGTGAGAGAAGTTTGAGATGACTGTGCTAACGGTGAATCTGCTTCGCTGTCAGGTTAAATTCAAGCCTTAATATAATTTCTGTGTAGTTTCTCTCCAGTTTAATCATCTTTCTTCTTTCAGGCTTTATGTAAAAAAGGCCACACCTCTGACAGACCTTCTCAAGTGAAGGCCTATCTATGTTATCAAAACATGTCACATTTCTATTAATTACCATGAAATTATTTTACCCCCATCTTTTTCTTGAATTGCAATTGAAATTAAATCCCTATAAGAGAATGAACAGCTTTGATCTGTATCCATGAATCTAGAAGGGATTAGTTTTCCTAAAAAAGGCTGTTTTAAAAATGGGGCAGTGGGAAATAAATGCATGAGTACCCTCTCTCTCTTTCTGTTTTGCGTGGGGCAGTGTTATGAGAAAAATACACGTAATTTTTACATGACTGTCATGGTTAGGGCTCGGCTAGCCACTGAGACAAATGGCAGATGTTCTCCCCCACCTCCCTCTCCAAGGAGAGGAGGAAGAGAGAGAAAGAGACTTAGGAGTTTAGAAGAAACTAAACTACTTTAATGAAATATTAATAAAATAATAAAAAGAAAATAATGAAATATATGCAAGACTGTATCATGCTCCCAGGATGACAGTCACGTCACCAGCAGGCGCTGAGGAAGTCCCAGACTGGACTCAGTGATGGATGGGAACTGGATTCTGGATCTGGATTCAGGATCAGGATCAAAGGCAGATGAACAGATAGAGTCCTCCTTGGATGCCGGCCGTTGAAGAAAAAGAGCTGACTCAGCTTTTATACTGAGCATGAGGCAGATGGCATGGAATACCCTTGTTAGTCAGTTTTGGGTCACCTGTCCTGTCTGTTCCTCCCCGCAGGTGTGACCCCTCTACGCTTTTCCGCTTCCGACCCTCCAACGGGGCAAGTAACACATTTGGCTGCCCTTGGCTGTTGTAGCAATAAGTGTAAGCAAGAGCCTCTCTGCATCCCATTCCTTGGCATCAGCTATAGACATGGGTCTGATCACTCCGAGAGGGAACAGTTTTCTGCACAACATGCTGTTAATTCCAGCAGTTAGAAGAGGCCTAGCTAAAAAGTAAAATTACAAAGCTGAAAATTGGTTCTGTTTTACCTCAAACCAGGACAATGTCAAAATGGGAAAAGACATGATGATGATGATGATGATGATGATTACTGCTACTACTATGTCTGGTACACATGTCCATTCCTACATTAATGTTCAGCCTTTGCCTCTCACACCTGTGACTTTTGCCCTGCCAAAGGGTTTGTCTGGAGTGAAAGGGGAAAGGAAACCTGGGCTGCCTCTTTCACAACAGCAGTAGTTTCTTCTTAAGGAAGCAGCATTCGGGTTCCTAGCACTGTTGCTCCCCAGGGTTCATGTAAAGGTTGTAGTCTTAGTGGCTACCAAAACCTGACCACTTTCTGAAGCTGGAAATCACTTTGTGATTTTCAAAAGCTGAGGGGAAGGACAATGTTGCATAAAGGATGCTGGGACAAGTTCCCATGCACAAAGATTTATTGGCAAGGTTTGTAGCTGATGGCCTCGACTCTAGTGGTGAAGAAGCACAAAATAGGAGGGAGAGAGAGAGAAAAGCGAAGAACAAACTCTCCCCAGTGGCCAGCATCAGGGGGACCCCAGACGAGCATCCTTCCCTGTGTGTCCTCTCTAGTGCAGTGATTGGTTCTCCCTGTAATACTTTTCCCATAGTGACTATATGGTTTTCTTCAGGACCTGCTCAGACTCCGAGATGACTGCTCCTGCATGTGATGGTGTTCGTGCTGACTGGAGCATGCTTATGTCAGGGGCAAGTGCTGCACGCTACTTGGCTGTTAAGCTCTCTGCATGCTTATTATTGGGTCCCCTGATGTAAACCAAAACCCACAACTGAAGAGAGGGAAACAGGGAAAAAAGGTGTGGTACCCACCCCGGTGGCAATCCTTTCCCATGAGAACCCGCCACAGTGACACTGTTTGGGTTGGCATGTACAGGACCATGGGCGTAACAGCCAGGGTTGCAAATAGAAAGCTCTGATCAATACGAAAGGCTGAGGTCCCAAAAGCGCTGTGCAACAACCGGACTGGTAATCTCACCCTGTATTAAACTCTTTGGGAATGTATTAGTAGATGATTTTAATAGCTTTGGGAAAGGCAGGTGTCGCAGCGGGGTAGCACAGATTTTTTTAGTAAGTGCTACTAAACTTGTCTTAGCCTCGTGACAAATGCTATGATTTTTTCCTTGTTTTTTCCCCTCAAGGTTTAGATTATGTGAACATGGTTTTGTCCACTCTTCTGACATCATATGCTTCTAGGCATTTTGTTTCTATGATTAGTAAGATTTTCCAAGGAGGTGTTATGTCCTATTTTGGCAGCTCTCCTAAAGAAGAAATCTGTTTCCTTCCTTTCTATTAACATTATGCTGTTACCACTGTACACAGTCACAGTATTTCATGGCAATCCTTGAGAGACTCCTTTCCTTGGTGATTTCTTATCTTTCTTCTCTACTTTCCCCAAAAATATATGCTTAGGAAAAAACATAATTTGAAAAAAAACATCCATTCAGGTTATCAGGTTTCTGTAAGTGGAGTCATAGTGCTCAGTCACTTGAATTTACCACGTCTTTCCTTTGCAGCAGATTCTGTCTTGAGCTGTTAAACGACACTATTGATTTGTGCACTATTGATCTGTGCAAAGGAAATCCGAGTTTCCTTTGTTCAAGCTCTTCACTATTCTAGTTTTTTCTACCAGATATACCCCAGTCATGTCTCTTTATCACGCTTCTGGTTATTTTCCCCTCATTCTGACACCTGCCACAGCAAACATCATCTCACCAGGGGTGTTGTCCTTTGCTGACCCTTGCGTATCTCAAGGAATGGAGGTCTTCTGCTCTCTAGGGGAAGTGACTACTCTTCTCAGTGTTATCATCTGCATACTCCTGCTTGATAGTAGATAAGGTCAGGGAGAGGCATGCCCTCCTTCCCTGGGAAGTTGCTGGGTTACTGGGTACCATACCCAGGTCTCTGAAACATCTTGTGCACCTCAGCACTCAGAGGTGCAGTTACTCTGCTGAGCTGCGCTACGTTTTTGCTTCTTACCATGACTCCTCCTTTTCCCTTCTTCACTTTCAAGCACTGCTTTCGGTGGGTTCCCCGATAACCATGAACACAGAAGATTTCCAGGGCTTCTCAGTGTGTTGTTAAGGCTACTCTGATGGTTGCAAAGTTCTTGTGAGTCAGTATGTCAGAGGCATAGGTCTGTCAGGGCTTAGACTTCCGCAGGGTTTTGGGTGGTACTTTGCTGGACCTGGTCATGCCTGGGCTACATTAGGAAGAGCCATGCCAGCAGGTCAAAGGAAATGATCCTTCCCCACTCCTCAGCACTGATGACACCAAATCTGGAGTGCTGGGTCCAGTCCTGGGCTCCCCAGTACAAGAGAAATGCGGGTTTACTGGAGCAAGTCCAGTGAAGAGCCACAAAGATGACTGAGGGACTGGAACATCTTTCATGTGAAGAAAGGCTGAGAGAGCTGGGGCTGTTCACCCTGGATAAGAGAAGGCTTAGTGGAGGGATTTTATCAACATGGGGGTTGGTTCTTTGGATTTTTTTTAAGACAGGGAGGAAAAAATTGCATGAGCTAATCAAGAAATGTGCACACTGTGGATTCATACAATGTCATCGTGATGTTTGATTCTCTATTCTTTTCCTAGTAACTACTTCCTTTTTATTTGCCTTTTCAACCACTGGTATAATTTGTTTTTTTCAAAGAGCTGCTCACAGTGACCCCTATATCTTCTTCTGAGTTTGTAGTAACTAAGGTGAAGGCTGATTTTGTAAGTGTTCAGTTAAAGTTGTTTTCCCTGTGCCTGCTATTTTGGGCTTATGTTGGATTTCATCTGCTGTTTTATGGCCCAGTGACAGTAGTGTGAAGCACTTCTGCAACTTTTCCCATGTGTTGTTTCTTTCGAATACCCTGAATAATATTAAAAACCCATCAAACATTGCTACGTCACTATTCCGCTCCTTTTTACAAAACATTTAGGAAGACATTGAATAAATTCTCTGAGTCCTCCAACACAGTCCCTTCAGTGTAAAAGTTGACCATTTATTTGCTTTTTTCATTTCCTATTTTTACCTTTTACCAATCCAATTTGCCTCCAGTTCTCTGGAACTGTCCTGGTGTTCAGGAGGTACTGATAATCAACATACATAATCCAGAATAAGATATAAGATGCTTGAGCATAGTTTATTTGATCTGCTGTTTAAAAATGTCTCAACATTAGTGTCTGTGGCTTTATATACTCATAAACTAATATTTTGGAACAGAAGACTGTACGGCAATTATTCTTTAGCAGAATGTAAATATATCATCTATCTTTTTCCTTAGTAGGGAACAGACATTTTTATTTGATGGTTCTGCTGTTCCTTTATTGTAATTAACAGTTTTACGTTCTTTTGTAATAGTTGATCAAATTCACTGTTAAACTTCTTTCCTGCCTAACATGCAGAAAAATCTCCTTGGATCTCCGGAAATGTAGTGTATTCATCTGCTGCCCTTACTAGCTTATTATAATTCTAATTTTAAACTAATTGCTGTCATTGCTCGTATTTTCTGTGTATGTGCAAGCATGCATATTTTAACATGGACTTTCAGATCCTTTCTAGCCAGGTTAGGTTTTTATGCAATTTATGCTTCTTTCTCAGTTGTGTATGTTTCTTCATTTTTAAGGGAACTTTGAAGATGTTTTCAATGTATGTTCTTATTAGACTCCTTTTAAATTTGAGGCACAAGTGCTTGAGTGATGCAAAATTACCTCCTTAATAGTCCAAGTGAAATTACTTTTTATTGCTTTGGACTACAGTCTGCTCACATACACTGTATAATCACTTGGATCTCTTTTGATTTTCCACTTTTAAAATGTGTTAATTTAATTGCAGTTTACTTTAGAATTGTGTGGTATTGTTCTGAAGAGGATGCAGCATGGTCTTAGCCAGAGTTAAATATGTCTGGTTTTACTTTTAGGCTGGCATTGGAGGACAAGGCTTTAGTTTTAACCACGTGTTCTAATCCCTTTCTCACTGGCCTTAGATTAAAAAAATTAAAAAAAAATTAAGGAAAATTATTAAGGTAGCATTAAAGCTGCACAAAATCTGCAGAAACATAGTCTGTTACATACCCTTCTAGACAGCCACACTATGGCAGCTCATAATCCTTTAAATTACTGTGGAAAATAACTGCTTACATAGTAGATGAAAATGTGGCACTACTGAAGTGTGGGAGAAGAGATACCTGGAGCAGCAAACACAATCAGAGTTTGTTAAGCTCTAACAGTCAAAATTGATGGGCAAGAGTCCTGGATACCCCTCAATCAAAGCAGGAGAGCCACATACTTCTCTGTAAGGTGTTAACACCGGTGTTAACCAAAAGCGAATGCTACATGCTATGCTGCATACCACCAATGCCCAAATATTCCCCATCTCCAAGGTATGGATAACAAAAACTCGTTGAAAAAGTCTCTGAGAATCAAATTCCTAAAGCAATCTAAGTTCAGATCAGGACAAAATGTGGTTCAACTAGGCAGTCCTAGTGATGACTCACATCAAAGATTGCTTCCAACACAGTTTCAAAACAGTGACAGGCTTTGTGGTTATGGCCTACTTTGGCGGAACGGGCTGCTTTTAATAGTGTCAAAAATAGTGCACTGTAAATTAATACTACGTTTACTGGGGGGTGCACACACTAAATGCAGACATACACGTGATGCACATTAGCAACTCTTGTAATAGGATAGTGGGGTCCTTCAGAGCTTGGCATCACTGCTTTTTAATGTTTGTATCAGCAACGTTCTGCTAATTCTTACAAAAAGATCATGAAAAGGATTAGGGGCCGCTGTCCGTTCTTCAGACTGTGACTCAGTCCAGAAAGCCTGTCTCCTCTTTCTGCCTGAAGAACCACCCAACTCAGAAGCCTTTGAGTATCAGCTTCTACAATATCAAACTTAAATACAGCAACATTTTGAAATATGTTGAAAGGTCACAAGCCTTACACACTATGTATGTCTGCTGTCAAGATGATGAGTAGAAGCATTTTTTATTTCAGGGTACTTGGGAGAATATTCTTGAGCCCTGGTGAAATAAAAAAGGAACCTCTGTGATAAATGGAGCTCTCAACTCCTTGGGTCATTAGACCAGCACTGGAAATAAGAGAAAAGGAATGTGGCCAAGAATCAAGAACGATTGACAGGAGCCATTCCTACATGCATTTTGGATGAGAATTTCTGTCTTAGCATGACTGATACCTCTCCTACTTTGCAACAGCATTCTCAGACCCAAATTTCAAGATGCAAATATAAGAATTGACAGGTCAATTTGTTATCAAGTGTTCTTTACCACAGTTCCAGTCCAACTCAGCCTGTTTGATGTTGAGTAACAGAGAATTTGAGGTTTGAATATGTAGTGTCAAGAGGGGCTGAAACTTCTAAAATCTTTGTTTGTAGTTGTGGAAGGTTGAAATTATCCGTGTATTTTGACCAAGGAAATTAGTGGGGTAACTTAAAGAAAGGATACTTGATTACAGCAGTATAAGTTTGGTGCTGATACAGCTGATACCACTAGAAGCACTGCAATATACCAAAATATTTTTTATGTGCTTAGTAGTCTGTTTTATGTCAAAGTTGAAAAGCAACAACATCATATCATATCTTATATCCACTAATGAGTTTTAGGGAAGTGGTTGAGTCACCAGCCCTGGAGGTATTTAAAAGACATGTAGATGTGATGCTTAGGGACATGGTTTAGTGGTGGACTTGGCAGTGCTAGGTTAATGGTTGGACTTGATGATCTTAAAGGTCTTTTCCAACCCAAATGATTCTATGATACTATGATTGTGTGTTGTACCTCACAAGTGGGTGGATCGTTTAGTCTGTCTATAAAGTCAAACCATATTCAAGCACAGAAAACAGGCAAGTTCTATGTTTTTGGAGACAAGAGAGTTACAGAAGGGTAGTTTTTTAGTTTCTAATCATAAAATTCTCACAAATATGCAAGTGCTGTCTTCCCCCTAGTCAATTAGAAAGCTAAGCTTAGAAACAACAAAACCTTGTTTTCATTAAAAGTCGTTGGGATTGTAGGCATTTGAAATCCTTCTTTGACGACTACAGTCCAGGATTCTTCTTCAAACCATTTTTTGACTGGAAACATGTCTTAGGCAGCTGGTCTTACATGCCAGTTAGGTATTTTGTCTCTGTCATCCATTCATTTTATTCCTATATTAGATGACCTTTCATATCCCTTGTTGCTGCCTAACTCATTATTCATGTTTTCCCTCTACCCTGATGCCTGTTATCATGACAGAAGATCAGTTTGCTTTAAAATTATTTGTTCTCAGCAAAATCACATTGGCTGTTACTTAACTTTTTCTTAACTTTCAGAACTCTAGATTATGAACTGTTTTATTATTTGGTCTGTCATTGCTCCAGGGATAGAAGCTAAGCCAACCAGTTCTTAATTCCTTAGCCTTTTCCCCAGCCTTTCAAGGACACATGCTGTGTTTCCCTTTTCTAGCCTGCCAGAACTTTATACATCTTTCCCAAGTTTTGAGACTATCAGTTAGTTCTCTCAGTATCACAGTTGATTTTTACCCAGCCAGGACAACTGGAAAACATCAGACTTACATAACCCTTCTCTTACCTAGACCTAGTTTGCACACCCTTTTCTTTGCTGTCGTTTTTACTAACATCTGATCACAGCTAAAACTTTTTGGGAGGATGGAAACTAAACAGATACCAAACACTTCTGTTTCCTTGTGCTATGAGCTGGTAGATTGGAAGGGCAGTGCAGCAAAGTTTTCCCTTTACCTTTTTGTTATTATCCCTCATGTGCTTTGCACTTCCGTTTCATTTCATGCCATTGAACTTTCTGACTCTTGAGCATATGGGACAGTTGGGCAGCATCAAAAAGAGTATGAGTGATCAGGAAGGAGTTGGATTAATCTTAGTGGAGGGATTGGAGAAAGATGAGTGGAGATGTGGACTTCTTTTCCATCCAATTCTGTCTCCATTATGGAGAAGAATGCCTCCACTGTCCTGTAGGCACACATACATTAAGGTTCAGTTTTGACTATGGAATCATTACATGCCGATGTCAAGAAAACAAACTGACAATAAGAGAAGGTATTATTGCTCATACCTGCTTGGGAGCTTTCTGAGTTAAATACTCTGTATACAACTGTTAGATGGCGAATAGGCTTGTAAGTCAACTAAAACTGATGGAAAGACTTACGTAGGGGTATAATTATAGGCAAACTGGCACATTTTCAGAATTGCCTACTTACTTATGTGTGCAAAATCTGTGTCTGTGTCGTGGTTTGGGCAATCCTCCAACCAGGACAGTCCCAAATCTAGTTACATTTTCACAACTATGTGGTGGAGTTTGGAACATATGCGTACCATCAAATATATAATCTTTTGTATGTATAGCAAAGGAATCCCTTTTGCTGTTACAGGTTGTGTTGTGCATTTGGAGAATTTGTTCCATAAAGTTAGTGTGGATGCTAGTACCCTTTAAAAGAAGCTAACAGTAAATTCTGCTTATGGGCTGTGGTTGTTTTTCATGGCCAAATAAATGTATTACCTTAAAATGTAGTGTTTTAGTGGAATTTGACATACATTATGTAGATAAACATGAATTATAATCTTATTAATCCAAAGTGCTTGGCTGAACTTGGGCTGTTTTGCATAATGTGATGTTTTATTAAATGGTGACTAGTGCATGAGGATGAACGAAATCTCTCTGCATTGAAATTTAGGCCCTGTGGAGGGTTTTGGCAAATTGTTTTGAAATGCAGTTCAAAGTTAGAAACCACCAGTCCTAGGAGAACTACACTCTAACTGTAAACAGAATGTTAATAAAATCAAAATTTGAGAAGATAAATTTGAAGTTAAATTTGAAAAGTTTGGAGTATTGTGTAGTTCTCGAACCATGATGTAGTATCTTGAAATTGAACTTCTTAAATCAAATGTAATGTAAATTTTCCAACGCTTTTTAAGATGAATTCTTCCTAAATTGATTTTCTGCAGTGGTTAGCAGTAACTTTCCTGTAAAAAACTGATGTGTAACTTTATGCTGAAGACAGTTCAAAATTAAATACTACTTTTTTAATGTTTTTCCAAAGTAAATTTGACATGCTTCTTTTTTGTCTTGCTGTCTTGCACAGGTATCATTTTTCTTGTTCATTATTTTTGTGGTGTATACCATGCTGCCCTTCAACATGAGGGACGCTATAGTTGCCAGCGTCTTGACCTCTGCATCTCATACGATTGTGCTGAGCGTCTGTCTATCAGGTACAGCTGTTGTAAAGGAACACTTGGTTTGGCAGGTAGGTGCTTTGTCGAATTAATGATTAATTGTGCACTGAATAGCCTGGTAAATGAGCCAGGAGTGCCTCAGTGTGTGCTTGGGAGTATAAACTTATTTCTCTCTTCATTTCTGAATTGCTACAGACTTAATTCACAGGTAGTCACTTTCTAATAATGAGGGTGTCAGTAATGTTATGTCTTGCTGAATAGCACCCTTAAGTGGTAGTATCCACAGCCATGTAGCGCTTACCAATGTGAAAACTAACATTGCTCGAAAAATTATTCATTGCAGCCGTATTGTGGTAGATGCATTACCGCTCTGGTATGTAAACCATATTGCTCCTCTCCTCACCTCACTAAAGCCTAACTTCCAAGACCAAGGATTTTTTCCAGGAATCAGTGTTATCTTTGACTCAAAAAAGCATTGTTCCTTTGGATACCTTGAGGTCTGCTGGGTTGAAGATCTGTTGTGAAGACATTGCCCTCTCCAAGTCTGCTGTAGGGTTTCTCCTCCTTCTATAATTCTCAGCCATTTATAGGAATTTTACAGCCTCCTCCTAGTTGGGCCCCCTGATTGAAGGGGACTGGCTGGCTCCAGACTCCATGACATTTAGGGAACCCATCTGTGTTTGCAGTTGGGTCTTGGCTTGTAACTCAACTCTGATACTTTACTACATGACATACTGCGGATTAATAATTTTTAAAAATCCAAATATTAGGAGTTGTTTTTCCTTACTATTTTGCAGAAAGTCTTTTAAATGGTGAAATACTACAGTATTTGTTGTAGTACTGTGACGATCCCAGCTGTCATTGATAGAAATCTGTATTTTTAAGGAAAAACTTAGATTTCATTTTGAAAAGCAAATACATGGGTTTTTTTTAAATATAGTTATGTCGTAGGGAAACAGAATTATTTTAACTTTTGCATCAAAATGACACTGAGGCTTAAAAGTATGTACGTTTTTATAAACATACCAGTAGAACAAGAAAGATAGACATAATAGCGTAAAGAATGAAGCAAATAGTTTCTACTTACCTTTTAAGTTACTTAAGCCATATTTTGAAAAACGTTGTGCCTCGACAGGTAACTTCAAAATTGCAGTAATTTTACAAAAGTCATGCCTTGTAAGTTGTTGTTCAGGAAAATACATTTTATTACCAGATATGACTGCAGATCTGTGTTATGTGGAATATTGAAATTGAAGTCCAATAAAAAAATATGTTCTAAGATGTAGTTGTCTGTAGAAATTTTAAATGGTGAGTTAAGTGGGTTTGCTTTTCTCTTGCTGATTTGAGTTAGTTGTGTGTTTTTTGTGGAGGTTGCCAAGTTGTGCTGTATGTTAAGCGAGGACTGTGGTCATCTGCACTCAATGTTGTATTTTAACAATTCATTAATACAGTTATTGATAATTGTAGTGGAATAAATCAGGGAGAATGTCATTCTTGGTTTTATGTCAACATATGGCTTTTATTCTGGGCATAGATATGCTGCTAAAACATTCCTTCCCTTAAAGAATTTTGGGTTAAAGTTGCTGTTTGCAGAATTTATTTATTTTTCCTGCCTATCTTTCTAGACCATTAAAATTTGGTATATCTAAACCAACACTTTCAGAAGATGTTCTATTTTTAGACACATCATTTCTCCAAACTCAAAGGAAATAAATCATGGGCTGTGATGTACAATTAGTGTCTTTCATCTCTTCTGTAACTTCCTGTTTCATTCAGAAAGACTGGAAGTCTTTAAGCAAATTGTAAATTTGTGAAGAGTATTTAATTTCCAGGATGTTATAAATTTTCTGTTCTCTATTTGTAAATTCTGAATAGTTTGGCAGTTACTGAATGCACTGAGTTCACTGTGTTCTTACAAATATGTGGAAGGGACTAAATGCCACTATCGTAGTTCATTTGCCCTCTGTACACTTTTAGATTACTATTGTTTATACTTTGGAGTGTAAGCAAAAAAATGTTTGTTTTGTGTTCTTTGCTTTTGAAAATCAAGACCACAAATAAAGGATTAGATTAGAGATACCAATTACACTAAAAAGAGAAATAACATTTGTCAGTGATATACCTCAAGTGTGTGTGATTAACAGTAACAACAAAAAAGAGCTGGGGTAAAGTTGTTTAAAAGGACCATGCTGTTGAATGGGTTTTTTTGAAAGAAAAAAAAAAAAAAAAAGTATTGGTGAGGCCTGGACTGAAGCTGCTTTGCAGAGTTTGGTCGCTAAAGCCCAGAGATGAGGAACTACCAGTTGACTGAAATTTGGAACCTTAGAGAAACACGTTCAAGGCTAAGTGGAGTAAAGCTGGCTTGTGGAGCTACACTTATCTTTGACAAAAATACATTATTTTGACTTCAGGGCTACTGATTTGTCTCAACAAAACAGCAAAAAGTACATGATAATGTTAGCAATGAACAGTGTATTTCCCTTCTGGCATGGATTTTTTTTTATTGAGGACAGATAGGGAACCAGTAGTATGCACTTAAGAAACAGAAAGACAGTGGTATAACATATCAACCTGTAGGTAAATGTCAGCTATTATAGCATATAGATCCTGTTTATATAGCAAGTATCCTTCTGTGGAGAGTACCTGCATCTGCTTTGTAACTACTTCCTAGGTATTGGAAGACTTTGATTAAATCTTCTCTGAGCTTTCTATTCTCTTGGCTGAATAAATCCCATTACAGAATCACAGAATCACAGGGGTTGGAAGGGACCTCTGGAGATCATCTAGTCCAACCCCCCTGCCAAAGCAGGGTCACCTACAGCAGGTTGCACAGGACGGCATCCAGGCAGGTTTGGAATGTCTCCGGAGACAGAGACTCCACCACCTCTCTGGGCAGCCTCTTCCAGTGCTCTGCCACCCTCAAAGGAAAGAAGTTCCTCCTCATGTTTAGATGGAACTTCCTATGGTCAAGTTTGAGCCTGTTACCTCTTGTCCTGTCACTGAGCGCCACTGCAAAAAGACTGGTGACATCCTCTTGGCACCCTCCCTTTAACTATTTATAAGCATTGATGAGATCCCCTCTCAGTCTTCTCTTCTCCAGGCTAAAAAGACCCAAGTCCCTCAGCCTTTCCTCATAAGAAAGATGTTCCAGTCCCCTAATCATCTTTGTTGCATTCTTTCAGTGTTTCTTCTTATGTCAAGTTCTCCTGCCTTATAATGCTTTTGGTAGCCCTCTGCTGGACCTTCTCCAATTTTTCAGCATCTTCCATTGACTCTGGTTGGCATCCCATAGCATTTTGGAAGTTCATCATACCTTCAGTCTATCAGTAGAGAAAAATCAATGTTCAGAAGCATTTGCTTATTTTGACATTTGGCAGAGCCTGTCTTACTGGTTTTGTGATTCATTTAGTTGTCCTCTGTAAAGTTTTACACCCAAAATTGGCTTCAGTAAAGCTACAAGGCTTAGCATGCTCTTGGTTATCCAGTGCTGATTGTCAGAGATACTGAGACAAAAGACTCCTGCTGGGATAAAGAATCCTTCAACACACTCTCTGCTGGTTATGTGAACTAGTTCCTGTTTGATGTATGCATATCTTTTGGAAGTAGGGAATCCACCTTGTTTTAAAAATTGGCACAAGCCTTCATATTTTTTCCACAGTTGTTGACTGTCAGTGTTAAAGTTTTGTTCCTCTTTTCTAGTAGGAATTTGTCTAGCCTTGTCACCCAGCTTCTGGATCTTGTTTTTTTGGCCGGTAGACTGACAGACCCAACAATTTCTGTTTCTCTCATGAGAGGACTTCTAGGCTATCAGGAATTTGCCTCATAACCCTTTTGTCAGTAAGATAAATGGGTTGCCTGCTTTTGCACTAGCTAAGCCTTTCGCCACTCACAGTTCTTCTTCGAGTCCTTACTTGTGCTTCATCAACATCTTTCTTGCAACGTGGACATTAGGCTTAGAGGAGCGTGCCAGGAGCAGCTGCTGCAGTGCCAAATGCTAACAGGCGGCTAGGTCTACAAAGAGGTTAGTGTGCTGCTGTGCTCAGCACGGAGACACAGGCTCTACAGTAAAATACCCAGTAAAATACCTTGCAGTTTAATGCACAGCTGTGGGATCGGTGACAGGGAGGAGGAAAAAGAGTCCTGTGTACCAGTCTCAGTTTATGAAAAAGTAACTGTGTATGTATGGTTTGGGGTTTTTTTCTGTTGAAAATTTTAATCCTAACCCTTATAAGGCATGCAGTCTGGAATCCAGGACTCTGCCCCCTCTTTCCAGGTGAGCATCCTACTGCCAAGCAGAGGATGTTGTTCTGTCTGCTCCGGGGAGCCTGGTGGTTAGGACTGCTGCAAGAGAACATGACTCTAATTATGGTGTTAAGGCATTTGGCTTAGAAGACTTTCACGACTTAACATCCCTTTCAGTTATTGCTGGAATGGAAAGTATTTTGCTGCCATCCCTTGCTATAAACACATAACCTGTTTCTCCCCAAACCAGAACAGATTCTAATCAAATACTTGTGTTTTTCCTGCTCTATTATCAAATGCTCAGCCATTATGATCTCATAATGGGTTGATACTATCATTAGAGGTCATTTTGTTCTTCATTTGTTGAAAAAGAGATAACCAAAATCCTTAAACATCGTATAAGCTTCCGTTTTTCTTTTCCCCGTTGTTATATATGAGGAGTGTGATTTTATTTTAGTCTTTTAAAAAAGTATTGTTGTTTTACTCTCTCCACAAGCAATTTTGCTGCTCTTGTAATCTTTTTTTCATTAGCTGTGGCTAAATGTTTTCCAAACCTTGGCTAAATCACTACAAACTGTCATTCATGGGTTTTTTTGTTGTTGTTGTTTTTTTGTTTGTTTTTAAAGTAGTATTCCTTACCTTTTGGGATTTTTTTTGGCAGCTCCTTGCAGCACTGTAAAAGGGATCCCTTTTAGAGGCACGAAATTGTAACTGGGCAGCATGCATGTGTACATATATATAAATTTTTTTTTAATTTTTTTATTCTGTTCAAGAATGCATATAGCAAAAAGAAACAATTTGTAACAACTTTTATATAAGTAGTGTTCGGTCTTTGCTTGTGTGATCAGTTCCTTTCTGGTAGCCTGGATAAATCCTAAGGTAATGTTTTCTCCTGGTGGACAAAAACAAATGCTAAATAAAAATTTTGTTATTTTCAAGAATGTTTGAATTGGGAAATTCCAAGACTACATCCACAAGATCTTGTTCATTTACCATCAACTAGGCTAAGGTCTCCTATTACAATACAAATTTTATCCTATGTGCTACGGACAGTTAAAGATGAAGTTGCTACCTTATTCTTATGCAATCTGCTGGTGTATATGCACTAACTAGTATTAGTGTCCATCCAGATTATGGTTCCTGCTTGCCTTCTGATTCATGAGCTTTTGGTATAACTTATTTCAAGATCCACAGTGACTAAGAAATTGGTAATTTTTATTTTTTTTTTTAAATAAAGCCACCTTCCCTTTTTCAGCCCCCTGTGGGTTGGATTGTTTGTTTTTTCCCAGACAGGCCATGGCCATTGATTTTTCACTTGGCAGTCAGGCAAATCTTCCTGCCCATTGGAATCTCTAACTTTCTTGCTACGAGAACCTCCTTGCTCCTGCATGGGGGGGGTTGGTGGCCCAGACGCCTCCTTTTGGGGCCTGATTCTGCAGGCTGCAAGCGGACCCTGCCTATCCTTTGAAAATGTTGATAGATTAAATTTTATGGACACTTTTAAAAGTTAGGTAGATAATTTTGACAGCATGTGGCAGGCCTTCCTCTTTTTGGCTACTCACAAGTCTGCTATTGGGGTCCTAGTGGTTGGATCATTAAGCATTTCAACCCTCAGAGCACTTTCAGCATGTATCCCCTGATGAACAAAATCCCCTCTGGTATGGCTGCCTTGGCTGTACTGATTCTTCGAGGCTGTCCCAGACTCCCACCAGCAATGTGAGTCCTCTGGCTCATGTTGTATATCTTCTTCCATGGATGGCAGTTATATTCTTTCCTCTCCTTTCTGGAGTAACTGGTGGTTTTCTGCTGTGTGGGGTTTTCTATGAAGTTAAAAAAATAAGATCTGCTGTGTGTCTGGAAAATTCATGTGTCTTTTCAAGGGAGAACAGTTAGTCTGATATGATCTGTATTTGGCAAAAGTGTGCTGCATTTGTACACATGTACACAAGATATATATACATGGATCCATGGTCGGCCACGCAGACCGACACACGCAACACTCACACAAACACGAAGAGAACCAATGGCCTCATCCTGCTCCCCTCTCCAGCTGACCGGGATGAAGGTCTGTCAGTGAAATGTAAGTTCACATATGCTGTGTGGATCCTTCCAGCAGCTGGGCTCAGGCACCCAGTCTGCCCAGTAGCTGCTCCTGGATCCCAGCCTCCCCAGCTGCTGGCACCTGGATGTGCCAGCCCTGCTCCAGCTGCTGGTACAGCCCTTCTTGCTCACAGCCATGCACACACACACACAGACATCCCTCCTGCAGTCTCCCCAGTCACGTCACCTACCCACCAGCTGGTCCAGCTTGGTCGTTGCTGGTGCTCACACACTCACTTGTGCACCTGCACTCGCTCCAGTTGCTGACACAGGGTCCCCTGTGGCCCATGGCCATACCCCAGTAGCAGCACGCAGACCCCCATGCACACACGTTCGCACAGACTAGAGAGTCTGTCACCAAGAAAAAGAGTTAATGGAGTTTAATGAGAAGATAGGACAGATTGCAATGGTCAGGCGCAGGGCATGGCCAGGCCATCGTACCAACGAGTAACCTGTTTACGTGCAACTGACTCCTTTTATCCCCTTATCCCTCTATTTTCCCTCTATTCTGTTGTCCCTCCCCAAACCACCACGATCTCTCCCTTTCCCTTCCTTTGGTTCCTGCTCTAAACATCCCATAATAAGTCTTACATTGCCCTGCATCCATCATGTGTCCCATGCCCCTGGGCAGTGACCTCCCTCAGTCCAAGAGGTGATCCGTAGAGCTGTTCCTGATGACTCACAGGGACGGGTGTCACACCTGGCACTGGGGCTGAAGCTCCCCTGGGACAGCCCAGAGAGGGGCCTGGACAGGGTGTCTCTTCCTCTGGGTCCTTAATTTGAGTTCCTGCCTGCCTTTGTGCCTCTGTGCCCCTCTGGGCTTCTGCAGGTGGGCTGATGGCTCCTGTGATGGGCCTGGGAGTAGCCGGGTGTTTTTCAGGCTTTTCCCCACCATTGTCTCTCTGTGCTCCTCTGTGTGTGTGTGTGCGTGTGTGCGTGTGTGCAGCTTTTGATCCCTTAACCTAACAATAATTGCATGATTATTTCTATCAAGATTCATGAGATGATGCTTAACACGTGTTTTGAAACTCATACTTAAGGAAAATCTCTAAAAGAACATACCATGTCTAAATTACAAATATTTCCATAGACCTAGTTAGCTTTTTCAGAGTTAATAGTGCTTCTTATGTTTCTATATCTCATCAGCTCCTAGAAAAATATATAATTGACAGTATCAGATGGTGGACCGGGTTTTCAAAGACAGGCAATTTTGATACGGCATCTGTAATATACATTTAGATGTTCTAATCAACATGCAGCATATAGGCATATATGTTTTGTTTAGACCACTGATTTAAACTCATCTGTAAACTGAACATATTTAATAGGTGATGATATTTACAAAAAAAAATCTTTTATGTAATAGACTGGCATAACAGCAAAATAAAAATAAAAAGCATCAGTATTCACTGGCTAATAAAAGAAGAAAATTCACAGCTCTAGGGCTCAGGAACAGAATAGAAGTTGGTTTATGCTGCTATCATGCAGTACAAGAAAAAATCATGTTTATTAAAAAAAAGGCTGGGAAAAAAGACCGTGTCTTTAAGTACATTCATTATTGTATAACCCCTGCAGCTTTACAGCTACACAGTGAAAGCTTAAAGCACATAGGAATTTTAGTAGTCTGAATAGCTAAAAGCTGTTGCTGTGGGTTGAATTTATCCTTCTTCCTTGAATACCTTCTTTTGAAGGACACAGGGAACAGTCATTCACGAAGGTAATGCAGCTTAAACAACACTTGCTTTCTCCTGCACAGTTACACGAAACGAATTGCTGTTATCCCTGCTGAAGGGGTGGAGGGCAGTGACTGCTATTGAAGGAGGGAGACGGTATTGCCTGTAGCAGCAGCTATTGCTGTCCCATCCCTCGCCCCTTTTTGCCTTTGCTCTCCCCACCCTGGCAGCAGTCTGGCTCTCCACGTCGTACAGCAGCTGCAAACCGGTTTGAGAGGGGAATGTTGTGTCCTGCATAGCACAATAGAGTAGGCATATTTTTTTAATTATTGCACGTTTCTTTACTCTTGATTTTATGTTTAAATCTAGGCAGATATTGAAATGCTGGCTGCTATGGTTTTTTTAACTAATTTTTACAATCTGCAGGTATACTTTGGATTTCACTAATTCTTTAAGACAATCTGCACAGTTTGGATATGCTTATGAAGAGCCCACTTGCCCACAAGAGTATAGATCTATAGGAGAATGCATAATTGCATTTCATAGTATTCAGGCATTAACATGGAGAATGTGAACATCTTCCAGAAAGTCCCTAAGGCTGTAAAGAGAAAACCTGAAATACTTAATATGATGGAAAATTGAGCAAAGACTGAGAATTGCAATGCCATGGTGAAATGAAATCACGTGTGCAGGCAGCCATGTGGGCTTTCAAAAGCAGCATTTACCTGCAGCCCAAAATCAGCATCTCAGAAATGCATAGGAAGTAGTTCTGGTGAGATGTGTAGGAAATCATCAAAGCACAGAAGATAAGTAATAAATGCCTCATTTTTAAAAAATCATGGAAATATCTCTAGTTAGCATTGATTCTTAAGCTTTACTGAAAGGCTCAGATTGTCTTTTGTGTTCACTCTGTTTAAATTAATATTTTTATCAGCAACTAATTTTACCTGTATATGTATTTATCGGTCTTATACTACTTTAACTTACCTTTCTTATCCTAAAAATGACAATTTTTTTTAACAGTTTTAATTTTCCATCATTTATTTGATGAATAAGTCGACAGTCCTTTAGTATATTAATTAATTTATGAAATGTCTCTGTTAGAACACTCAATCCTAAGGCTGCTATACCTGCAAAACCGTAGAAGAGTTAAACAGGTGATTGGAAATTCCAGTACTTCTAAACTGGAACAGAAAGCAGCATGCTGTACTGGCTGTACCTTCCTCTCTTGCGTCACATTGCTGGAGCAGCAACTAAACTCTCACCATACAGAATACCTTTTGCGAGGGAGTTGTATTCCATGTCCTTTTAAGGATGACATTAACGTGAATAACTTACCAGTGAAAGGCTAAATCTATGCATTCAGAATTGTGTAATACTGTCCTTCCAGGTAATTTTTCTAGAGTAAAGATTCTTTAATTCCTTCAGTTGAGTTAGTTTTGCTGTTTCCTTTCCATTTTCACGGACATTGCTTAGCCTTTTCAGTTACATAGTACCTTACAGCTTGGTATTATTTGTCAAATTTATTGTGAATTACTTCTTATTGTAGCTGGAGCATAAAATTCTGGGCGATATACTCACTCTAGACATGATGCTTTGTCATTTTGTGTACACGTAGAGTTGTCATCTATCTCTACACGTTATTTTCAAGAATTCAGTAGAAGAAAAATGCCTTTCACAATCAAGATGTGGATACATTTCCCCATCCTGTCAACCACTTTTATTGCAGTATAAAACAAGAGGGATCAGGAGCACAAACACCTTTTGTTGCATAGAGAAGCCTTTGGCGAGTGTATTGGGTTTGCGTGGCAAGGCTTTGGGAGTGGGGGGGCTACAGCAGTGGCTTCTGTGAGATGCTGGTAGAAGCTTCCCCCATGTCCAATAGAGCTAATGCCAGCTGGCTCCAAGACGGACCCGTTGCTTGCCAGGGCAGAGCCCATCAGCAACACTGGTAGTGCCTCTGGGATAACATAGTTAAGAAGGGGAAAAAAAACCCTGTGGGGTAGCAGCTGCCAGAGAGAGGAGCAGCAACTCTGCAGACACCCAGGTCAGTGAAGAAGGAGGGGGAGGAGGTGCTCCAGGCACCAGAGCAGAGCTTCCTCTGCAGCCCATGATGAAGACCGTGGTAAGGCAGGCTGTCCCCCTGCAGCCCATGGAGGTTAATGGTGGAGCAGGTATCCACCTGCAGCCCATGGAGGACCCTGCACCAGAGCAGGTGGGTGTGCCCGAAGGCGGCTGTGACCCCGTGGGAAGCCCGCTTTGGAGCAGGCTCGTGGCAGAACCTGTGGCCCCACGGAGAGAGGAGCCCCTGCTGGAGCAGGCTTGCTGGCAGGACTTGTGACCCTGTGGAAGGGACCCACGCTGGAGCAGTTTGTGAAGAAACCCCATGCTGGAGCAGGGGAAGAGTGCGAGGAGTCCTCTTGCTGAGGAGGAAGGAGTGGCAGAGACAATGTGTGATGAACTGATCACAACCTCTATTCCCTGTCCCCCTGCGCCGCTTGGGAGGAGGAGGTAGAGAAATTGGGAGTGAAGCTGAGTCTGGGAAGAATGGAGGGCGTTTTAAGATTTAGTTTTTATTTCTCATTACCCTACTCTGATTTTGCTTGGTAATAAATTAAATTAATTTTCCCCAGGTCTACACTGTTTTGCCCATGATGGTAATTGCTGAGTGATCTCCCTGTCCTTATCTTGGCCCATGAGCTTTTCCATTGTATTTTCTCTCCCCTGGCCAGCTAAGGAGGGCAGTGATAGAGCAGCTTTGGTGGGCACCTAGTATCCAGCCAGGGTCAACCCACCACAGCGAGTCAGAATCCAGCTGAGATGCCACCCTCCCCAAATTACTGACTTCCCAAAGTTACAGTGGTTCAAGCCTCCATCTGTTCAGAGATGCCTGCAATGGGATGTGATCTTTTTGTCTTCTGAGCCCCCGCCACCCTCCGATGCTAAGCTGCTGGTTAGACAGGAGAATTCATTCCTCTTCTAGTCACCTTCCAAAATTTGCACTCCTGTGCATTCCTGGCAGTGCTTGGTCATGGAAGTCCTCGGATAGCTCTTGTTTCCCTCAGCCTGCTTCTAACATATATTGGTCCTCAATGTGTATCAGTTGAGAGCTGGCTGGCTGCAGCCTCCAAGTGCCAATGTGATGGAATTGGTTAATGCTCCCAAAAAAGCAAACAGAGGCCAGAAGCAAATGGGATAACACTGCCACTTTTTTTTTTTTTTTTTTTTTTTCTTAGCAGCTACAGCTACACTGCTGGTGGAAGGGGAGCCGTTCTCTGGCCCTGGAGCTGGGCGGCACAGTGCAGCTCATGTTTACCTGCCTAAATTCCCACCCCTTCTTCCTTCCTCAAACAGGATAGCCAGGTGTCAACTTTCTCCAAATAATACCTGACCTGTTCTATTCCCTAAGATGTGTCAAGGCTCTGGGAGAACATTGGTTGGCCTGGATCAAAATGGTGCTAGTGAGCAAGACAACAGCTACACAGCAGTGATGGTCACAGAGCTCAAAACTGACTTCCAGTCTTGTTTGGTTTACCAGCAGAGAGACAACTGGAGGGTATCATTTGCAAACCCTGAAGCAATTCTTAATTCTTCCTAGGGACTGCACCTTTGGTTGTTATACGGCATATCCTTTCCCTTCTCAAGGTACATCTGTTCCTGGGCACCCAGTGAATGGCAACAGTATTTGTTCTGTGTGGGCCTGAGAAGGATTCATGTCTCTCCCATGCCTCTTATTTGTTATGTACAATAA
Organism: Burhinus oedicnemus; assembly: GCA_008921705.1. Lineage (NCBI taxonomy): Eukaryota > Metazoa > Chordata > Aves > Charadriiformes > Burhinidae > Burhinus > Burhinus oedicnemus. Next base: position 1,697,605 of record VFFE01007197.1, read on the forward strand.
ATCATGTTTGTCTGTTGTCAGTTTAGACTGGCTCTGGCTATACTAAAGACTATATGCTGCATATCTGGAGTGTGGAAGATGAGCAGGTGATTGGTGACAGCCAACATGGCTTCACCAAGGGCAAGTCATGCATGACAAATCTGGTGGGCTTCTATGACGGGGTTAGAACATTGGTGGATAAGGCGAGAGCAACTGACATCATCTGCCTGGACTTACGCAAAGCATTTGACACTGTCCCACACAATATCCTGGTATCTAAATTGGGGAGACACAGATTTGACGGATGGACCACTTGGTGGACAAGGAACTGGCTGGGTAGTTGCACTCAAAGAGTTGCGGTCAATGGTTTGATATCCAAGTGGAAACCAGTGATGAGTGGCATTCCTCAGGGGTCGGTACTGGGACCGGTGCTGTTTAACATCTTTGTTGGTGACATGGACAGTGGTATTGAGTGCACCCTCAGCAAGTTTGCCGACAACACCAAGCTGTGTGGCACAGTCGACACACCGGAGGGGAGGGATGCCATCCAGAGGGACCTGGACAGGCTTGAGAGGTTGGTCTGTGCGAACCTCATGAAGTTCAGCGAAGCCAAGTGCAAGGTCCTGCACGTGGGTCAAGGCAATCCCAAGCACAAATACAGGCTGGGCAGAGAATGGATTGAGACCAGCCCTGAGGGGAAGGACTTGGGGGTTGTTGGTAGATGAGAAGCTCAACATAAGCTGGCAATATGTGCTCGCAGCTCAGAAGGCCAACCGTATCCTGGGCTGCATCAAAAGAAGCATGGCCAGCAGGTTGAGGGAGGTGATTCTGCCCCTCTGCTCCACTCTTGTGACACCCCACCTGGAGTACTGTGTCCAGCTTTGGAGTCCCCAGCAGAAGAATGACATGGACCTATTGGAGCGCGTCCAGAGGAGGGCCACAAAGATGATGAGAGGGCTGGAGCACTTCTCCTATGAAGACAGGCTGAGAAAGTTGGGGTTGTTCAGCCTGGAGAAGAGAAGGCTCTGGGCAGACCTCATTGCAGCCTTTTGATACTTAAAGGGTGCCTACAAGAAATCTGGAGAGGGACCTTTTACAAGGGCCTGTAGTGATACAACCAGGGGTAATGGCTTCAGACTAGAAGAAGGTAGATTTAGATTAGATCTTGGGAAGAAATTTTTCACCATGAGAGTGGTGAGGCACTAGAACAGGTTGCCCAGGGAAGTTGTGGAGGCCCCATCCCTGGAAGTGTTCAAGGCCAGGCTGGGTCGGGCTTTGAGCAACCTGGTCTAGTGGGAGGTGTCTCTGCCCATGGCAAGGAGGTTGGAACTAGATGATCTTTAAGGTCCCTTCCAACCTAAACCATTCTATGATTCTTTTTTTTTCTGCAAAGGTCGCTTGTCTGGACTCTGCTAGCTCTATCGATTTCTGAGTGGGACAGTATTAGTTAAAGCTGATGTTTGGCTCCTCCACTGTTGCTGGTTTTGTTCTCTATGTTTTTTAACTTTGATAGCAGTAGTCTGAAAACAGCATAGGCTGTGGCTTATCTGACATAAAGTTATGTTTGTGAATCTGTTTGCAGTTTTATTTTCTTTGTCCCTTTGAGGATGTATTTTCTCATAGATGTATAGCAGGCTGTCAGCTTAGAAGGCATAAGAACACAGGCTTGAAGTAAGCAAGCTGGCTCTGCAGCTAGCTCAGGTCCATGGGCCGTAGGAGTTCAAGCTGTGTGAAAGCACTTATGCTCTTCTGGAAACACAGAGCTGTGCTTGCAGAGGTATGTCTGAACCTTAGGCCAGGCCCAGTGTCTTTGACTATACAATAGCACAGTTAATGCACAGCCCTCTAAACTGTTTTAACAAATAATTTAGAATTGACAATGTTGAAACAGTTTAGGCATCCAGAAGATTCAGCTGCTTATAGACACTCAGAACTAAGACAGACTGGTAAGTGGCCAGTAATTAAGGCCTCAGCAGGGCAAGAAACAAACACCTGAGCAAAATCACCCGAAATGATCCCAGCAGATGTTTGTTCTCAGTGCTGAAGAAGGAAGCAGGCACCCTCCACATCCTTATCAATCTGACCCAGAGAAAATTTTATCCTTGATTCCTAAGCAAGAATAACTGGTTCCGCTGATCCTGTAAGTAGGAAGACTTCTGTGCATGCAAAAGACTAGCTGTACAAGATCCCAGTGCCTGCCCTTCCTACAGTTGTTGCCAGTATCTGCTACTTCAGTAGAGGATGAATGATGCCTGTTCCTGTGCAAATGAGTATCTCAAACTCTGAAGCGTGAGATTTTGAGTTTCTCAACATAGACACACTCTTGTCTTTTAGAAGCCAAAATTGAGTTTTGCTCTGAAGAGATAAATCCAGTTTTGCTGTGAAGAGATTTGTTCTGTTTGTTTAAAAGATTTTTAAGGGCCACCTTTGAATAATCTTCTTTGTCTTGAATACTGTCTCACCCTGTATGGACTTAGTTCAGCAATGGCTCTGTCACAGCAACATTTGTTCAGTCTGCCCGCAGCAGGATTTGGCTGTCCTATTTACTAGCATTATTTGCCACACTTTGTCCCAAGACTCACAGAGATGACATCTTGCCCAAATTTTTTGCAGACAGGAAGAGACTATGTCCTGAGGAGCATTTACTCACATACTTACTCCTCGTGAAACTGTTTGGATTATTCAGGGAGGTTTGCAGCAGCTTGCATGAGAAAGCTTCACACTCGGAATGCAAATATGAGGTGTGCAATAATCCTGTTTCCTCTAATACGTAGGTGGTGAGATGGAGTTTCAGCTTCTGCCAGAGGTCTGCTAGCGTTTTGCTCATGGTCTCCGAATGCTGACTGTTGCTGACCTTTGCATACACGCAAACACTCTCTCTTTCTGAGAGGCATTTTGGATGCTTATATACTGCTTGGCCTGTGGAAAGTCATTAAAATTTGGCCTGTGGAAAGATCGGCCCGTAGCGACAACGATAATTGCTCCCAGGCTGTCTGCCTGCTCCAGCCAACTTGAGGAGGCCAGCGGGCAGGAACGGAGAGAGGAGATGGTGTTCTCCCAATGTGACACCTGGAGAGGCTGTTGCTGTAGTAATGGTGTCCTCTGAGCCAAACCGGGCAGTGAAGTGGTGGCATTTCAACTGAGTTCTTTTGTGCTAACATGCTATTTAGGTCCACTCAGTTACCATATTTAATTAATTTTGTAACATCAAATCCACTCAGGTTGGTTAAAACCCTCAGGGCTTGTCTTTCATTCCCTTCCCACACCCTTCTTTTTAGTGAAATAAACACAGGATAACACTTTGAAATTCTTAAAACAGTAGAAATGGTCACGATGTAAAAAAAAACCCATGCAGCAAAAAGGACAAGGGGAACAAGAAGAAACAGATGGAAATTATCCATGCAAAAATGGTGACAAAAGCATAAATGCTAATAAGAGAAGTAAAATGCTGAAAAATTAAAAGGTAGATAATAAGGCACCTTTGATAATACTCCAAGTACAGAGTACTAAGTGATGCTCTGCATTGTTTGCTCTAAGATTTTGCTTCATTTGCTGTTCAGTCATCAGTCATGACACCTGTTTTTTCTGCTATCCAGCAGTTTAGACAGTGAATGTTTTCATTGGGTTTTTGCTAACTTTCTCACCTCAGTTCAGTTTATTGATGCTGCACTGATGACCTCTGAAGGCAGAGATGACTCCGTTTCTACTGTTATTGGTATTGACCGTGTCACTTCAGAGCCTCTTGTACATGCTGCACACGTAGGCCCCTAAATCAGTCTCTAGTTATTTTCTCTCTCCTACATTATTTCAGCTTCCATTGAGCTGCATTAGCTAAAAATATTCCTGAGTCAAATCCTGGGGTTGCACACGAGGAGATCTGGCCTGCCCGGGACAGTGCGGGAGCAAGCAGCAACTTTTGTAAACGTGTTCTGAATCCTCCCTGGACCTACCTGTGTTGACAGTCCTAGGCTTTCTCAATCACCTTCAAACTCCCGTTCAGCTAGAGTAGAATAGAACAGAGTAGAGCAGAATAAATATCTCACTTTGTGACAGCCCTTTCCTCAGCAGAGTCAGTGTTAAACCCAGCTCTGCATTTAAATGGCTCAGATGTCCGACTGATGCTGATGGGTCCCAGGTGACAAAGCTCTGCCGCTTTCCCTCCTCTGATGGGGGTGGACCACAGTTAAGCAGCAGAAGGTGTGCTGGAGAGCCATGTTCAGCACCGCTGGAGCAGCCCCAGCAGTGACTCCCACCCTCCTCATGCTGCTACCGGGCTGAGAAATCGGCAGCTGCACCCAGCCAGTCCTTGCTGGAAAAAGCTTACCCCTACCTTAACACGGGATTTAGATACTTTCCGTGTCAGAACCATCTGCTAGTGTCTATGTCTGTACTTTCCCAACTCCACTGACTCTTCCCAAATTGGATCAGCTGGACAGACTGTTAGGTCTGTGTTAATTAAAAGCTAATCTCCAATATATGATGGAGTAGGGAAACAATGACAGAGGAACCCCAATAACCCGATCAGAGCAATTGGGGCACCCTGGCCCAGCTCCTCACTGAGCTGTCATGGGAGAGCCATCCACCCCAGTGCCTAGGTGTGACAACCATCAACCAGGTGGGTCAATGAGAGTGGGTCCCCAGCTCACCTTACAGACAGAGGAGGTCACTGCCAGCAGGCTATGGATCTCGTGGGATGCAGGGATAGGGCATTTTTGGATTGTGCAAGACTTACTATGGGATGTTTAGGGGAGGAACCACAGGCGAGGGAAGGAAGGGATCGTAGTGGTTTGAGGGAGGAACAAGTGTGGGAAAATAGAGGGATAAGGCAATAAAAGGGGTTGATCGTGTGTTAACAGGCTGCTGGTCAGTACAGTGACCTGGCCATGCCCTGTGCCTGACCCACGCGGTCTGTCCTGTCGTCTTCTCAACCTCCATTTCCAATTGGATGAGAGGGACTTTGTATTCTGTGTGTGTATATGTATGGGGGTCTGCATGCAGCGCCTGGAGCAGGGACCATGGGTCACTGGGGTCTGGTGCAGCAGCTGGAAAGACTGAACTGCATGAAAGGTCTAAGTACCAGCTACAGGGCAAGGGGTCGTGGGTCAGAGGGGCCCGAGAGCAGGGGCAGCTGGAGAGACTGTCCTGCATGCGTATTTTGTGGGTGTGCGTATCGGCGTGTGTGATCACTGGTCAGGCCAGAGTAGCTGGTGAGTCAGAGACAAGGCCGTAAGCCTGGGTCGGATGCTGGAGAGGCCAGAGGCTGTATGGCTCGGCTGCTGGAGGAAGCAGCAGGTCTAAGCTGGACAGGAGAGACCTCTGTGCGTGGGGGTGGGTGATTCAGGGGCCAGCTACTGAACAGGCTGGGTATCTATGGCCAGTTACTGGCGGGATACATAATGTATCTACGCATGTATTTCGTGCTAAATTGCGTTCATCCTGGTCAGCCAGAGAGGGGAGCAGGATCAGGACATTGGTGCAGCTTGTGTTTGCCCGAGTGCTGTGCTTTTGGTCTGGGTTGATCTGTATGGCTGGCCATGGATATACGTGTATAGGTATTGTATGCATGTGTGCCCACATGCCTCACAACTGGATGGACGTGGGGATGTGGTGCTGCAGCAGCTTCACCTCTGTCAGACTACCAGATTCAGCAACCTCCAACATAGACCAGAGCCATATATTTTCAAATAGCATTCCTTATATTTTTAAACAGCATCATGGTTTTTGTGTAGGAAGTGATTTTCTCACTGATCTTGATGAAGATTTAACTTTCTTCTTTTTATAAATGTGTGATTTAGATGTCTTGCACTCTCTTTTGGTCACTCTTAACAAAACTAGGTCACAGAATTATTTTCTGCCTAAATAAGTCAGTATAGCCACATGTACAGTGTAAATAAAACCATATCCTTCTCCTTGAAAACTGCATGCAATTGTTTCTTTTATTAGCATAGTTGTGGTTTTAAGTTTGTTGTGGTCTCTTTCCATCTGCAGAAATCTCCAGAGAAGGGATTCTGCTCTTTGGCACTACTTGAGGTGACATATGCTGACGTGACATAGGGGCAGTTCCTTCTCTGGGCATCCTTCTCCTCCATATTCACATGCGGGATGTGTGAAGCCCTGAATCCACAAGCTATGGTCATAATCAGAAACATTAAATCTTTCATTTTTCCTTCTGGGAGTTGCACGCATATGTATTACTGCATGACGAGGTAATTGATTTTTCACTATACATTTGCTGATCAGTGTCAGAGTTCCAGGCAACCACAACAGTACCAGAGTTAAAAAGAATGAGAATAAGTGTGAAAATGCTGCTCCATAATTACTGGACTGATACACGTGACAGCGAAAGACTGCCACAGGCAGTCCTTGTGGGTGTGCGGAGAGCAGGGACTGTGTATGTTGAGGGAAAGGTTTTCCTTATGCAAACTGCCAGAGTGGCAAACGCTGTCCCTGGAGAGACGTTAAGCTTCCATTCAGGTGGTCGTGTACGGGTTTTTTTTTTCTCTTCACAGGCACTGAAAGAAATGTAAGGATAAAGAGCAGAGGTGAGCCCAGACTGTTGGAGTTAAGCCAGAAATGTTCAAACTTTTTGAGAAACAGATTGACTAATAAAGTTTCTGAAAAGGGATCTACAGTAATGAATGCTCTTTCCATCCCTAAAATGACTGACACGCTTCCTTCTATTCTCCTTAAAAATTGGTATTACCTGTTAGATAGTCTGTGACAACAGTACCAGGAAGATAGCAGTGTCCAGATTCTCATGAATGCCAAGCACAATTTGGATGATTTGCTGTGAGGCATAATGGGGTGCCTTAGGGAACTGAGGAGCCAAGAGGTAAAGCAAGAGATGGAAAATCTATGGTTGTTCACCTTCGCACTTAACTGCTTCAGGGTGATGCTCCTCTGTATCTGCAATGCTCTTTTGCAGTCAAAGTGCATGCAGTTAAATTGCCTTCTTTTGCACTATGGAAAGAAAAATAAATCCTCCCTTCTTAAAAACTGTGACTGTTGGCCTTCATGTTGATAGCTCTGAAAGTGGCACCGTTTGGTTCATATTGGCTATAAATTAGCAAAAGTCAGAAGTCTACCATTTTATTTTAGCCTTCCGAATTTGATGTTTTCCTTGTAAATTGCCTGGAAGTTTTCTCCCACTATCTATTTCTTCTTTCTACTTCCCTCACACCCTGGTTTGTAATCTGTTTTTGCTTATTTCTTATAATTTCCCGTTTCTTACAAACCTGTTTCTTACTTCTTTTTCTGACTGGCAGGGCCTTTGTAAAAAATTTTTATTGAGGGATTTATTTATTTTTAAATCCCTCACTATACTGCCTCTTGCTTAACAGCATCTTCTGACAAGGAGTTCGGCAGCTTCACTGCATTGTAAGAATAATCATCTTTGGGTTGTTTCAAACTCGTCATCTGTTTGCAATCTGAGTCCCCCAAACGCTTATGATGGAAAAGGCTGAACAGTTGATCTCAGTTCCCTCTCTCCAGCGCATTTATGATTTCATAAACCTCTGTCACACCTCCTCTATCATCTCTTTCCCAGAATTGGAAATTATTTATCTTACCCTATTTACAAGCCATTTTATACCTTTGATGTTCCTTGTTGCCTTTCTCTGTTCTAAAAGGAGTTTTCCCTTACACAATATCAAAACACGGTCTGTAAGACAGAAAATCCATTAATACTTCATAGCGTGCATGTTTAGTAAGGAAGTAGGTCACTGTAAATTCTGATGACCCTGAATAAAGAGAAAAAAATGGTGAGCCTGATCCTCAAGGCAAGAGCAAATTAGCCGAAATGTTACTAGTGAAGGAAATGAAAAATTTGTGACCTGACCCATGCAATTTTGAGGTGAAGACTTAGAATATTTTGTTTAACAAAACGCACGTGCTTCTGCGGGTTGTGAAGGAGGCTCAAAAGAATTGTTCTGCATTTATTAGAGTGAAGTAAGAGAAATAAATACATTTGCTTTTCATGCCAGAAGTTAAAATGTTAAGGTCTTTTAATTAAACGTAATTCTGAAGGATAGAAGAGGGACTATGATTATACTGCATTATGCTAAAACCTGAGCAGTCAGGATTGTTTCCTCAGGGCTGTTGCTTATGGGGGGGTGTTGTTGTTGTTGTTGTTGTTGTTATTATTATTATTATTATTATTATTATTATTATTATTATTATTACAATGCCAATTTAAGGATTGGAAAGCTGAATCTTTAAATAAAATAAATGCTTCTTTACCCATATTACTTGGGATGTCAGAAGTAAAAAACCATACTTTGGAGCAGGCAAATAAACCTTCCCGGACTAGGAGGAATAATTTGATAGTCCTGATTTTTCTAAGCTAACTGTATTCCTCTTTTAAAAAATTGTATGCATCAAAAAGACATATGAATGGGCATGAATTCAAAAAAAGAAAAATTGCCGTGTATCTGAATGATAATGTAATTACTGGCTCATTAACTGGATGCCAAAAGAAGGCAATGATAATTGTTTAGCTGCTGATGAGAGAATTTTCAGAATGCATTATGGATGTTGTGCCTCATCCTGACAAATTCAATTCACAAAAGACTGAGCAATAAGCAACGTCTCAAAGGGGTGTTATGTTTCAGATATTAGAGTCTTCCCTTAACAAGGGAAGACATATTTCCTTGACCTCAGGCTTGCAGATCTGTTCATATTTTGGATACCTGATAGTTCACAGTAATTTTCAGGTAAAATTCATGATATATTCTGTGGAATTCAGCATTTTAGCAGTGAAGGAATGTTTCTCATTGTATGAGGTCTTGACAGTATTAGTGTTTGTATGTGTGTATATATATCATACACAAAATTACATATATAAATATATATAGTACAGAAAAATATATGTATTTTTTTCCTCCTCCTACACATGTAATTTTAGTAGCAAATCAAAGGCTCTGGACTGTATTTTGAGAATAATACTTCCATACTATACTGTGGTGTTTCAGCTGTGGCTAGCAAGGTTTTTTGGTTAGGTTTGTGTGTACGCACCTTCCATTTTAGTTCAGTGAGTCCAGCTGGGTTTAAACACATCTGAGTATCATAGGACTGAACCCAAGTATAGCAGTCTTTCCTCGCATTGTTGTTTGTTCATCAACCTCATGCACTTTGCCATGAGGTGAGCAACAGACTGTCAGGTTTGATTACACATAGCTTTAAAACACAGACTACAGGATGAATGCAATGTTGCCTCTGAGAGACAGGCTGTCTGGGGGGGCAGGATAGGCTTACGTGAGCAAGTAGCGTATATATCTCCTACATAGATTGAGAGTGTTGATGCTCAGTTGTCTTTCACTGCCATTTACAGCATTTTGGGGGTTGAGGTAGCAGAGGTAAGGGATAGTGCTAAACCCTAGTGTAGACAGAAAAATAATTACTTCGCTTTAAAAACCCTGGATATTTTTAATACTTGGTAAGTCTTCTGCACTCTTACATTTACATAAGTAAGCTTTTGGAAAGAGAACAGCAAATACGATTAATACTCTATTGTGTCAGCCAGTTTGCCTGTTCTGTTGTTTTGGATGGGCTCTTTTTCCCCATTCCTTTTGTTGTAGAGAATCAAATTAAAAGACATTCGATAGAAGTTAATTCTCTTCAACTTTTTAAGAACCTTGTTGAGATGGGTTTAAAAAAAAAAATCCAAAGCTGTATTCGGTTACATAACTATTTTAAACTTCTGTGTTTTCTAAAGATAGAGCAGTGATCACTGGGAACGTGGGAACATGCTGCCACCCGGGTATCGGGCTGCAGGGTGGGCCCTGCACCTACGCTGGTGTGGGGTGTCAGCGGTGAGCATGCCTGTGGGAGGTGTGCCCAGGTAGAGGACGTCCTCCGCTTAGTGATGGAGCTCAGGGAGGAGGTAAGCAGGTGGAGAACTATCAGGGAGTGTGAGAGGGAGATAGACGCTTGGGGTCATACCCTGCCTCCCATGAGAGAAACCCAGCAGGCAGACAGAGCCCCTGCTATAGAGAACTCCCTGTCCTCTGTCCGATAGACTGAATGTGGTGACTTGGAGATCAGGGGGCAATGGCAAGATGCTCCTGCCCGGCGCAACAGGCGCCACAGGCTTGTCTGCCCAGTGACTGCCCCACCTTCCCAGGTGCCATTGCAGAACAGGTACAGTGCTCTGCAAGGGGAACTGGACAAGGGTGAGGATGATAGTCCTTCCAGCTTGGAGGTGTCACCGAGGCCTAGTTGGAGCACCCCCCGCATCAAAATCACCTCAATAAAAAATAAAAGATGGGTCCTTGTCATAGGTGACTTGCTTCTGAAGGGAACAGAAGGCCTGATACGTAGACTGGACCCACTATATAGGGTAGTCTGGTGCCTCCCTGGGGCCTGGGTTAATGATGTAAAGAAGAAACTTCCATCCCTAGTATGGCCCTCAGATTATTATCCCCTTCTGGTCTTTCAGGTAGGCAGTGATGAAGTAGGGAGAAGTCCAAGGGCAATGAAAAGAGATTTCAGGGCCTTTGGACGACTGGTCAAGGGATCCGGGGCACAAGTCATGTTCTCTTCTATCCCTCCAGTTGTGGGGAATGATGAGGGGTTAAACAGGAAGAGCCAGCAGATCAATGCCTGGCTCTGAGACTGGTGCTACCGGCAGGACTTTGGGTTCTTTGACCATGGCTGGATTTCCAAGACACCAGGCCTGCTGGTAACAGATGGGAAGAGCCTATCTCATAGGAGGAAAAGAGTTCTAGGGCAAGAGTTAGCAGGACTCATTGAGAGGGCTTTAAACTAGATTCAAAGCGGGATGGGGATATAACTGGGCTCCCTAGAGAGGCGCCCATGTGCAGTAGCCCAGCACTTGTGGGGCAGTGTGCTAGTATTTCTGAGAATCAGAAGGCCTACCACCCCTCAAGGGCAAAAACTGCATGTTCATCTGTCTCTCTGAAATGCTTATACACCAATGCACCCAGCATGGGGAACAAACTGGAAGAACAGGAGATCTGTGTGCAGTTGCAGGGCCATGATCTCATTGCAATTACTGAGACATGGTGGGATAGCTCACATGACTGGAATGCTATCATGGATGGCTATGTCCTCTTTAGGAAAGATAGGCCAGCAAGGCGAGGTGGTGGAGTTGCAACTGGAATGTATTGAGCTGTCCCTGGGGGCAGATGAAGAGTGAGTCGAGAGCTTGTGGGCAAGGATTAAGGGGCAGGCTAACATGAGAGACACTGTTGTAGGGGTTTATTACAGGCCACCTGATCAGGATGCAGAAGTTGATGGGGCCTTCTACAGGCAGCTGAGAGCTGCCTCACAATCACAGGCCTTGGTTCTCCTGGGGGACTTCAATCACCCTGATATCTGCTGGGAAGGCTACACAGCCAGGCATGTACAGTCCAGGAAGTTCCTCCAGTGTCTTGATGATAACTTCTTGACTCAGGTGGTGGAGCAGCTGACAAGGAGAGGTGTCCCACTGGACACCTGACAAACAAAGAGGAACTGGTGGAGGACATTAAGGTTGGGGGCAGCCTCGGCTGTAGTGATCATGAGAAGATCGAGTTCAGGATTATGCGCAGTAGGGTCGCTGCCTTGGACTTCAGGAGGGCTAACTTTGATCTCTTCAAGAAACTGCTTGGAGAAATCCGATGGGTTAGGACTCTAGAGGGTAGGGGGGCTCAAGAGAGCTGGTTGATATTGAAGCATCACTTCCTCCAAGCTCAGGATTGGTGCATCCCTAAGAGCAAGAAATCAGGCAAGGGAAGCAGGAGACCTGCATGGTTGAGCAGGGAGCTTCTGAAAAAGCTCAAGTGGAAGAAAGAAGCTTACAGTAAGTGGAAGAAGGCATTGACCATTTGGGAAGATTACAAGAATGCTGCCAGAGTATGCAGGGACGAAACGAGCAAAGCCAAGGCCTCCTTGGAATTAAATCTGGCAAGGGATGTCAAGGTCAACAGGAGGGGTTTCCCCAAGTACATTGGAGGCAAAAGCAAAACGAGAGAAAATGTGGGCCTGCTGTTGAATGAGACAGGGGCCATGGTGACAGATGAAGCAGAGAAGGCAGAATTCCTAAATGCCTTCTTTGCTTCTGTCTTTACTGCTCAGGCCAGCCCTCAGGAGTCCCAGACTTTACAGGTAACAGAGAAAGTCTGGAGGAAGGAGCACTTTCCCTTGGTTGAGGAGGATCAACTTAGAGACCAGTTAAGTAAACTGGACAGCCACAAGTCCATGGGTTCTGATGGGATGCACCCGCAAGTGCTGAGGGAGCTGGCAGAAGTCATTGCTGGGCTGCTCTCCATCATCTTTGAAAGGTCCTGGAGAACAGGCGAGGTGCCTGAAGACTTGAGGAAAGCCAATGTCACTCCAGTCTTCAAAAAGGGCAAGCAGGAAGACCCGGGAAACTACAGGCCAGTCAGCCTCACCTCCATCCCTGGAAAGATGATGGAACAGCTTGTTCTGGGCATCATCATCTGAAAGCATCTGGAGGAACGGAAGGTTACCAGAAGTAGCCAACATGGGTTCACCAAGGGGAAGTCATGTCTGGCTAATCTGATAGCCTTCTACAATGGCGTGGATGGACAGATAGATGAGGGGAGGGCAGTGGATGTTGTCTACCATGACTTCAGCAAGGTTTTTGACACTGTCTCCCACAGCATCCTCATAGGCAAGCTTAGGAAGTGTGGCTTGGATGAATGGATGGTGGGGTGGATTGAAAACTGGCTGGCAGATAGAGCTCAGAGGGTTGTGATTAGTGGCACAGAGTCTAGTTGGAGGTCTGTGACAAGTGGTGTTCCCCAGGGGTCAAGACTGGGTCCAATCCTATTCAACATATTCATCAATGACCTGGATGAAGGGGTAGATGGTACCATCAGCAAGTTTGCTGTTGACATAAAATGGGGAGGGGTGGCTGACACACCGGCAGGCTGTGCTGCCATTCAGCGTGACCTGGACAGGCTGGAGAGTTGGGCAGAGAGAAACCTCATGAAGTTCAACAAGGGCAAGTGTCAGGTACTGCACTTGGGGAGGAATAACGCAGTGCACTAGTACAGGTTGGGGGTTGACCTGCTGGAAAGCAGCTCTGTGGAAAGGGAGCTGGGACTCCTGGTGGACAACAGGATGACCATGAGCCACCAGTGTGCCCTTGTGGCCAAGAAGACCAATGGCATCCTGGGGTGCATCAAGAGGTGTGTGGCAAGCAGGTCGCGGGAGGTTATTCTCCCCCTTTACTCTGCCCCGGTGAGGCCGCACCTGGAGTACTGTGTCCAGTTCTGGGCTCCCCAGTTCAAAAAGGACAGGGAACTGCTGCAGAGGGTACAGCAGAGGGCTACCAAGATGATTAGGGGGCTGGAACACCTTTCTTATGAGGAAGGGCTGAGGGACTTGGGTCTTTTTAGTCTAGACAAGAGAAGACTGAGAGGGGATCTCATCAATGCTTATAAATACTTAAAGGGAGGGTGCTGGGAGGATGGCACCAGTCTTTTTGCAGTGGTGCCCAGTGACAGGACAAGAGGTAACAGGCACAAACTTGACCATAGGAATTTCCATCTAAACATGAGGAGGAACTTCTTTCCTTTGAGGGTGGCAGAGCACTGGAAGAGGCTGCCCAGAGAGGTGGTGGAGTCTCTGACTCTGGAGACGTTCAAAACCCGCCTGGACGCCATCCTGTGCAACCTGCTGTAGGTGTCCCTGCTCTGGCAGGGGGGTTGGACTAGATGATCTGCAGAGGTCCCTTCCAAAACACGTGATTCTGTGATAACATTTAATCAGTGCCAAAGTGCCACGGTACATTGCTTTGGGATTCAGCAGAGCTGACCTGTATTTATGGCTTTGTCTCTTGAAGTCCTGGTGATTTATTTGAAGTCCTTTGAAATATCATCTTTCTGCCATATACCTCCATTTCTTCCATCTCCTTACTGGCTGAATGCTGATTTTAATATTTACCTTTGTACAATTTGACCTCAAACATGCCAAATTATGTTTGTAACATGCTATAGTATTTTATTTTGAGAAAGATTATTGCAAAGGAAAAGCTCAGATCTGGAAGTGGAAAAGAACGCCTTGTATTTGGCCATATTCTTGTCTACTTTCAGCAGATCTGATGAATATCATTATTGTGTATTATTTTAAGATCTTCATATGGTACATCAAAAAATCATCCTGCTTTCTTAAAGTTTTCTAAAAATCAATATAACTTCATGGATTTCCTTACTGTGATTTTGTTTGTTGTCTCCTTCTGCACCGTGGGAGTGTAAATACTTTTCACCTGGAACAGGAGGTGCATTGTGCCACCAGTATAAGCCTAGAAATTATTATAACCCTTGCATGTCCAGGGCCAGAAAGTGCCTTAGGGTCTTAAGTGTGCTGATCAAGCAGAAGTAAAGGCTAATGTATAGATTACAAAGCCAGAAGGAGCTGTGAGGAACATTTGGTGCCATAAGTTATAGTCTTGTGTAGCCTAACTGAATCAGTTTTCATTTGCACTCTAGCAGTGGCTCCCCCCCTCTGAATCTTGGCCTACCATGGGTCCACGATAGTTCCAGTGGACCACCATCCATCTTTGTTATCAAACTTCTAGTTTAAAATACCATAAAATCTAGTTGCACAGACTAGCTCTGACCATCTTACTGAAACTTTGCAAGACCACTGTAACAAATGGAGAATAGTTCAGCAGATGCCTTGCCACGGCTGTGAAAACAAAGAACTCCCACAAAAAACACCTTAGGAAATCTCTGTTGTAGTCACGGAGCCAGGGCTGGATTGATAAGGAGACCAACCAGTGGTGGGTCTTAGAAAACCTGTGCGAGGCTGGGGCTTTTCTGCCATATGAGCTGCATCTCAGTGGCCTTAATTTTGAGAGGAGGAGTTGCTTTACTGAGTTTCTCAAAGGCAAGGCATGGGCTCCAGATGGTTGGGACTGCTTCATGAGATGCATACAAACTCAAGGAGGGGGAAGTGATTGGCAGAAGGAGACAGGATGAGATGAGTCGGAATAAAACAGTCCCCTGAGTTGCTTGCTGCCAGACGTGACTGAAGTGCAAATAGGCTATTTCAATGTAAATTAACTGCGACCAAATTTTCAAATATATTTGTGTGCCTAAAAGCCACTTATGAATATTTTATAAAGTGCCTTGATTTCCACGTGAGTTAGGTACAGATTTCCTGCTTGCCTTCTGTTGTGGCTTGGGCTGAGCTGGCCACTAAAACCTCAAACCAAGACACCTTCCAATGAGCTGTGAAGTTTTAGGAGCTAGTACTTCTAGAGTGGGGCACACGACCAGCAGGTCATGGTGCTGAGTGGGCCTTTTGGTCTGAAAAGTAACACAAGAAGGGGCTATCGGGGCTCTGAGTAGAGACTTACATAGAAATGATTGATAACCAGGGGAAAAAAGAGTAAGAAATAATCTTAGGCAGCCACCTGCGAGTGTTGTTCAGATCAATATTATGTTCCTCACCTGACAATTCTCATAAGGGTTTCTGGCTCCCCCCCCCATCCAGTAAGTGTTGATGGTGATTGCCTTTGACAACCTTGGAAGCAGCACAAAAAGAAGAAAAGCAAAATCTGTTTCTGCTCGTCTGTCATGGAGCTTCTAAAAAGCCTTTCTGTATCCACTTTGACACCGCTATACCTCTGCATTAAAATCCAGATTGATTTGTTTCTCTTAACATAGAGGAAACTTGATTCTATCTTGTGAATGGATTTTCCCATCAGAATTAAGGCTTGGAGATGTTTGCTATGATCTAGGTCATGCTGACCTTAATTAAAGACCAAATCACCACGTGTCAGGTAACGTCACACACTATTTTGATAGTGCTGCAGCAGTTCCTCAAAAAAATAGCAACTGAGCACAGCATAGGCAAGCTAAAAGACATGGAATTAATTTGTTGCCAAAACATCTTTATTCAAATGTGATTTAAATTTCCTCAGTTATGGAAACGTTTCCCATGATATGATAGAAGTTCCTGTAACTACCATAAACACTCTAGATGGGAGACAAATCTGGAGTATTTAATTTGTTTGTTTGTTTTTTTAACAGCAATAACAGGCATGTCTCATCTAAAATGCAGCACATGAAACTTAGTCATTTGCCACCTACTCTCCCTTTTGTCGTTTTTTTTTCCCTGCAGTTCCTGTATTACGTGCTATTTTGTGCAGCCTGTAATTTCTTCCTTGCCTGGGGACCCACTCTGGCGTGGGATCTGGGCTGTCTGCCTGGGGCTCGCAGGAGGAGAGAGGGAAAGTCGCCGTGCTGTTACAGCAGAGGGAAGGGCACTGTCCTTCTTAGGCACCACCTTCCCCAGCTCCCTTACCCTGCGAGCCCGCAGGCACTGCTACGCCCCATCGCAGGATGCAGAGCAAGATGGTTGACAGCTCTGTAGTTTGCTAATTTTATTCTGCTTTTCCTGTCGTGGATGTACGGTCGTTAATTTTCTTTGAAAAATAAGGACCTGTGGAGAAAAGAGGTTGTTTGATGGGGGGTGGGATATAATAGTTTTGATATTTTGAATATTAAGCTATTAAAACAAGCTGACAATATCACATGGGGAGAGCAGAAAAATACGTGAAAAAAAGTATTACTTTTGGGAGACGTTCAGAATCCAGCGTTCATCTTACAGCCATGTCTATGACTGTAAGGCATTTTCTTAAACGTGTCCTTGACAGTCTCGGTGGTTTTGTAACCACCTTGGTCAGCATCACATTTCAATCTGAGTCTTTAAGGCAGTTGGTTTGCTTTCAATATTTCTCTCAAGTATGAGTAATATAGAAGCTAATACAAGGAATGAAATAATTTCTGTATTTTAAAATTTCTTACATTTCATTCTACTGTGAGATGATTTCTCAATAATTCTGAAATTTCTTTTCACTGTCTTTGTTCTGTGTATTTAGTTGCACTAATCTTTGTATTCCCTTTCTACTTCAGTCCTTAATTATCTGTCTTATACTAGTCTCTAGTTGTGGTAGGAAACTAATCTTTTCTTTCATCCATAATAGAAATTTTCAATGGACTCCCAGCTACTCTGCTATAGTTTGTTTATTTTTAGATGTGTTTTTAACCATATGAAATGATAATGTGTTGGGTTGTGAGGTAAATTTTTTAAAAAATTTTTGTTTGAATTGACTACTGGTGGTTGTTTGGATTTATCCATTAAGCATTTTCAAACTGACTATAAGCATGTTGCTTGTGATGAGCTCTGTATTGAATATTAAATTAATGTTGAAAGACTGGTAGAGGATCATTTAGAAATCAGATTAATATTGCCTACAATATAAATAGCAGGCAAGCATACAAAGAACTTATGAAAGAATCGACTGGTGAATAAAAGTTCATTAAACCCAGCTAGATCTTTTTTGAGATGCTTTTAGAATCAATTTTAATTTGCTTTTAATGCATAGTCATTAAATTTTTAAATGGGCTCTTCTAAGTCTGTTTTTATTTCTTAGTAGTTTAATTCCTGCTAAGCTCTTTGTTTGATTCTCCTTTGATTATTGTGGCATTTGTTTTTTTTAAAAAAAATTCTTACTTTAAGCTCCATTCATGTAATCATTTATTGAACACACAGCAATTCTTCGCTAGCAAGAAATGTTGAAAAAGTGCTAGCAAAAAAAAAAAGTATTTTAAAACCATAGAGAAACTTACTATGTCTTTTTCAGGTAGGTTTGACTATTGATTTTTAAAATAAGAATAGTCCAATATTTGGCCCCCTCTCTTCTGATTTTGAATAGGTGTGTGCCCATCACGAATACCAGATAGTGTAATTTCCTTGCCTATAATCTGCGGCTAAAACTGCTCTTGGAACCCAGCTAGTATAGTAGCTCCCTTTAAAACATACCTGACCTCCCTGATTTTTACCCACTGAATGCCTGGATTATCTGTAAAGAAAGCAAAACGTAAAGGTACTTCATTTAGTAGCAGTACAGCTTTAATACTCTTTGTAAACAAAGAGAATTTTACTCCAGGCTTACCTTCCAAAGTCTTATCATTATTTTTGTAGAGTGGGAAGGTAACACAAAGTTGAAGCCAGCTGCATGGGAAAAGTGACTGTATGGTGTCTACATATACTTCAAATGCAGTTTTGCTACCTCAGTTCTGCCTCCATTTACAAGACAACAATTAGTATTTTTTGCCTCCAAAGTAGTTCTGGAGATAAACACTTAAAAGTTTTGAGCTTTCAGGTGTTACAGTGAATACAAGACAAAAGTAATTTTGTAGTCTTGTAGCATTTTTCATTGCTCTGTAAAAGATCCTTTAAATACAGGAAATTCCAAGGGAAAAGCACTTAACTTTGTAGCATTTGGGTTTGGTACACTCCTAACATCCTCGGCGCAGAACCACTGCACTATTCTATCAGGTTGCTACTTTTGGTGGGTAAGAGGCGTAAAAATAGAGAGGCCGGTTGTGAGTTTCCCTCGTTGCTCAGCACAGTTTTGCTGTCCAGCAATGAGAGAGCAGCATGTGGCACAATCCTGAGAAGAGTGCCACTTGCCCAGCTGTACTTCTGTAGAAATTGGCTGGTACATTGGATCTGTACGTTTTCATTAGCCTGGCATGGTGCATTATTATATCCTCACTGTTACTGCACTTATATGCGTGTGCAAAGCTGTATCTGTACTTCTTTGGTCTAAGGTGCTGCAGGGTGCCATCAGCCTATAGGCAATTGGGTGAAATACCCTGCGTGCTCGCTGTGGAACAGCTTGCTGTAGCTGAAGAGCAGCCTGGTCACCAACCACGCTGGCTGGGAGAAGATAAGGACCAGGAAAACCGGCCTTACTAAGCCTGAGCAAAGCTCTGTCTGGCTATCTACTGGCTTTAATCTAGAAGAGAGTAGATTTAGATTAGATCTCAGGAAGAAATCTTTACTGTCAGGGTGGTGAGGCACTGGAACAGGTTGCCCACGGAAGCTGTGGAGGCCCCATCCCTGGAAGTGTTCAAGGCCAGGTTGGATGAGCCTTTAAGAAATCTAGTCTAGTAGGAGGCGTCCTTGCCCATGGCAAGGGGGTTGGAACTAGATGGTCTTTAAGGTCCCTTCCAACCTAAACCATTTTATGATTCTATGATTCTATCCTGTCACCAGTACTGCGGTGGAATGGCTGGGGAAAATAAATACAAAAAACCAATGTAAGAATATGATAACCGTTTCCAAGCCTACTCCCTCAGCTCCCAGCAATTCCTAGGTGAGAGGTAGTATCTTTGTATTTAATAAAAGTTGGTCAATTATTTTTTGATAAGTTTTCCAGTGGACTTAAGTTTAATACAAACTTCAGCTTCCTCAGCATCACATGCCAAGGAACTGCACAGTTTGTCTGTCGTATATGCCCATTTCATCGATGTCCTCTAGACCTTTTACTGTGAGACCAGTGAACAGTCAATCCTTCTGCACTCTGTGCTCTGTCCATCCAGGAGCGTGTCGATCTTCGTAATGTTCCCACAATACTGGCCTTTTTCCAAGCTGAAAGGTATTTCTCATGGCTCTTCTCTCCACACCTTTTTTTTTTTTTTTTGTTCTACCTCTTTTGAGAGGGGCAGACCACTACAATAAATACTCTAGGTGTGGTCATGCTATGCTTTTCCACAGTGGCATATTTGGTTGACTGCATAAAGCACTTCCAAGCCTGGGTAGTTTCCAGGGTGGCAGCAGTGGGACTCAGGCTATACAATACTCATGATCCTGGAGTAACTCTTCTGCAAGAGAGTGTTTCGTGTGCCTCAAACTATGTTATCTCAAAACAGAAGTGGCTGACCATGGTGTACAGCGATAGCATGTCCCAGAGAGGGTGACAGCATCCCAGTATGTTCTCTGCGACATCCCAAAGGACATCTGAGAGGAGAATTAAGGGGAGTGGAGTGGAAATGGGATTGTGAGTTACCTGCACTGGGGCATGGGATATAAGTTGGGAAGGGTTGCTAGGACACAATGCTGTAGTGTGTCGGCAATGATAAATTGCTTTACTGTTAAGTTTTTTGTCCCTTGTTGAAAAACTGTATTTTCTAAGGCTTTAAACTTCGGGTTTTGGTCTTGCAGTTTTGTGGTTAGCTGTTTGCTGTACAGATCCACCTTTAAAGGATATGTAGTACAATTCGTAACACACCAGTGTCTCTCAGCTATCAGTCGTGCTCATTAGTTGCAGGCTGTGCAACTCATTTGTAGTTTCTGTCTTCTAGTATACAGCAGCACAGCTCTTTGTTTGCTAAAATAATGTTTTGTTTAAGCTTTTACCAAACTAATAAAATGATGCTTTTTAAGCAGGATGTGTTTTGATTAAGGTGAAACATCCAATATTCATAAATGAGTACTTTATATGTGATTTGCTTCTTACGATTTTAGGTTTTCTTCACAGCGGTATTAACTGTTCAATTATTAAAAAATATTTAGGATTAGATAGTGTATTATTTTTTGGTATTGTTAGAGCTATATCTTTTCCAACTTAAAATAGGTTATTTGTTTTCCCAAACTATATGTAGCATTTATAATGTCTAAATGTATTTATATATAGTAACATTATCTCTATTTGCAAACATAGCATAAGTTACTCCAGTTACGTGGAAACTAGTGAAGATTTGATGACTGTATTAGTCATATCATATTGCTTTTTTTTAATATATTGTTTCAAGATATTTTGTAATTTGGCCTTCCTAGGGAAGTAAGTCTGAAGGTATAAAAATCGACGTTTCTAGTAGTTAGCACTGATGTTAGTCAAAACTCCAGTTTGCTGAAGTTCCCAGTCTCGTATCATCTGTGCAGTTTAGAAGACGAGTTTATACTTAGTAGTATTTCATGTGACAGTGTATACAGTTTTGGATTTTTACCAACATATGGGTATGTAATGAAAACTGTATTTTTCTTACGTATGCTGAAGCTAATATTTATGCTTATATTTTAGTACAGTGAAATAATTTATTGTACAAGTTGAGGCACGCTATAACTTGTTATTCATCAAAGCATAGATGAAAGCAGTGATTGAAGCCCAAGTTTGAGGACATTGGCAAATTCTAGAAATGATGATATAGAGGCAACTCTTAAGCATTAATACATGTGAAATGCTCCTGGTGTATAACTACAGTACCTGGAAATTATGTTGTTGAAAACTATTAATATTTCAATGTACTTTTATTCAGTAAATAAAAGATACTTGCATAGAAACTTGTGTTAATGTTCCTGCTGATGTATCTATGCTATAGAAAGTGAATATATACTGTTCGCATTATGTCCTGTTCCTGACTTAGTAGCTATTTTATATGTGTAACAAAAACAAATACATCTCACAAATTCATTCTTCCCTGTCAGTTTGTTTATGAAGCACTGATTATGTTTTCAATACTAAATCCAATGAAATTGCTTGAAAATCTTGAAGGCAGTAAACTGAAATTCTTAGGTGAATCATATTCTTTTAATGAAAACAGAGTGAATTGAATTGCGTTTCTTTTCAGAGTAACATGTGGTTATACTGCCAGTGCAACACTGTGTCTGAATCTTAGTATAAAATGGTACAAGAAGCAGCTGCAACTCTCTGAAAATTATCTTTCAAAGATCATACAACTTTTTTCTTATGGATAGTCAAAATCATTTGTCCTTGTCATGCTGGCTCATGGCTTTCTTCAGAAGCTCCATGGTGCTCGGCTTAGGCTCAGAAAGGCCTGAGCTCTTTGAAAGGGAGCAGACAAGGGACAAGGCAGCATGGCTGGGGCCTCACTGCCCAGACCGAGTCCCACAGCACCTAAGCAAGGCAAGCCCAGAGATAGTAACCAGGTCCAAGCAAGAGTCAAGATCATAAAGCAAAATCATGGCGAGAAGAAAGGTGTGAGGTCAAGCAAGGAAGTCAATCCATAGGCCAGGATCACATCCACCAATTGCTGGGTACATCCACAGTGACAGGGCAGAGCTGAGGTCAAGTCAGGCCACAGGTTGAGCTCCAGATCAAGAGGGTCTGTGGTCAGGCATAGCTGAACTGGAGACCAGCATTCCTCCAACACAGATTAGGCAGGAGCTAAAGGCCCTAGGCTATGCTTAAATAGAGCTGCTCCTGGGCCTGTGGATGTAGGTGGAAGCCCCAGGTGAGGCTGGTAAGGGCTGTTAGGGTTTATGAGTGTGCTCAAGGCCCTGGCACATCCACCACCCTCTCCTTATCCACAAAGCCAGTCATTTCATGACATAAGGCTGTCAGGTTGTTCAGGCATGATTTCCCTTTCGTAACTCCGTGCTGGATAATCCCAGTCACCTTCTTGTCCTTCGTAGGGTTGGACATGGTTTCTAGGAAGATTTGGACTATCACCTTCCCAGGGATCATGGTGAAGTTATCTTCCTTGAAGACAGGAGGGACATTTGCTTTCTTCCAGATCTCAAGAACTTCCCCTGATCCCCATGAGCTTTAAAAGATAATTGAGAGTGGCCTTGTAGTAATATCAGCAGGCTTTCAGTACTCTTGTGGTTGCATCCCATTGTGTCCTTGAATCAGACCTTCAGCTGGAGCTGTATGGAGTTCTCTAACAACCTAATGAGAAAATAGTGTGCTGGATCTTTTGCATCTGAGACCATCTCCAGGCATTCTGATTTAGAAAAGACAAAGAAAATCTATTGATCTGGATTGTGTGGTATGCAAATGTGGAGAGAATATAAATCACAAGACAATTTTTGATGTGGAAATGGCAGATTGCTTTTGGAAAAAACACCATTTTTTTAACAAGAGAGAACCACATTGATCCCTGATATAAGATTGCTAATTGTTGTGGTATTGTTGTAGGTAAGACATTGGCTCAGAATGCTTCTACAATTTCAGAAATAATGAAAGTCCTTTTCTGTGGTAAATTCTTGCTAACAAAGAGAGCACTTCAATTTTATTACCTTCTGTGTTTAGGATAAAGTCAGACACTAAGAGACATTTTCGTATTATCTGAGAGGCTGTAGCTTCCCAAATCAGAATGGGACGAAAGAAAGGATGTTCCCACTTTGTTGGAAGAAAAAAAACACTTTTTCCAGGAAATAATCTCTGGTGCTCTGTAGTGTTGTTTGTACAATTAGTGTGCGCTGCCCTAGTGTGGTTTCTGCAAACATTTTTTTGCTATTTGGCAGGCAGTATGTTCAGCATAGTGCTTACTATAGAAACATCTATATACGTTTGTAACTGTAGCGGGGATACATCTGCCTGCCCTCAGCCACACAGGCAATGTTGGCAGCTCCACAAAACACCCCCCAAAAAAAAGGGCGTACAACTGTTTTCTTTGTCAGCCTATGAAGTAGTTTTGATGAAGATTCTTTCAGAGTAGGAACAGAAAAAGATTAAGAAATACGTATTTTCTGTCAAGCATAAATTCATTTTCTATTCATTGGTATTTTACTTTGCATCTGGGTCTACATTTGCCTTGCTAAAGATGGTTGCCTCATGCACAACTTGTGTTTCTGTTAGCACTGATACAGACTTCCAGGACTGATTCAGCCTCGCAAACTTTTTTCAGTGCTGCCCAGCTAGCTGTCTCCAATAGCCATTACTCTTGCTGCTGCTTGCTTTTACTGAAGAGTGCCTTGTAAAAGACCACTTTGAAGTAATTCACTGTCTATTTTTGTGTCACCTTCATGGACACTATCTACACTACCTGCACACTGCAAATTTGGATATCTTTCTTCTGCTACAGAAGTGGGCAAGTGGAGAGGGAGGAAAATGAAGAAATCTGTCGGAAGACAAAAGGAAGTCACAATTTTCAATGTATGCACAACAGCAAATCAAAGAAACCCCGGAGCAACCAACTAAAAAGTCTAAGCAAAGTGACTGAATTAAGGAGCACTAACAAAACCCAGAGCAGGAATTTTTAAGTCTTGACCAGAGGAAGCAAAGTTCCTTACTCATTACAATCCTCTTCTGGCGCTTTAAGCCATTATTTATTTTGTCCTTCTTCTGGCATTTTAAGCAATGAAGTGTTGGGCTGTCTTCTACCTGCGCTGTTGTGTGACCCTTACATGAGGCTCCCCTCATGCTGGCTTGGGGCCATGCATTTAAGGAGCTCTCCTGTGAGCTGCTGATCATGTTCTTTCTCATGCTTTTGCTTCAAGAAGTCCTGAGGGCATGGGCCAAACCTGTCTTTCTGCTCTTGCAAAAGCCAGACCTACTGGTGTTGCCCATCTAACTGGCCATTCAGAGACTGGAGTTTACCTTGTAAATCCTGCCTGGTCATTTTGAAGTCTTCTGTTACCGTGTCCATAGCTATTTGCTATGAAGCCTTTTGTGTGGAGTCTCGAGGCAGTCTTGGAACATCTTAATCAGATTTATGTGTAGAAACAAAGGAGAAAGCATGTCAGTTTTTGTTAGGATCTGGCAACGCATAATGCACTGAATTAGCCACCGTACTAGCCTTCTGTGGCACCAGCACCCAAAGACTAAGTTCTTCAACTTTGTGCATGGATATCTAAGTTGTGTTTGTTTGCAGACTGTCTCAGAAAGCTTCTTGGAGAGAAGTTCTGTGCAGAGTGATAAACTTGTCCTGGAAAGAGTTTCGGAGAGATGGAAGAACTTTGGTTAGCCTGTATTGTTCTTCAGCATCCCACGGCCTGTAGAAATGTCTAACAAGCATATTCAATAGGAGTGGGGAAGGAAAGGAGTCAGTTTGTGTGCTCTTTTAGAGCCATTGGATAACTAGTGGTTCCTAGCTGCGATTTTGTTGCTTTCTCAAAGAGGAGAGTAGGTTGAAAACCTTTTTCTGCAGAAGGTGGTGAATAATGAGGTAGCAGAGTTTGCTGATGAGACTGGGCTATTGAAAGTAGGGATAATGAGTGCCCGTTGTAGAGAGCTGTGAAACACTTAAGTGAATATGTTTAACTGGTGAGTAAAACACAGCAGGGACTGTTCTCCAGCCCCAGTGGTGAGCACAGCTAGTGTCCATAGACTTAAATTCATCTGAGATGATTGTTAAGTGAGGAAAAACAGGGAAGGAAAAATTAACGTAATGTGTATATGGATTTACAGATTTGTGAAACTGTGTTTAAAAGATTGACTTACATAACTGAAAATGTAAACGAAACCTGCCATTGTATCTGGTGCTGAGAACTGCTTCCCTGAGACAGCACATGACTTCGCAACAGGTGGATTCTCCAGCACCCTTCTCTGATTGAGAGGGGTGGTGTGTGAGAGAGACTGCTCCAGGTCTTTTTCAGTGTAGTATTACTTTGTATCTTCATGATGTGTTGTCAAATCTTTCTAACGTCATGCAGTACCATTAAAAGTTAGGTTGCGGGGTGAGACTTACTTTGCTGTAAGAGGTAACTTCTATTAGCAACTGAAACTGGTGGGGTTTAGGCAGGAATTTTCTTTTTGTACAGGTTTGTTTTTCTGGTGGACAATAAAAACTGTAGTCATTTCATCTAGTAAAAACCCCCACAATTCAAATGCACTTTCTACATTGTTCATATTGCTGCTTAGAAGCACCTATGATGTAATTTTTCTATTAGCTTAGAACATGCTAGGTTCAAAACAGGCATCTTTTATAAATACAGGCAGGAGATGAAAAACAATAGAGAAGGGAAATTGTTTCTTTGTTTTTTGTTGCTGTACATCAGAATTAAAAAAAAGAGATTGTATTTTCATGTG
Source organism: Burhinus oedicnemus (assembly GCA_008921705.1). Taxonomy (NCBI): domain Eukaryota; kingdom Metazoa; phylum Chordata; class Aves; order Charadriiformes; family Burhinidae; genus Burhinus; species Burhinus oedicnemus. The sequence goes on from VFFE01007197.1 coordinate 1,723,124, forward strand.
ACTATTTCTACCTTATTCATAGTGTTCCAATACTATTTCAGTCAAATTTGGGAATGAAGACAGAAATTAATAAATATAGTAACAATATGACTGCAGTCATCTGGAAATTGGAATATTCTTTCCTTCATATTACTGGTAACTTCTCTTTGTATGTAGGAAGGCCTGTCAGTTTTTGCAAAGCATCATGATGTATTTCAATAATAGACTCACAGCTTGTCTTTTCTAAAATACATAGAAATGTAGTATACAAACTGTAAACCAATCTGTAAGAAATATGTTAAATGCAAAATGTGCTAATAAAGCAGAGCTGTAGATAATAATAGACAAGGTTATCATGGAAATGGCATTATTGCCAGTTTAGTGGACTTGTATTTGTCTTCATGTTCACAATATTAAACCCATTTGATTTTTAAAATACATTTTTGGAAGGGAACACTTTGTCATGTTCACCACCAGAATTTAGTTTCCCCTCCATGCATTCACAACCTAAAACCTGCTTCTTGTATGGTGCACAGAATTTGTAGGTTCATCCCTAAAGCAAAACCTCTGTAGAATATTTTGAACCCAGGAAACAGTAAATTAAAATATGAGCAGTAAAGATACTTAAAAATTTGTCAGAAAGTGATAATATAGAAATAAAATGTTTTACTTTAATATTACATAATCATAAACAGTTTTAAATTGTAATTCAGTTAAAATAACATTTGCCTTAGATGCACAGTAGTCTAACTATAAAAAAGCTTATGGAGCTATCTCAAGTCACCTTATGTCTTGTGCATGTTGTAGTTGCAATTTTTACTGCTAGAAAAAGTCATTCTGCTAATTAGCGGTGATCTGGCATGCTTTATCAGCAATTTTAGAATCTGTTCCACTGAAGTTAATCAGCCAAAGTGAAAATATTTCATCTGTGCAAATGTTTTTTAAAGTGTTGCAAAATGCCTTTGTATGCAGTTACACAGATAGATAGGGGTTTGAAGAACATGTATGTAAAAGTATATACATTAGATACCATCTAGAGCCATGGCACTGAACCAAACTAACCTCCCCTTCCTTGCATGCTTGATCATTTTTTGAGCAGTTGAGTAACAAAAGGACTTCCAGAGAGTCTGTAAGGCCATTTGACCTCCAGGTTATAAAAATATTCAGGGAGGACGTAAGGCCATCGCAGAGAAACAACCTCCGTATCCCTGTTCAGTGAAGAAGGAACTGAAGAAAGTCCCACATTAAAATCCTTCTCAGAGGGATGAGGGAAGGAGGGTGTATATAGATTGGTCTGAAAAAGACCTTGGTTCCTGAAGACCATAAGGTAGCAAATGTGAAAATACACTTAAAAAAAAAGTTTTAGAAAGGGTCAGGGAAACTGTAGGCATGTAAATTCAATGTCTTCACGTGGCAAAAACTGAAGCTGCAAGAGGAGGGAATGGGATAAATGCATCCTGTTTTGAAAGAAAGGAAGTCTTTCCTTGAAAATGTCTTGAAGTTATTTGAAAGCATCAACAAACAGGTGGATGAGTCTGATTTAATTGATAGCTCTACTTGAATTTCCAAAAGGCCTTTGAAAGAGTCCTTTGCCCAAGCCTTTTCAGGGAACTGAGTAGCTGGCAGGGAAGATACGTGCATGGATAAATAGTTCTTTAAAGGACAAGGAACAGAAGGTGGAAGTGAATGGTAGGTTCAGACTCAAAGAATAGAACAAGTGTGGAAGTGTGGAAAATGTCTCTTCCCTGGACAAGTACCTCCATTTGTTTAACCATTGCTCTCAGCTAGTGTAAGAGTGACAGCCTATTCCTAATAATGCTGTGTAGTATTTTAGGTATCTATAATGTATAACCACATGCTGCTATATAGGGGTTGTCACTAATACTGGCATGAATGTGAGGTACTGTGCTAACTTCTGAGGTGTTAGTCAGAATATATCCCCACAAACCACATGATTTAGAAAAAACTCATTCAGGGTGTCCAACGTGCTTCACACTAAGGCTTTGGAGTAGTAAGTCTGACCTGACTAATGACATCTTGGCAGTTTTGAGGCCTGAAGGAGAGAAAATGGCATGTTTTGTGTAAAGATGGAATGAGTTGGCAGCAGCAGCCTGAAGAGGTTTTAATATTTACTTCATTCCTTCCTGAATGTAAACCAAATTAAGTACTTTCTTTGTCCCGACTTGCTGACTCTTGATAGCATTTACCTGATACCAGAAAATGGAGCTTTTAAGATTTCCTGAAAGTAATTTTTCCTGTTAGATGTCTTCCAATTAAGAATTAACCCAAATGAGACTGGAGACTTCAATATAGTTCAAAATGGTAACCAAGGTCTTAAAAAACATTAAAAACACATATAAAAGTGTCATCATAGAAAACTTTGGCTCTGAGAACATTCTGGAATCAGTTTAATCCAATTCTGTAGATCATCACTATTCTTTGTTATATACCACTATTGTTATTCTCCCTTCTGCTCCATGTCATCTTTGCAAAGTACATAGCCAAAGAACACTGTTTCCTAGCACCGGCTGGCAAATTATGAAAAATTAACTTGATAAAAGTTTGTTGTAGTCATCAGACAAGCAGAAAAAATACTTGAGAAATATTTCCTATTAAAAAGGTTGTCCAGTTCATTATGAATACTGATAGAGAAAAATATTACCTAAGAAAAACATGCATATATAAATCATAATTTCATTTAATTAGGGATCATAAAAGATACTATTTCAAAATGTCTAGTTACTGTTGTTGATCGATGAGATTAAAACGCGTATTAATTGCCAACAGTTTGCAGTGCAATAGAAAAATTATATTGGGTATGTGTTCTTCCTTTACTTTATTCATGTAATACTAAACTGTCCATTGCTTTTAATTTTGTTATACATTGATAACTGCGAGTATGTAGCATATGTAATATGCAGTGCAGTTACACACAATATAAACTACAGCGATTGGGGAAGAAAGCTGAAATAATCATTATGGTTTTGAGGGTAATCTCATTTCCAGTTAGGCAAGCCAGAAGTTAGTACATTAATAAAAAGCACATATGTGGTTATCAGTTCATTTATCTGTTTGTCCTGCCTTCTCCTGGTAGCTTTTGAACCTATTGATGAATTTCTGTAAAGCCTGCCAGAAGGGAAGATGTTTAGAGGTACATAATATATGAATAAAATTCTGTTATCACTGTTAGATAGTACAGGAGAGATAGCCTAGTAATACTCCTGCTGAGGGAAAGGAAGGAGACATCTACTGTTATACATTGAACTTGGCAGCATATTGCTGGTACTGTAAGTAAATGTAATTATATTACAGATTTTAGTTTTTTTTTTTTAAAGAGTGAAGCAGATTAATTTCTTGGAAAAGACAGTGTCTCTCAAAAATCAGACATGGGACTATTTCTGTAATATATCAAAGACTGATGTATTACCCCATAGATTTATTCTTTTTTAAGTAAACTGTTTAAATTTTATGGTATTAAATGTCTTTTTTTTAATAGCATGCTAGTAGTTATTCCTATATCAGATCCAGGACCTAAAAATGAATCTCAGTCGTTTAAAGATGGATGAGAGTATCAGTTGTTTTCACATTCTGCTTCCAAAATTCAAACCAAAGCCAAAGTTACTGTTAGTTTTGCCTAAATATACACCTGAATAAGTTTGAATTTTTGTTTTCGTTTGTTTGTTTCAACTAGTTTTATATTCAAATGTGTTTGATCAGTTTTAGTAGTAAAGAAATATAATGATCCCAGAGGCGCATGTAAACACAAAAAGACCTCTGTAACAGGAAGGGGAGTGGAGTGGCTGGCTGTTTCCTTCTGAATGAAGACAGTATGACTTCCCCTCTGGCAAAAAATTATTCTAGATTCAAAATATGAAGAGTCATTAATTAGCGTCAATTATATTGATTATTTATATTATGCAGAAGTGATCTAAAGGGACCATAACTCTGATTCTTGTTTCTAGTGTATTTTTCCTGGTTTTGATTCAAGAGCTTAGTTTATGGTCTGTTTTCATCTACACTGGCATATAGATAGGCTCTGTGTATGCGCAGAGCTGAAGAAAATAAATCCAATCATTCCGCAGAACAGCCTGGGGCTATGAGAGACTTCAATCTGTAATAATGATAAAAAGAAAATCACATCAAATAACGTAAATACTACAGAAAAGGAATATCCTGCTGGTATCCATAATGCTCTGATTCCAAAACTACAAAGGGCATTACACATACAAATTAGAAGATAGTGTCACAACCTCCTGGCTTTTAAAATTACATCAGTTCCCCTTGCACAAAGGGACTTTTTACCAAGTTTATTTCAGAACTGAAAATATGAAGCCATTTGGTGATGTCTGGAAGAATGAGTAATTCAAACTCTTCTTTTTTGTTGTTGTTGTTGTTAAGTCTCAGTTATTTCAGGTAAATCTTAGGTTGTTGGGTTTTTTTTCTTTTTCTTTTTTAATTGGGTCATTTCTTACAAAACTACAGTTTGTTTTTCTACTTACTTAACTTTCTGAAAAACATTTGAGATTCTGCATGACATAGACATAGTCTGAAGATACCGGAGTTTCCTGTTTATTCTATTCACCTGTTCTCATTGTGGCCTTCATGAGTATTTGAGGATTTAAATACCTCTTAGAGTATTAAATATAATGTTGTGGTAATTAAAGAAATTGATTTTTATTCTTAATTCCTAAGGAAGTAAGTCTGCAGTTGCCCATATTCTGTCTGTCCTTCAACCTGTCACATTCTGTACCCAGACAACTTTTTTTCACAAACTTTTACCATCAGCTCGGAAACAGAAATAGAAATCCAAAAGATTACAACATTCCTCTATGAAAGACAGGAGCTTTCATGATAGAGACCCCAACTTAGTGATCTCACTAAGACAAATACAGGAAAAGGCCAGTTGTTACACTGCGTAACAGCAGCTGGTGGACCAGGCACCACTTAATCATTAGTTTTACTGCTATAGCTATAACAATCTTTGGCCTGTTTGAGGAGTTGGAAGTATAAGTAAGGAAATAAATGGGCAAAAGGATACAAATCCATAGGAATCCATACTTCATTAATTTTGCTACTCCCCAAACTGCTTGTTTTTGAAACAGCGGTTGCCATATGGGCAAGTCATCTCCTGTTTTCAGTTCTATCATTCTTCTTGTTAGCTGTCACATAGCTATAGACATTGCTGATGCTGAACTGTATTAAAATGTTGGATCTCTTGACTTTGGACCTCCATATGTCTGGAAATGTGAAAGAAAACAAGTCAACATTGTATGACTGGCCAGAGCTCCATGGGCTAGACTGTTGCATGGAACAGCTGGAGAACCTTCTGACCACATGTACTAAAATAATAGTATATGGTAACCATACGAGTGACTAATTTACATTGTGGCTAAGCATTTCCTTTTTAAATGATGTTTTTCAGTTTCTTTTAACTGTACCCAGTGTTGTTCTTTCAAGCTGAATTTTGTCTGAGTCTAAAACTGTACAGGTTCCAAAGAAGTACAGACTTGTTCCCTAGCTTGGCTAGTCACACCACAAATGATCAAATGAAAGATCAGATGGGGAGAGAGACTATTCATCTTTGCAGAGCTAAAGAATTTGCACCTTGGCAGTGACACAAGAATTCTTTTTTCTCCCATTAAATTCCATGCAGACATTATAAATTATAGCCTTTCTTGCCCACCCCTCAGCTTCCATTTCCTCAGCTTTCTTATTCAGAAGTGGAATCTAGCTATTAAAAAAGTTATTAATTGTTTGTGTTCAGGTGGGGGTTGGTAAAAATTCTGTTAATGCAAGAATTGCAGGAAGCATCTGTACTATATCTAAAGAGGAAAGAAATGCGACAAAATAACTCATAAACTAGAGGCTTTCCACATAGGGAAACTCTGTAGAGAACTCTGATTTTTATATCCTGTATTTGAACAACAGTTACGAAGATATTGAACAAATGATTTATGCTTCAGTTCAGAATCAGCAGCCTATATTAATTCTTTTATTTTTCTATGGCATAGGACTTTCGTGTATACATATACCTTTGTAGGCAGCTTTCATCAGTTGAACTAGGAAGATGCACCATTACTGTGTATCCTGTATAATACACTACATTTTTTTGAGGAACTCAGTGAACTTTAGTACTCTCTTGAGAAATTAGTCATAGCTACTTAACTTCATCTTCATTTGCTTTTAAATACAGTCTATTTTGATAGTTAAGCACTAGAAATCAGATTACTTTATATTCACTGATACTGAAAAATACGTGTGCTTGAATGTAAAAATACAATTCAGAAAATGTCCCATTGCCTTGAAGTGCATACAGTTTTCTGTGGGTCAAAAGAGATGGAAGAGAGAGATCAGGCATGATAATGTTGCTTAAGTGATTAGAGGTACACCCTGATACTCGGAATATCTAGAGATACTTCCCAATGGTATCCTGATGTTCCTCGCATTGATTTTTCACTCATTTAGTTTACCTTCTGTAGACTTTGAATTTGTTCATTGATTAAGCAGAAACTTCACCGCAGTGTACACTTAATGGATATATCTAAAGGGTGCAGATGGCCCAGGAGATGGACTTGCCTGTCCACTGACTGTACAGAGCAATAAGAACTTCTGCTGTGTGACTCAGTGTCTCCATGTGGTGAATTGAGCGGGAGTTTACCAGAGTTTATGTATATTGTGGGTTTTGGATTTTTTTTTCATACAGGGTCTGTTTGTAAAGGAGATGAACTAGGTTCACGCAACACTGTCTTGGAGGTCTCCCTGGTCTTTTTCTGCTGTTGAGTTACCATCGTTAGTTACACCCTGTTCTACAGCTCAGGCCTGTCCTTCTTGGCAGAAGCCCTAACCATGTTGTGTAGTCTATTCAGGTGCCCCTTAATTCCTTTATAGAGGTTCTTGGCTACAGTTTTATCTGCACAGTTGATCAGAGCTCTCACAGCAAGATGCAGAGTTTCTTACCAGAAGATCCACCACATCTTCTCTTATTATCCAACATTCGTCTAGGGGGGAGGGAGGCAGGGGTGGGGAGCACAGAAAAAAAAAAAAAAAAAAAAAAAAAAAAAAGAAAAGAGAAAGAGTTGTAGAGCCCTAGCCTAGAGAAATGACAAGGTAGAAGACTGATCTGACTCAGGATTTAATTCCAAGTGCTTCAGTCCAGGTATGAATCACAGCATGGGGTCTTCTCAGAGCAGGTGCCTCAACAGGAGGAACTTTTTGTATGATAGCATCCTGACTGGAGTACTTGCTTAGGAAGTGGGAAGCTTAGTTAATTTTTTTGGACTGAGGAAAACTTTGAAGCTGTTCCTTCTAGGAGAATGCCTGTGAGACTTTAGAGCAAACCTGGGACAGAGCTCACCTCCAGCTCATATGTTGAAACTGGAATGCAGTTCAGAAGAAAATGCAAGACTTAGGAGAACAGAGACACTCAGCAAAAAGTATATATGTTGTTTGTTTAGTAATATTAATTTCATTTTCCATTGAACAAGTCTATTAAAAATATGTATTTCACTCAATAACTCTTTTGTGCCAAATACAGAACTATTCACTCAAGCCACACTACATACAGGCAAAAAAATCTGTTGGTCTGAGTTAGAAACCAGTTCATCCATTTCTTGGAAATTTTTTTCTAAGTAAATACCTTAGTAACACATTTCTGAATGAACTCCATGCTAGCCAAAAGAATTAACAATGTTTTGAACACAGTTTCTGTCTACATATTCACTTCTACACTTACGTGTTACATCTACAGTAAGTATGGCAATGGCTGAGATATCTGAGTTGTCTTTTAACAGCCTAATTCAGGTACTGGAAGCCAGCACAGAGCTTCATGTGGGCTGAATTACCCCATTGAGAATCTGAAAAGCCTGGTTAATTAGCTTCCTTGCCTGTCAGTCACTTGTTTCCATCTATTTTCTCACTTCAGCTAGTTCAGTCATAAAACTGTAATCTGTTTTTCTATGGCTGTGAAGATGATACTCATAATTTACTCCTCCATCTACCTATCACAGCATACATTTTTTATTTTGGTTGGTTATATTCCTAAAGGTTTGCTTTAAATAGTTTATAACCTTATGTAGCTGGACAGTACATTTATTAAGTTTGTGTGGAGCTTTTCAACAATGATCCGTACATCAAGATTATGACAGCACACTGTTGATTTCAGTTCAAATCAGTGTTCATTTTGTTAGTAAACTTCCCACTGCATATATGAGAATTTTCTGCGCCCAGCAATCTATATTTTTAGGCATTTGTTCTCATTTCATAATTTCATTTCAAAAAAAAGCAGTGACTGGCAGTTGAAACACCCTATCCCTGCACTGTAATCTCTCACGCAGGATCTTTGTTCACTAATCTGTGTCTGGTAAGAGTACTGTGATGTTGCTGACATCAAAGCAGAGTCAAGCAGTTGTGATTTACAAAGAAATATAAAAGTATTTTGAGTTCAAATGTTTTTCTGTACACCATCATCTCTGATGGTTTTTTTAAAATTATTGGCTGTTGTGTAATGTTTAATTTAAACTATTCCTTATCCCTCTCCTTCAGAAAAGAGATTCTTTGGAGAAAGTGAGAAATTTAGATTTTTTTCATTGTTTTTACATTTATGTATTTTAGAAAATTTTAAGAACTCAAATGTTGCTTTTAGAAACATTATAATGCCATGATCTTAAAGTTTTAGGGAAAGAAAGAAGAGTTTTATCAAATTGAAAACATCAATCCTTTTTGTGGCAAAGGTGCATAGCTCCTGCTTTTAGCTTTGTGGAACCATGAGAAGTGAGGTGTCAGACATGCCAAAGATGGAGGAAAAGATATTGCCTGTAATTATGCTATAATCTGTTAGGAAAATAAAAGCATTTCTTTAAAACACTCATTTTAAAGTGGGCATTTATAAAAGCAGCATTAAAACTTCATGTATTTTTTGGTGAATAAAACGTATTCCTCAAGGAGATGGATTTCTATTAGTAGGACAATTTCTCTCTTATTTCTGAACCACTGTAGCATACTGCCTGCCTTTTTTCCTGACTTCTCAGGCTCTTTCACTACTAGCAGTCCACAAAGAATTGCCTGGTACATAGGTACACCAAAACCAACCATGAAATAGGGAAATCTATCTTAAACCTCATGATCAGATTAACTGTGGAGAATTAATGGAATTTTGACCTTTCTTCCTCCTTCCCTTCCAGACCATGAACACTATGGCATCATGTAGTACTTGTAATCCAGGCCATATGATACACTAGGGTCTTACAGATAGAGACCCACTCTGATCAGATTGCAGCTGTATCTGAACTTCCATTCCCTTTTAATATTATCTTTTTTTGTTGCATTCAGAATTGGTTTCGTTACTCCACTGTGTTTCTTCTGCTCTGAGTGAGCTAGGATGGAAAAATGTGTCTCTTTTTGCAGCAGTAAAGTGGGGACAGCTGCAAGTGCTGGCATCATCACACAGTATTCTGTCCTTTTCGAAGTTCAAGCACAGAAAAAAACTGCCTCTCTCCTCTCTTTGCTTTCTCTGAAATGTCCCAGACAATTAATAAATAAAACTGGATTCTTTAAGTGAACTTATTTCTCATGTTCATGTGTTGTTGTGTACACTAAGTATCTGATGCTGTAAGTTTGACCCTAAATTTTATATATGAAGTTTTGTGGGCTAGGAAAATGCAGTGTTTTGGTAGTAGTGAAAAGTATATTCTAGTAGAGAGATGTCAGATCTCACTACTTAAACATTGCTTGCCGTCACCATGGTTAATATTTGTAGCCTACTGACAGATAGTGGTGGGTCAGGCTGAGATAAAATGCAGCTCAGGCTGTTGATGTAGGTGAGTCTTTTAACCCCTTAATCACATGACACTGCAAAAGAAAATGTCTTGCCAAAAAAGCATGGCGATAACATGGCTTCTGATGTTGTTATTAGGAGCCTTAGCTATTGTTTTACATCAGTAGGTCATGATCCCACCTAATTAATACTCAGCAGTGGATGTATAACATGAGCTGAATTTCTTTTTCAGAAAATGTGTACCTCATTGAATAGGCAAACATTATCTTTCTTATTTAATCCTAAATGAAAATGGTATTATTGCCTGGGATTTTGCTACTCATTGTGAAGGCTTTTGGAAAGGTGAACCTTTGCTAGAAATCAAACACAAGCAAAACATGTAACTGCAGGAATCTTTCATTTCAGGTTAGGATTATGTTCTGGTAATTTATTTATATAAATTCCCTGACACTTTTTTTTTTTTTTTAACCCCCTAGATATTGGCAAATGTAATCATTTTTATCTGTGGAAACTTGGCAGGAGCATACCACAAGCACCTCATGGAACTTGCACTGCAGCAGACCTATCAGGACACATGCAACTGCATCAAATCCCGTATCAAGTTAGAATTTGAGAAGAGGCAACAGGTAAAGTCACACCCATGTCTGGGTCCGTTTTGCTGTTTTCACGCTACCGCCTTATTCATGATGATATAATCCAGTTTGCTAATGCAAAAACTGGATTACTGGAAGTTACTTAATGGGATATGCAAAGTGTTTTGAACAGGGTTGTGCACAATTTCCACCTGAATATAAGAAGGTATTATAATTATTTGTGTTGTCAAATACATGTTTTCTTTCATTTGTTCTGTGAAAATATTTTATGATAAAGAAAGTTGATAATGCTACATAGATTGTGTTTGCACACTCTTGTTGTCTTCATTGAATAAGCTGTGAGATGTACATGTGTGCTTTGGGAATCGTCAGCTCTTCATGCCCAAGACCAAGACTGCAAAATCACTGTGAGAAGATATTACTGCACGGTTTTTCAAAAATATTCAAAACTACAATACTGATGAATCATGTGATATAGTTCTAGGGGTCAGGTTTGTTAAGAGGAGCTAGGGGAATTGCATAATGAGACTATCTGTCATTTATTGCAGCAGCTGAATAAAAGGCTTCTCTGATTGCTTTATATAGTTCTTTTTCTCTTTGCAAGTTCTGTACAGTGCCTATCATCCTGACAGATAGGTGCTTCATTTAAGAGAATTTGAAATACAAATTAGTTCATCAAGTAGTAAAGAAGATAGGTGTATTTTGCTTTGAAGGTCACCAGACTCAAACTTATATGAACTGTTAAGGGTCAGAGAACAGAGGCTTCACTGACACATTTCTGTTGTCACAAAAAGTGCATGTAAATGCACACCTCGTATGTCCCAGCTGACCTGAACTGTCATGTCTGTCTCACAAATACCTGCAGCCATTTTAAATGAAGGTTTTCAAGATCCATCACCAACACTTTTTTTGCAGAAAAAGCAAATGGAGAGTCCATACCAGGACTTTAACAGATTATGTGTGTTCAGAGGGCTAGCCTTATTCTGCTGGGCACTTGGCTTGCATACTGGCTGAAGATGCTGCAAAACATTTAAGGTAGTCTTAAGAAGAATGTTTTACAGTAAAGACAGGCTTTGATGGTTAGATGCAAAATCTGCATAAGGTGCTATTGCAGGGGAGGTTGTGTAAGAGCAGTCGTTTATAAGTTTCCACCTCTACCTCCATGAGTTGTGTGCAGTGAATCAGTAGGCTTTATAACTGATAGTACACAATGCACATTTTACTATCTGTTGTGAATATGGGCAAAAGTATCTCCAAATTAGTTCCAGCTTGTGAGACAGCTTCTGAGTGCAGAGCAACCAATGCCAGGTATCTGGGAGCAGTACCACTCCAGATTGGACAGTCTCCAATGACGCGGAGCTGATGTGATGGTTCCTAAGCTCATGGTACATTGTAGAAGATGGTTAACACTGTTCCCTGTGCATAGGCCTCAGCTGCCAGAAGGATGTATGCAGACCATAATCAAACAGCATAATTCATAGGAGGCATCAAGGTATCCCTTATTCAGGAGAGACCTGAGCTTTTAGCTTCCTGAGCACACTTGTAAGGGTCCAGGTTTCTACTGTTGGTTGCTTTTTTCTACGGGCATAGAAAACACGTTGGTGTGTCTGCCAGAATCAGGAGGGTGTGTTACTGGATGCTGTCAGTAGGTGAACTCAAAAGGGTAAGGATGTTGCCTGTAGAAGCCCATAGTTAGAACAGACATAATGTTAACTGGTGGTTTCTGTAAATGTGTATAATTTGCTAAACATTACTAATTTCTATGGCAAGACATCAGGAAGTAGTTTTGGTTTTCTGGCTCTTCTGAAGGTCTTGCAAAAATGATTAAGAACCTGGCAACAGAGAGAAGCAAAAATATCTGGAATTCTGTGCCAGATGCTTCCTTTTTGTGATTTGTAGGAGTTGTGTTTCTAATATGCTGGAGCCCAGCAAGACAGAAAGCAGCAACATCCATCTTTCATTGATAAATTGTGTTGTTGTTATAGAATAATGAAGGACATTGTACATAATTTGTTATATATATATATATATATATGCTGTCATATTTATGTTTTGATAGGAATAAATATGTCAAATTAGTTAAGACATCTACACAGCTCTAAGCAGTGTATTGGAGGTCTAGATTAATAACAGATGGACCAATGTCTCATTAAATGGAAGTAAGTGAACGATTCTATGAATATTAATGCTATTTTTGACCTCCGATGAACCTTTAGCTCATCAGAGCTTCCTACATAGATTTCTTTAGCCTTTATCCTCTCAACCCCGAAGTATGTCCTTTATCTCGTGTCACAGTTTTTCCAACCAAAAAGACAAGGAAGTGCACATCCTTATTATTGCACTTATGACTGGTAGATATTTAAATGTGAAAAGGTAAATTAAGATTAATTTGATAATTTTTTTTTTGTTTTCCCCAAGGTTAACAAACTTCTTTGTTTGCAAACTTTAGTTCAAAAGTGGATGTACTTTAGCCTGTTTTTAAATACTTGTTGTTTTGCCAAGAAGATATAGAAGATCATCCACATTGTTAGTATTCAGGGAGCAAGTCATATTGCTGGCTATTTTTAGAGTACTGGGATACATTGAAAGAGTAGGAGCAGGTGCATTTTAAAAAATGTCGAGTTTGATCAAAGCCTTTATTAGCCTGTGAAAGGTTGTAGCATGACCCTTCATTCTAGATCTCTTTAACAAGAAAAATTTAATTTACTTCAGTGAGAAGTAACACAAGCTACTTTTATACAAGTGCAGAGCGTAGGATGTGCTTCTAAATGCTTAGGGCTCCAGATTAAATTTGCAAATTTGTCCAGCTCATGGACATCATGTCTTTTATAATTGTTTTTGAAAGATGTACAATTTATGTTCCAAATTATTCCATGGATTTCCTCTTATTTTATTTGAAAGTAGTCTCATACAAGCGTAGCCAACTGTTGTTTTCAGCTGGGGTTTTTTTGCTTGTCTTTGAATAGCCTTTTTGAGAATACCATTTTGATTGTATCAATAGATAACTATATTGAATTACTACTCAACAATTATGCCAAAGAACTCAAGAGAAACACCAAATTAATTGTTTTCAAGTGAGACCATCATACATTAGTATTCCATGAAATAGGAGTGTGTGTATATGTACCGAGGTACAAGTCAGACATATCGTACCCACACTACTGTCTATTTCTGTTAGGGCACAGTAAAGGCTGTCTGCTCCCAAAGGGATGGGAAGCCATGGGTGATGACACCTCCCAGCAGGGCAGGGGCCTCACCAGACAGGGCCCTGTCTCACAGCACAGGGTGAGCTGGGCGAACCCGTTGCTGCCAGCCAGGGTCAAGCAAGAGCCCAGAACACCAGACAATTTGTGTGATGAGGCGGGTCTGAGGCCAAGCTAGGAGGTCAATCCACAACTCAAGGTCAGGCCCAGCAATTGCTAGGCAGGTCCGAGGTGAAGCCAGGAAGTCAGTCCAGGGGCCAGGATCAACAGGGTCCACGTCCAGCTCCTACAGCACAACTCAGGCAGGGGCCAAGCTGAAACGGGGCTCCTGGGCCATGGGCAGAGGCTGAGGCTGGAGGCCCAGGTCAGGTTGGTCAGGGCCAGGAAGGCCAGTCAGTGCCCCCAGAGCCTTTACAATTTCATGTGATTTCTTGCATAGGAGTCATACTTAGGCTTGGCTTGGGTTTGCACTATATAATGTGTGGTTTGCCTGCAGATGTAGATGTTTATGCGTGTTACGAACCACACCTTTATGAAGTGTGGTTTCGTAGGGCTGTGTTTGATAGCACTGGACACTCTGGATTTTATTTCCATTAGTGTACTTTTTTGTAAGAGTCACTTCTAAACTCCTGCGGTAAAAGGCAGCATTTTCAATGCCCAGTTTGGTGTTTATCACACAACATTTCTCTCTTTTCAGTGGATATGAAAGAGAAAAGCGAAACTCTATTAATTTGCAGCGTTATTTCAAATTATATATTTAAAATAGCCTCTCATAACATTATTTGTCTCACTGATACAGCCTGGCTGACAGTTTGTAGGGGTAATGACTCACTAACACTGAGTGCAAGATCTTAACGCTGACAAGCAGTTAGCATAATTGCTCTTCTCTCTCTCTTCTGGTGCTTTGCATCATGAGACATAGGAATATACACTGAGAAATTCTTACAACATCGCAGGGAGATGTTTGTAAGGTGTTGGTGTTCAGTGGGTTCTCTAAAATGCTGTCTTTGAAAAGGAGGCAGTATAATGACGGTTTTAGAAACAACACTCAGGCAGCAGATGAAAATGAATGAGGTTTCAAATCATTGAGTGGGATTTTAATTTTTTCACCGAAACATGGTGAAGCAATACCATTCATTACAGGAACTGAAATATTTCAAAATTGTTTTTAAATTCATCTAAAACAGAGAAGCCTCATACATTTTTGAGACAAGGCTGTTAGTAAAGAACAGAAACATTTGAAATATATTATTTGGAACTAATATATAAAATGTGGATTCCTGTAAATTCAATTAATGCATTCTAAAATGTAACCCACTAATATTTTCGTGAACATAGAATAATTTTTCTGAGGGCTTCCTCATTTCCCTTTTTTTTCCACATAGCTTCAAGGCTAGTAAGCAGGAAAACCAAAAACTAGTTTTGGTCCTTTAAATTTTAGAATCTATTTTCTACTCCAGGCACGCTTGTACACATACACATGGATGAGGTGTCAATCCTTTCTATTAATCTACGTGTCATTACCAGAATTAAAGCCTATTCTGAGGAAGAACTTAAGTGCCAAGTTCAAGTCCATGTGGAAGATGGGTAGAGTATGCAAATAGAAACTGGAGAGAGTTCACCAAAGGGCTACAGGGGTAGTTAGGGGACTGGAGCTCATGACAGACAATAAGACTTGGAGAACTCAGATTATTTAGCCTGCAGAAGAAAAGGCTTGGAGACAGACACCTAACATCCACCTACTGCCTGCAGGAGCTTATGGAGAAGGTGTAGTCAGATTTTTCTCAAAGGCATACAATGAAAAGCTGAGAGGCAATAGCCATGAGTTGTGACAGGGAAAATCCTGGCTGGAAGGAGGTAAACAATTCTTCCCCAAAAGGGGAGTTAAGCACTGGGAAAGGCTGCCTGGAGAGGTGGTGGAATCTGCGTGCAGGGAGATTTTCAAGACTCAACTGGACAGGTTGTTACACTTCAACTCTTGTTGTGGGCAAAAGGTAACACACTATAAATACAGAGCTCAAAATCTATTGTTAGTCTAATTAAAGTCTTAACAATCTAATGAAAATGCAACAAACAATTATTAGTAGCATTTCAGTTGTAATAATCATAACAGTCACAGTCCACATTATCTAATTAACACAGAAAAGCATAAATACAGCTAAAACTGTTATGCAGAAAATCTAGTGTATCCCTTTTTTCTCTGATATAATCCTCAGTGTTCTGTTACCATGTAGCCCTGCAATACAGTACTGCCATTGCTATGTGCTTTGTCCTGAGTTTGCAAGGCCTCAGGGTTAAGGCTGTCTGAATTTTTTTGACCTTACCGGAGCTTTGCTTTTACTTGATTTAGCTGTAACACCAATTTTTCTAATGACAAGGTGGCTATAGATAATTAATTTTACTTTTCTTATGGCACGGTACAACCATAGTTATCATATAGATAATAGTAAAGAACAACTATTCTGTGAAGAATGAGGTATTTACAACTGTAACATAATGTGGAAAAATACAGACCTGGCATCATAGTGGAAGCCAGAATGCAGTGTCCCAAGAAGCGCAGACACAGAACGCAGTGCAGAGGAATACAGGCATGCAGTGATTAGAGGTGGGGCTCAGGCTTGGCACTGAAGACCCCAGATCTATAGGTAGTTCACCACTGCTCAGTTAAAGAAATGCAGACCTGGACCTGGACAAAAGTGTTTTTTAGCGGGAATAAAGAACAAGTTCTAACACATCTAAAACATCATCTATATTAAATTTGGATGTGGCATGGACTTGCAGACAAAGAAAGAGCAAGGTATAAATGTATGTTATCATATACATAAAAATTACCCCAAGGAAATCCTCACAGAGGACTCCAGATGCTGATGACTTGCTAAAAATCTCTCACCCCCACTGTCAGGCTGAAGCCACTGACCTTGGGACCCATAGGAACAGTTAAAGCATGAGCCTTTTATCAGAAAAAGATTTAGAAACTAGCAAGTGTATGTGTAAAAATTTAAACTGTATTATTGCTATTGGGACTCACTTTTTTAATATAGAAGTATTTATTTCTTTATTTGGTTTTCTGTTTTTTCTTTTTCTCTAATAATTAGAGCAGGGATAATAATGATTCTTGGATTAGACTATTTAAAGATTTCACTTATACTAAGTATAAAATACCAATAAATTCTTGGCTTTGTATATATGTGTGTGTGTGTGTGTGTGTGTGTGTGTGTGTGTGTGTGTGTGTGTGTTTGTGTGTGTTATCAGGTTTATTTTCTTTTTGTCCATAAACAAGATTTTGAGTGTTATGCTTCATATGTCCCTCTGGGTCCTAAGGTGAATGATATGGAAGTTACTTGAGCAGAAAGCAAGGCTGTCACAGCAAGTTGCCAGTGTCCCAAGTTTTTCATCAGGAGGAGGTAAATAGTGGTGGTTTGGATCCCCTTCCTCATCAATTTTATTCCACTTTGGGATATATTAATAAGTTCTCCTGTCACAGCCTGCCTCCTCCTCCTCCCTGCTTCCCGGGCAAAGTCTGGGAACCGCATGCTGCCTTCCCCCAGCCCTGTCACCCTGGAGGGGCTGTTTGTCTGGCAGTGACTACATAGGGGCGCCAGCCCCCTGCCCTGGGCGCACAGGAGGCCACAGGCACGTGGCGAGTAGGCAATTGCTGCCATGAGTGAAAATCAGGCCAAGCCAAGCTCAGAGAAGTCTGGAGATCCTGTATTGAATACAGAGCTTGTGATGTTACAAAAAAAATCATATTTTCTGGGCTACAGAGGTCCTAAGAGGCCCTTCATCTAGTTTGAAATGAGCCCTATTTGGAACAAGATATTGGACTATAGATCTCCAGAGGTCCCTTCCAACCCGAATCTTTCAGTGTGTCTGTAGTTTTCTTTAATGTCTCTCCTATAGAAGAGTGCTGTGAAATACAGGAATACTGTAATTTCAGATAGAGAGAAATGAAAAGGTAAATGTCCCCTTGAATCATATCCTATAATGGCAAATGAATGTTTTTTATATCAACAAAAAATTCCTATCAGGTACTACCGAAATTCTTCCAAGTTTTTAATATCGACTCTTTGCTTACAGAAATGTAACACCAGAAGTAATGTAGCCATTTTTGCTCCAACTTATTGATGAGAATAATAGTAATTTTTCAAGAGGAGTGTATATTTATTATCAAAAGCTGAGTGATTTGAAAATTACATAGCTACCCATTGTCACTTCATTACCTTAAGGTTGCCCAGTCACTGAAGAAGTTGAAATGGATTACGTAAGCATGACGACATTACAGTAAGAATGCTTTCTGATAGCTGTTTAAGAGTCTGCAATTGATTTGCCCCCAAGGTTCAATATTTCAATACAAAACTAAATCTTTGATTTCAAGAAACAGCTAAAAAGGTTCCCGGTTCCTACCTGGAGGCTTAGAAGCACTTCTGTTGATTCTACATTTTAGAATTGCCGCTTTATTATTTTCATGCTGAATCATTTCACATAAATGGCATTTTTAAATAGCAAATTGGTACATACTGGTAGATTTAAATTTGACAGTATTGTACAAAAATCTTCCGGATACAGAAACATTTAGTGTAGACTGTTGACAAAAAGTAGGTCACTTGTTAAGGGTCCAAAATGGGAATTTAAGAACTAATGTTTGATAGTCCAGCTGTCTTAGTTTAGGTTTTGAGTTATGTCGTGTTTTAGAAAGTACATTTCACTGATAATTTTCATATGGCTAATAACATAGTAATTTTACATCATACGTCAGTCGTTTGCTTGTGAAAATAGACCATACTATATTTATGATACCTTTCTACTTTTTCAGTCTCAGTTACCCTTCTCATCATACAGTAGCTGTTCAGAATTGTTACATGTATTTATGACCCCCTATAATGCTTTTAATGAACATTAGTGGTGATTATGGTGTAATGCTACATGTGAAAAAGGTAAAATATGCGTGAAATTTAGCATTAGCATTCTACAACAAAGTAGGAAACCTGATTTAGCAGAAGAGGAACTAGGGAAAATAACTTAAAGTAGAATACTTTCAATTGTATGTTTCTCTATTCTTTGTCTCTAGTCTAATATGGAAGAGTGTTTTAAAAAGATTTCATTCAAAAATCACTGTGTCACATACACCTTTACTTTATTAAGTTTGTCAGAAAAAATGGATAAGTACATAACAGCACTGCAGGTCAATAATTTTAAAATTACAATTATTCTTTTTATATGGTTCTGCTAATGTCAGAGTGTGGTGGGTTGACCCTGGCTGGACGCCAGGTGCCCACCAAGCTGCTCTGTGACTCCCCTACTGATCTGGAAAGGGGGAGAGAAAATAGAACAAAAGGCTCATTGGTCAAGATAAGGACAGGGAGCGATCACTCAGCAATTACTGTCACGGGCAAAACAGATTCAACTTGGGGAAATTAGTTTCATTTATTACCAAGAAAATCAGAGTAGGTTAATGAGAAATAAAAACTAAATCTTAAAACACCTTCCCCCTACCCATCCCTTGTTCACTCACTTCACTCCCGATTTCTCTACCTCCTCCCCCTGAGTGGCCCATGGGGTGGGGAATGGGGGTTGCGGTCAGTTCATCACACGTTGTCTCTGCCGCTCCTTCCTCCTCACAGGGAGGACTCCTCACACTCTCCCCCTGCTCCAGCATGGCGTCCCTCCCACAGGAGACAGTCCTCCACAAAATTCTCCAACATGAGTCCTTCCCACGGGCTGCAGTTCTTCACAAACTTCCCCAGTGTGGGTCCCTTCCACAGGGTGCAGTCCTTCAGGAACAGACTGCTCCAGTGTGGGTGCCTTCCACAGGGTGCAGTCCACTGGCTGGAAAGCTGGGCCCAAAGAGTGGTGGTGAATGGATTTAAATCCAGTTGGCAGTTGGCCACAAGGGCTCAGTATTGGGGCTGGTTCTGTTTAATATCTTTATCAATGACCTGAATGAGGGAATCAAGTGCACCCTCAGTAAGTTTGCAGACGACACCAAGTCAGGTGGGAGTGTCGACCTGCTTGAGGGTAGGATGGCCCTACAGAGGGATCTGGACAGGCTGGATCGATGGGCCAAGGCCAATGGTATGAAGTTCAACAAGGCCAAGTGCTGGGTCCTGCACTTGGGTCACAACATCCCCATGCAGCACTCCAGGCTTGGAGAAGAGCGGCTGAAAAGCTGCCTGGTGGAAAAGGACCTGGGGGTGTTGGTCGACAGCCAGCTGAATATGGGCCAGCAGTGTGCCCAGGTGGCCAAGAAGGCCAATAGCATCCTGGCTTGTATCAGGAATAGTGTAGCAAGCAGGACTAGGGAAGTGACTGTCCCCCTGTACTCAGCACTGGTGAGGCCGCACCTTGAATACTGTGTTCAGTTTTGGGCCTCTCACTACAAGAAAGATATGGAGGTGCTGGAGCATGTCCAGAGAAGGGCAATGAAGCTGGTGCAGAGCCTAGAGCACAAGTCTTATGAGGAGCGGCTGAGGGAACTGGGGTTGTTTAGTCTGGAGAAAAGGAGGCTGAGGGGAGACCTTGTCACTGTACCTTAGAGGAGGTTGTAGAGAGGTGGGTGTCAATCTCTTCTCCCAAGTAACAAGCAATAGGACGAGAAGAAATGGCCTCAAGTTGCACCACGGGAGGTTTAGATTGGATATTAGGAAAAATTCCTTCACTGAAAGGGTCATCAAGCATTGGAAGAGGCTGCCCGGGGAAGTGGTGGAATCGCCATCCCTGGAGGTATTTAAAAGACGGGTAGACAAGGTTTAGTAGTGGGTTTGACAGTGTTAGGCTGATGGTTGGACTCGATGATCTTAAAAGTCTCTTCCAACCTAGGTGATTCTATGATTCTGTGATTCAGGAATAGACTGCTCCAGTGTGGGTCCCCAACAGGGTCACAAGTCTTGCCAGGAAACCTGCTCCAGCGGGGGCTCCTCTCCCCACCAGTCAACAGGTTCTGCCAGGAGCCTGCTCCAGCACAGGCTTCCCATGGGGTCACAGCCTCCTTCGGGCACACCCACCTGCTCTGTCGTGGAGTCCTCCACAGGCTGCAGGTGAATATCTGCTCCACCATGGACCGCCGTGGGCTGCAGAGGAACAGCCTGCCTGACCATGGCTGCAGGGGAATCTCTGCTCTGGCACCTGGAGCACCTCCTCCCCCCCTTCTTCACTGACCTTGGTGTCTGCAGAGTTGTTGCTCTCACATATTCTCACTCCTCTCCCTGGCTGCAATTGCTGTTCCACAGTTTCTATGCCGCCCTCTTCTTAAATACGTTATTCCAGAGGTGCTACCACTATCGCTGATGGGCTCAGCCTTGGCTAGCGGTGGGTCCGTCTTGGAGCTGGCTCGCACTGGGTCTGTGAGACATGAGGGAAGCTTCTGGCAGCTTCTCACAGAAGCCACGGCTGTACCCCTCCCACTCTCAAAACCTTGCCACACAAACCTAATACACGGTGGTTCAAAGATGGTTATTTTCTGCATCAGAAATTAACACTGCAGAAGTTTGTAAAATAGAGGGATTTCAGCATCTATGCTCATAGTCTTTGTTTACTCTCACTAATATGTTTATATTATATATTTATATTTATTTTTACATATATTTTTAATATATATTTGTATATATTATATACATTTATATGTATATATAGAGAGATGTGGTATTCTCCTGCCTCTTCTACCAAGACGTCTATACCTGCGTGATTCTTAACAAGAACAGTCTTTGAAATATTTTTTTCAGAAGAAGCTGCTGTTTGAATTGGACAAGTTCTGATAAGGAGATATATTCAGAATGAAATTGTGCGCTTGTCCCAGTTCATCACCATTTCCCTACTAGAGGTATAGTTACAAAGCCTAGTGCACCAGGGCTAAGCTATGTGGTTTTCAGCTCTTTACAGCAAAGTTTTGTGTTCTCTAAATATATTCTTAAGGATTAGTTTGTCATAAAAGTGGTGGCTACAATGGAACAGTATTCTTTCCACTTTCTGGAACATACATTTAATTTCTGAATATCTCTGAGGGAAAAAAAAAACCCACATTGATGTATTTAAGTGCATGTAAAGAAGTCACAGAGAATATGTAGGGCTCTCCTGGCAATATTAGTAGAACAACTGAAACTTTAACTATCATTTGTAGTGACTCTGCACTAGCTACTGGATTACCCCAAAGATTTTTCTACTTCTTTAAATAGACTAATTCTCTTAATAGCATCATTACATGTGCTGTAAATGTATCTCTGACTTTTACTCTGCTTTAATAGTGACTACGCTGTTCATTCACTTCAATCGTATTTGGAGGCATCTCAATGTAGTCTATTTCATGCTGGTATTTATTATTCACAAGGAAAACAAGAAAAAATTGATTTTAGTATTTTCTTTTAGGGGAACGTACCACAAAAGTTTAAAATTCTATATTTGGTAAGAACAAGTATTTCATTGTGGTGTTACCAAAGAAGTATCTTTCATTTGTGGCAAAGAAGATTACGATATTTTAAGTGAGAGGCACCTAGAAAGCATTAAAGTGGATGGATTTATTTTTGATCCCTTTGGATATACCATAAAAATATAATATTTTCCAGATGCTTGCTTTTTTTTCTTTTTCCACATCCACATTGGGTTATAATTCTTGACCCTCTTTTTGAGTGCTGCAAACATTTCAATAAATTCATTAGTCAGTTTTCAGTTTGCGTGGCTGCAATTGCCTTCTTTTCCTCTCTTGATTCCTTTCATGCTGCTTGTTGGTTCAGTTGATGCTTTCATAGTGCTAAACACACTGCTGTGTTTTTTGAAAAAAGGTCTGAGACAATAAACTAGCCAATGAATCTAATAGCTACTGGCAAAATGATTTCCTGCTCCCTATGACTTGTGAGCCTCAGAAAGTGACTGTGGAACATTCTTTGCCCAGCACACATTGACAGAGCGGATACTCCAGGCTTTTGTCATGACCAAGACCTGTAGATTAAAAAGCAATGCCAAGGGTAGTGATAGGAGGTACAGAGTCTTGCAGACCAGTGATTTTGTAAAGTAAAAAAGATATTCAGTTCCTTGTCTGCAAATGGATCATATACTACATTAGCATCCTGCATCTTGGTTAAAGTCCTGGAGTTATAATACTTGACCGTTTCAAAAGTTGCTTAGGAGCTTCTGCTCTGTAAAGATGGAGTTGTGAAGAGGGGTGTTTGGTTAGTCCTGTTTGTCTGCAGCTTTTCAGTTTACCCCTTTGGAAAACTCCAGAGGTCCATCAAGTGTGTGATACTGATCTTTCAATGCTTTTTTGGGGATCTGAGAAATGACCTTGAAATTTGTAGACAAACACTAGTGACAGAAGATCACTTTTCTTAAGCTATTTTCTGATTTTTGCTCTGCTAAGCTGCTTTTAGAAGCTATGAGAGATCTCTTATGTAGAAATAAGGCTTGTCATGTTTTGAAATGTTATAAACTCTGCTTTTCACCCTAGTGAATGTATATTTCATTGTTAGGTACTGTTATTGGAAGTCTAGTTATCTACATGAAGACACTTATATTGTCCACTATTTTGAAATTAATAGCTTAGCAAATGCCTTGTGCAAGTATCTACTGCGCAGGTCAACAGAGACACTGCTGTTCTTGCATATCATGTTTTTTCCTACCTTGGGACTTCATAGAGAGAAAAGGTCATTTACAGTTTTGTAGTGAAGTAGATGAGATTTCAGCTGCTTCTCTGTGTGTTGATCTGCAGTAATTTATTACATTTAACATCCTCAGATAAACCTATGAGTCATGCGGCTTTGTTTTAAGAGTAAAATGTGTAGTTTAAGCAGATACTAATTGCCACGTTTTCATAGATATCCTGGTAATTCTGATGAAATATATAGCTCGCAGGCAAATGTTAATTTTTGTCATACCACATGCGATTTTGTCAGCCACATCACAATTAATAGCTAAAATGTAGTTCTTCTTAGAAAGATGTCTTTTGACAGTGAGTACAAAATTTTCAATTGTTAATTATTCCCATAATTAATTGCCTCATTTTTAAATTGTCATTTTATTTCCAGTTAAAAATGATTTAAATCCAACTAGGTCCCTTTGTCCTTACTGTCCTTGCTATGTCTCTTTCAGCTCTCTACATTAAAAAACATTCTCTACAAGTAGGGATGACAGGATATTGTGCCTGCATAAATACACATAGATTTTGATAACCCAGAGGCCTCTTCCAATTTTATTTTTTTTACATACAGAATTTCTCAGTCATGTCATAAACATCCTTATAATATTGAAAATATCTTGAACATCTTAAAGGGTTCTCTGTAATGAAGATTTTCCAGGCATCTGATCATTCTTCATTTTACTGAATTCATTCATGATTTCTTATATAATTTTTATAGCAAGCATATCTGAACACACTGTTGTCAAAAATGCTCTAAGTGAACATACTATAAAGAGGTAAAGATCCATAAAGAAGTCTTTTTACAAGTCTATAGGTCCCATTGGCCTTGTTAGCTCCAGCATCATGCTGGGAGATCCTTAGGTTAAGTGCCATGAACTCTATGTTCTTTCCAGAATTACTGCTTTCCGACATACAGGCTTCCATATTGTAAAGAGGTGTTTTGATTCTGAATTAATTCCCTCAGGGTATTTTAAGTACGTTCTGTATTGCTGCCCACAAATAGTTATGTATTTTTCTAGCACTGTTAATAATCCTGCTATTCTTTATGTCACTTCTAAATATTTTTTGTTCTTCAAATGATTGTCCCTACGCGCATTCATATTGGCAGTGCACGTGTGCTAAACAGCTTAAGTTGGGGACATTTTAACCCTGTGTGCCACTGTATTCTTCCTTCTTGGTCTACTGTGCACAGGTTACGAGGGAAGAGTTGTGCTCACTGTCTTAAGTCTTCTTGGCTAAATTGACCTAAATTGGGACATTTTTCTGGAGGTTCATATCCTTGTCAGTGGCCTAGTTAGATATGACTTGTAACTGTTTGCACATCATCCATCAATTACCTTTCTCTTTTTGTAATATTCTTTTTCTTTCCTCTTCCCTCCAAACCCTGATCTCCATTTAACATTTCCCTGAATCTGAAGGGCTTCAGACTGTAGAAAACACCTCTAGGAAAAAAGAGCTAACTCTAGAAAACATACAATTCACAGATGCTTTCAACAAAAGTACATAACAAGTGATAGACGTCAAGTTTAGAAGCTCACACTGCTGCCTTCTAGGATCTCATCTGGTTGTGTGCAAGGTCAGCTTGCTAATAAGAACTGTTATAAAGAAAACTGTAAGAAGTTATAGTAGGGTCCCCTCGCTTCTTCCCTTAGGAGCTGCTTATTTGCTGAGATTCTCACCCTTGGTCCCCACCTAAACTACATTGCAGCTGTACTGCAATCATGCCTGTGCCATCTACCTTGTTGCTCTGGACCCTGACTCTGATCCACAGACTTGACTTTATGGCTTGACCTCAAACCTGCCTGTCACAATATACTTAACTAGAGATCACTGAACTGTGGCTTACCCTGGTTACAGTCTCCAGAGATGATCACAGAATCATAGAATCATTTAGGTTGGAAAAGTCCTTTAAGTTCATTGAGTCCAACTGTAAACCTAACACTGCCAAGTCCACCACTAAACCTTGATGCTCACCCTGACTTGCTAACATGACTTCGTAGTTCTTTGTTAGTGAGATCTTGAATCCTGCCTCTTGGCTCCCAGCTTTTGGGGAGGCCTGCGACTCTTGGCCCCCAACTTGCTTTCCCTTGCAGAAGAGCCTACCATTGCTGCTCAGTGACAGTTAGGGAAATGTTTCTTGTATGATGCTTCATCAGCTCATCTTCAAATGAATTGTACTTTGAATATTTCTTGGTTATTTTATCTAAATGCATTTTCTAGACAGAAGAAACAAACATCTTCAAAACCATTTTGTTGATCTTAGGCAAGGGTTCAGTCTGCTGTGAAATTTACAGGGAAGGTGTTCCTCCATCACTATTCACTCCTTTTGGCCTTGCCAAATTCCAGCCACAAAAGGCTCACTCCTAACTTTGGTGAGTCTACCCCAACTTTGGGAGATCACAGATCATTCAAGGAAAGCCAAAGACAGAAAGAGACCTGAGAATACCTTAATACCTATCAAACAGTGTCTACCATGGATCTACAGGATAATGTTGTCATGCTAGACACACATCCTTTTCATGACATAACCTATGCTTTTAGTGATGACTCAGCTATAAGTGTAGATGAGGTGGAGGTTGGTATAATCAATCCCAGTTATGCTAAGTTTTTCAGGGCAGGTTCAGACACTGAATGCAACTAGTGTTCCATTCTTGGTGGATTTTATTTCACAGATTGCATTCATCTTCAGCAGAGGCAACTCTTCATAGTGGGTATTGAAATGTCTTTGCCTTCTTTAATACAGCGTGATTTTTCAGAAAGCTCTCTTGGGTTTTCCTTTATAAAGAAAAATTCTTTTCTTCCCTTTGGAATGGTCATTGGATTCAGCAGTTTGTACTTAAAGACAACCTTAGGAACATGACAGTCTTTTCCTGTAGGCCACCAGGCTTCTCTTCAGGCAACCCCTTTGTATTTAAGGTATTGGTTAGAATTTTGCATGCAGATGCTTACCGAAATGAGAAAGAAAAACGATTAGTAAGTAGAGGTTCTGTGAACTGTGTTGCCTAGAAAGATACACAAAGCCTGTGTGCCTTGCTGATTCTCAGAGCTATGTTTTATGTTTTGTTATATTTTGGTTTTCTTTTAAATAGAGAGTCTTTCAGATTGAGAGGAATGTACTCAATTTATATGGGGGGGAAGGGGAGGTGATATGGGCATGCTGATACTGTTACTGTTAGAGCTAAAAGGTGCATGCCCAACCTCAGATGCTTGGGCATATATGTACCTACAGCATGGTTACGTACAACAGCTCTCAAAAAATATGGACATTAAGGCAAGTAGTTTTTTGTTAAAAGCATTAAATTTATTTATTCTTCCAGATTATCAAATAGCTGTAAGGAAACCTGCGATGCCTCAGACGTGCTACTCAAAATACTTGACATAAAAATATGTTTATCATTAAACTGCATTTTAAAACCTGCCAGGAAGTTGGATTGTAAGCCATTCAATCTGTGCTACTGTGCTAATTTTTAAACCAGAATGTTGAATAACACTAAATCATATGTTTGTATATATGTAAATTATCACGTGAACAGTTGTCCTTATCATCAACAAATGTCGTCTCATTTTAAAAAAAAAAAGTCTGAACACAGTAGTAAAGGAATCAAATTCAAAAATTGCAGCTGCTTTAGTTCTTGAGGTAGTTCTGGTTAAAACGAAGCTTTGTGTATGGTCATAGCTGAAAGTAAATTTGACATCTTGATAAAAGTCTGCTTAACCTTTTCAAAATGCTGTAGTGTGAAAGTAAACACCCTCCCTGAACTTCCTCTCTCTGTTTTTCCTTATTTCACTGAAACCTGATACTTTCCTTCTAAACCCTTACCAAAGCCACTAATGAATTCTTTTCAGCCTCCTCCAGTTTTAATATGTTTTTTCAAAAAGGAATAAAGAGCAAAAAGAGAAGTGAGAGAGAAAGCAAAAGTCCACCGAATAAACTACTTACCACTTTTACATTCACCTCTTACATATCTACTGAAACCCATTTTGTGGACTTAATTTGTTCCTTTTAAAAAGAGGGATTTCTGTATAACTGAAATGTTCAACCAATTTACATGAGCAGAAGCAGAATTGCAGACACTAGTAGGTCTGTTTTCAAAATATATTTATAGAAGGTTTTATTCCTACTTCAGAATGTTTTAATAAAATGTAGAAAAAGAAGTCTCAAACATGAAGAGGTTATTTAATCTTTCTTGCGCGGTGGTGAGACCAAGTGTACTTGAAGCATCCCGTCCTGGTTTCAGCCAGGAAGGAGTTAATTTTCTTTCTAATGATTGCTGCAAAAGGAATGTCAATAATGCATACTGTTTTAGTCTAGGCGATGTTTATACTTTTCAAGGACTCTTTTCAGCTTCCCATAGAAGCTGAGAAGGAGCATAGATAGAACAACAGAATGTCCAGTGGAATATTCCGTACCATAGACATCATGTTCGGTATACAAATGGGGGTTGGCCAGGGGGCGGCAATTCGTGATCACTGCTTGAGAAGGTACCAATTCACTCGGTGGTAAGAGTGACTTATGTTATTATTATTGTTATTTTCCTTTTCTGTTATTGTTCTATTAAACTGTCTTTATCTCAGCCCACAAGGGGTTTTTTTTCTCTTTCTCTTTCCCCTCCTTTTCTCCTTCTCCCTACCCTTCTGGGGGGAAGGGGTAGAATTGCACGAGTGGCTGCATGGTCCTAGCTGCTGGCTGGGGTTAAACCATGATACATCCTCAACAGATGTCCGTCTAACCAGCTCTTCAAATTCTAGAGCTTCTACACCTTTCCTAGATGATCCTTCCCCTCAGTTTTTATCTTTGGGGAATATTTTCCCTGTTGCCCAACTTAAATATCCCACAATGCAATCTAGATCCGTGTATGCAACTTACAGTGGATGTGAATAAGGTTTATCCCTTTCCTCTTTATTACAGCTTTCCGTGCACCTGAAGTCTATTGCCCTCTCTCCCCTCAGTTATCCCTTTAATAGGGCAAACAAGCCCAGTTTCTTCCATCATGGCTTGTAGGCCATGTTTTCTAGACCTCTGATATTTTGTGTTGTCATGCTTTCTCCAGTTGGTCCAGGTGATTTTCTGTAATGTTACAACACTTTGGCAGAGTTATATTTCTTGTTAGAGTTCAATTTGACATTTCAGAGGATGTTGGAATATAATGTGTTATTGCCCTTTTACCTTTGCATTTCCCAAAGTTTGTTTAAACCCAAGACAAAATAAAATTACTGGAGGTCAGATAGAATCAGCAATTAAATGTGTTCAGTTGTCTACTAGTGCTGGACTGGAACTGTCTTCACTGTTTAATTGATCTCTCACCACTCCATTTTACATAGTAGTTTTCTTACTTTCAGAGTGTAGCTACATAAACCATCATGCACCTAATTGAAATACAGAAGATCTTCATTCAAGGACAAGTTATTTTTGTTGTAACTAAAATCTAATAGAAATATGTAGTATTTATCTTTTTCCTCCTAAAGTGAGCAAAAGAAAATCTCCGGCACTTCAGAGTACTGTAATTTAAAATGCTTTAATGTTTTAAATATTTTTAATAGACTTCAGCTGTGTAAGATACTACCTCGATCTAAGAAAAAAAATGGCTGCAGTCCTGATGTCCTTTAGTCGATTACTGGGAAGTCTGCAAGATCCCTGAAATCTTGTACCCCAGAAGTGCAAGGACATATATTGTCTCAGCTTTTTTGTAACTTTAGATGCCTCCCTCTTAACCAGGTAGGGCTTTTGTTGCAACTGCTTGTATGGTCTTATTTTTTTGACTGTGTAAGAATCTTCTATTTCCAGTGAACACACATTTGTGGCTGCTCTGTATTTTAATAAACTAACTGTTGCCTTTCTCTGGCACTGTTATTTATATCTAGTGCTTTGGATTTCCTTTTTACTAATGAAGTAATGAAATCTGATGGAACAAAGAATTGCAGCTGACTTTTCCCAGATTCATCACTTTGAATACCTAAAACCATCCTGTAAATAACTTCATCAAGAAGCATTCCTTTTCCTCTGTCATTTGCATTTGTTGCATCCTTACTCTTTATCAGATATTCTTGTTAAAAGGATCTTAAAATGCATTTTATACTCTTGAATATCATTCTATTTCCTTCTTTCATGTCTCTGCCAATAAATTGGTGTCTTCTTCCATGCCTCTTTTCATCTCTTGGGACATCTCCTACATTCCTCATGTATATCTTTCTTCTTTTGAAGTACCTTTTTTTTTCCTGTACAATCTTTCAGTTGTATAAAAACCAGGACTGGTTTAATCTTTGAGAACTTATCAGTTTCACTCCTACTACTGCATTTCTTTTGCGTGATTAGTCAGATTAGTGCTTGTAAATATTTATGAGTGTCTGATATACTGGTCCTATTAAAAGTTTATTCACCTTCCTTATCCCCACTTCTCATTTTTTTTAGATGGCCATTAATGGCCATTCAATAAAAACCTCAAAAAATTTAAAACAACCTGCTTGCTACTTCCCCCTAGATAGTCTGTGCAAAGAAGGATAAACTTTTAAAACGCTAAAATGCGAACGCTAAAGTCAAGCCCCAGCTACTCTATAGTCTCAGCCTCTCACTGAGGCCGAGAAACTGCTTGGGGAGGTGAGAGTATCTTTCCCTATGGCAAATGCAACAACAGCAGGAGGCTTCAGTCACGTCCATGTGGGCTGGATAAATGTCATGGGCCATGGGTGATGATACAGCACGAATAGGCATGCAGACATAAGCTTACTAAGCTAAGTTCCTTCTCAGTTCTTTAACTAAGCTAATCAGAGAAGTCTCATAAGGAAAGTAAGCTTTGATTTAGTACCAAACATTGTATGTGAGCACACTTGCATGGTTAAAAGGGGAAAAAACAACACAAAAGTAATGTTACCTTTAAAAAAAGGGAACTACACAAAAATCAGAAAACTTGACAACAGCATTTAGGAGATAACTTGAAATCTGAAAAGAGAGGAAAGAGACACGGAGACTATTTAAACCACCACATGAGAGGCTCAGTATCTATCTATCTATCTGTCTGTCTGTCTGTCTATCTATCTATCTATCTATCTATCTATCTATCTATCTATCAAGTATATATTTATTTAAAATATTCTAAATAGACCAAAAGAGAAAAGTTGTTGAAAAGCAGAGTAAAAGAGATTGCTAGGAATAAAGAGCATAAGAACAAGCACTCTGAGACAAAGGAAATGACCATCTAGCCCAGTATCTTGTTGCTAGCCAGTAGCTTAGGCCTATGAAAAAATGGAAAAGATAATCTGAGCATATAGTGATATTTCCTCAATAATATGTCTGAGCACAAGGAAATCTGTGGCTCAGTTACTTAATGAACCAGAATTTATATTCTTGCATGTAAAAATGCTTGACAAATTTTCCACCTGTGAATTTGTCTACTCTTCTTTCAGACAGTGTAAATTTTTGACATCCACAAGTCCTGTGGCACACTTTTTCAGCTCAACTACATATGCTGTGGAAAATAGTTTCCTTTTGTTTGTTTTAGTCATTGCCTGCACACTTTTATTTGATGCCCACTTAAGTCAGTCTCAAATAGTCTAAAGCCCAGATCGCTGTGTGCCTATTTAAAAGTTTCTTCTTCCTTGCTGCTGTCATTGGATTTTTCAAATTCAGCAGTTATCAGCTTTCTCATTATAGGTCATCAAATGTGACTGCTGAAGCAGTAAGGCAGTACCAAATCTGTGTAGCATTTTTTAATTTTCTGCTTTTAGCAGATAGTGGAAAATTACTCTGTTGATGACTTTACACAGGATAATGAATTTTCAGGCTTTAAAGATGGCTGACAAGCCCAAACATTTTTCCAGCATTGAATAGGAAGATTCCTGTAGTATTTAGAAAACAGTGTAATATTGTCATGGGTTAGCCATGGCCCACAGCCAAACTCCCACCCAGCTACTCACTCACTCACTCACCCCAACCCCAGCAGGAAAAGGCGAGAAAATAGGAAAAAAACAGGCACGAGAAAGCTCATGGGTCAAGATAAAGACAGGGAAACCACTTACCAATTACTATTGTGGACAAAACAGACTGAATTTTGGGAAAATTAACTTAATCTCATGCCAAACAACATAGCTTCGGCTAGTGAGAAGCAAAAAAGACAGATATTAAAGCCACACCTTTCCTCCCACCTTTCCCAGGCTCAACTTCACTCCCAACTCCTCTACTTCCACCTCAAGCAGCAGGGGCGGGATAGAGGGGTGGTCAGTACCTAGCGGTTCCTCTCTGCTGCTGCTCCTTCATCCCCATGGTTTTCCTCTGCTCTAGCACTGGGTCTCCACAGGCTGCACTTCCTTCAGGCATACACATCTGCTCTGGTATTGTTCTCCATGGGCTGCAGCATGGATATCTGCTCCAGCGTGGAGCTCCTCCTCCTCTGACCTTGGTGTTCCTGCTGCTGTTTCTCATTCTTTTTGTTCCCTCCTTCTCTCTCTCTCTGGCATGTCCTGCTCTTTCTTAGATGTATTTTCCCAGAGACACCACCAGCTTTGCTGATGGGCTCAGCTGTGTTCTGCAGTGGGTACGTTGCAGAGCCACTGACCTCTTCCCACAGAAGCTACCTCTGCAGCTCCTCTGATGTCAAAGCCCTGCCACCCACACCTAATGCACACAGGTGTCACAGAAGAGATGTGGGGGACTGTAGTGGCTCACAGTGGTGGGGGAGGCTGGAAGGGAGCCCTTTGTGACAGCTGGTGGGTACACTGTGTTGTGTGTCCTGTGAAACCATCGTCTCGGTGTTCTGAGACCTTTCTACAGCTTTTCACAGTCCATCTTTCTCCTAGTTGTTATGAATAACTTTGCATCATCAGAAAAAAATTGGCCCTGCTAATGATTCCTGTTTATTTTGTCACTTTGTTCTAAAACCTGTTCTACTGTGACATTAATTTGAATCAACTTCTTTGATTCATACCCCAGAATTAATAGTTTTGCATCTTCCCAATCTCTTCTTGTTGGTAGGAATGAAAGAAACCTAGCTTTTTGGGAGTCTTTCTGCAGTGTGTCTTAATCTTCCTTTGGCCCCACTAACTCTTCTTAAACTCCCCGACAACAAAAATCTTTTGTTTCTGTTGCTCTGAGAAAGTTTCTTCTCCAGAACTTCTTTGCATGCCTTGTAATGATTTTATGCTCTTCCCTATTTCCTGTGTTTGGAAAGAATGTCAGTTTTGGAAAACTGCCTTTCTCCGGTAGCATATGTGATCCTTTAGAAATTCTCTAGCCAGAGTAGATCCTCACACCTGCCTTCCGTCCCAACTCCAAGGTATATTGGCTACTGTGATCTTTCAAATCTGAAAAGATTGAGGGAAAATAAAGATATAACTTGGCTTTGTTAACTTCCTTTTGCTTTATAGGTCACCTCTGCTTCTGCACATGAGTCAGTCTGTCACACATACCTTTAATAATGCCCTTTACAGCATTGAAGGGAGCCCTCAGGCAGCCCAGGGCTGATATGCTGCAACAACTGGGACTACATTTCTTTTTTTAATTAATTAAAAAAAGGCCTAGTGCTCATTGGGATTATATGCAGCTGTAATACGATCCACAGTGACAACACTCTTTAAAAGCACAATTAGAGTAAAGAGGTTTACTCCAGATGAGTAACTCCTCATCTCTGATTTTGCAATGTAGAGATTGCTGGACAAAATCTGTCTGTGAAGAGTGGAATTTTAAATTAATAACAACTCCATTTTCTCTCCATATTTGCAAAAAAAAAAAAAATTGCACCTGTAGTCTTCCTTCATTTTAAGATATTCTTCCATGTTATTTTAAAATATATCCTTGCATGGTCATCATACATTAGGAATGAACGTTTGTTTTCTGGTACCATAGGGAAAAAAATATGTTCAGCTTGTTATAGTAGTTATAAAAATAGAAGATGGAAGTGTTAATGTGCCTGGGACTGCTATTGGGACATGGAAGTACTCTGCAAATATGTCCAAGGATGTCTGGGATTTTTTATTGCTCTAACAAGATAAATTTTAAAAAATCACAACCTTTTGTTTTTCTTTTTATACCATTTTTTATGTTAAATCTTTCTTTTATATGTAATCTTTTGTTGCTCTATTAATATATGCCTTTCTAATAAGAGTTGATTGCTTATCTTGTGGGTGTCCTGTGATAAACTTTTTCTCCATTTTCCTCATTTTATGTAAACTGTAGAGCTAATTTTTCTTCCCCAAATGCATTTTCTAGAGCTCTTGTAAATTAATGCATGCATCTTCAATGAGTTTGAGGAATAAATGATATGTCATAACCCAATTTAGAATCAGTAGCATATGAATAACATATTACTGTTAGCTGAAGTCCCATTAATTTTTGCATATAAAATGGAATTAAATGTTATTGTTATTGTTAGTATTTTTGTCCAAGCTCTGTGCAAGGATTCTCAATGATGCCAACAGACTATCATTAAAAGGCTGTGTAGTGCTATAAATAGATGTACTATAACTTACTCCCATAAATCATTGCACCACAGTTTCTTCCTAAATTTTTTCATTCAGTTAAAATTATTATCCAGCCTGTCAAAGACGTAAGTACCTTGTTGCATAGCACAGCATCCATTAGCATTTTAAAGATAGGACTGGCTGAAGGTGAATTGGTTGACAGGTGTGAACTGTATGAATGAAGATGCACCTAAAAGAAAAGGAAGTGGCAGCGCCATAGTGTAGTACGTCTGGAATGCAAACGTGGATGCAGTGGGTGAATCTCAGGAAACTCTGATGACAGCTAAGTGGAACTGCACGTGTTTGGGATGCCTTAAAATGCAGGTGGTTGTAAGATCTGCAAAATTTATGATATACTGTCAGGGGCATACTTAAAAAAAAGAATCAGATCAGCTTGATGCTTGTTGAAACTTCAGTAAAAATACAAAGTGTATGTTATGAATATGTGTAGGAAAATAGCCATCCATTTTGAGGAAGAGACTGACTTTTCTAGATTATGATAAAAATGTAGAAGCCGTGTGATAAGCGTCTGTTAGTCATAGTGATGATTTACGGCGATTTCCAGAAAAAGCATGCTATTGTTTTCCATACTATTAGGAGTAAACTAAGTGATCAGTCTCAGTGACAAGATAAAAAAATCCAGCGCTATGGAAATGGATAAGGGCTTCCACCCTTTTGGTATCTTACATAAGCAATGAGGCAGGACAACTAGACAATTAAACTGTGGACTATGAAGAGCCATGAGGGACGCGGTGAACTTGTAAGAGACGGAACTGAAGGAGTGGCCACAATGTGTGCCACTACTGAAAGTACATTGAAAGTTTTCAAAAGAGATTCAATATCTGTTTAACCCCCCAAATCACATTAAAACGCGGTTCTCTTCACTGACCTCACTGTTAAAATCAAGAAAGCCCGAACAGCATACACCAAAGGATTTTTATTCTCTACAGGTATCACCAGATGCCCTGACAATGACTCTGATTATGACAGAGCATTATAGGGGATCCCTCAAACCTTGTTTCAGAAAGCTCTGAGTTGATCATGAATTGATCTAGTTCAGTGGTGCTTCTCAGGTTTAAAAACATGTTAACATAGGCAATTCTCACTGAAAATGATTGTAAGACATTCAGAAAACTCTTTTTTAAATCATAATAAACAGCTGTGGTGCAGGGGCAAAGTGGAAAAAGGCATAATGTGCACACACAGCAGACGTTAAAACCGCCTCACTCAGGCTATGGTTTCAGATCAGGAAAGGCTGTTGCTGGTATAGCCTGGGTACCTTTGCTATGTGTAGGAAGGGCCAACCATTCAGTCTGTGCAAGTACTTGACCAGAGTTCTCCTAGCTAGCTGCTGGGACTCATTTCTGCATCCTCCTCCTGTCAGCTTATGTAGCCTCTTTGTCCTCATATCCCCTCTTCAAAGGGCATTCTGCCACCTCCTTTTCTGGGAGCTGAATTCAGTAAGAGATTTGCCATGGAATAGTAATTTTCAAGCAACTTGGGTTTCCTTAAATACTCATGAAAAATCTGATACAAGATCAGCATATCATTCAGTCACTGTCTTTGTCTAGTATATTAAATTTCTTACGGTTAGGGAAGAGCTGCATTGCTACTGGATTCAGAGAGATCCATTGCCAAAACTCTTGTGTCTCATCTCGAGCATAAGCGTAGACTCTACGTACCATTGTCGTCTAAGTGACTCACTGCCTTCCTCCCTTTCCAGACATACTATCTGAAACTTTCTTTCATAAATTAAACTCTTTCCCCTAAAAATATCACAACAACTAGTCATTTACCTGCGATGAGACACATTTTCACCGAGAGGAAGAAACAGTGGGTAATGTAACTGAAAAATCTAGCATTAGTTGACAAGTCAACTTTATTATTTCTGAAATGCACAAAGTCATTTGCAGTTCTCCAGTACAGTGGCTTATCTTAAATGATGCTGGAATTTCAACCTGTTAATACGGGTAGGTAATAACACACATTTTTAAGAAGTAGGAAAGAAAATAAAATTACTGGTATGATACAATGCAAGGTTTTCATTCCATGGAACTGTGTGCTTGAGTTGGTCAGGTGCTTTGCCTAGCCCTAATGAATGAATCAGTTTCTTACTCTGAAAAACCCACATATTAAAAAAAAATATTAAATAGCTCTCTAAAGAGGTTTTTGTTTCATGAGGTAGATTTGGCATTGGGAACATTCTGGCATCAGCTGCAGGGTGAGTGCAGTGACAGCTACTTCTGAGTCACTGCCTGTGTTAACAGGGATGCAGAGTTGTTTACCCCTCAGTGAAAGATGCACTGTTGAGCAAATTAGCAAACAGCACTGCTGTAACCCCGCCGTACCCGTTGCTTTGTGGTAATTATAACTGGTGCAGTGTTGCCCTTCTGTCCCCAGTGCCACAAGTTCCCATCTGTCTCGTGTCTGATACCTCTATGCAGGGCGGTACCTATGCAGGAGAATATGCTCCTAAGTTTTCTTCATTCAGAAAAGGAAGATTTCAGCCTTTCAACTGTAGAGCTGTGGTGCTGGGTTAATTGCTTTGTTCAAAGAGACTAGACATGATGTAGGATATCTTATATTTGAATGTTACATAGCATCCATTGTTGAATACACTGTATTATTGAACTGAAAGGATTTATATATATATATATATATATGAGTATTGTAATGAATTACAGCAGAATAAGAAGATGGCATGGTAGGGTTTCATTAATTTGTGCTTTGATTTTATTTTAATTTCATGATGCTAGTCTCAGCTTTAAGAAGTTTGAAAAATACAAATTTAAGGCATTCTGTCATATCTGTGCCCTTTGAACTTGGAAGTTGGTATACAGTACTTAATTTTATAAATCACAACTAGAACAAAGTTAGGCACTTGTTCAGAAAGGTACCTCTAGTCATACCTTAAAAACACTTAAGTTACCCACTCTTGTAAGTCATGTTGGGTGAATTCAAGTGCTTGTTGATACGGAACGTAAGTGCATATAAAAAGAAATAGTAAAAGTTTTAAAGGAGGAGGCTGTGTTGTGTAGCTTGCCTGCTTTGTCTTCTTGGAAGTATATTAAGATATTCAAAATCAATCATAAGAAAGCTACTTTCCCTCCACCATTGAATGCAAAGTATTAATTTAGTTGATTCTAGACCAGCTAGTTGTTCTCAATTACAGGTTAAAAAAAAAAAAAAGGAAAAAAGCAAGGAATAGAAAGGCATTCAATTTAATCCATTCTTAATGTTTAATACCTTGTTATCACGAATGCAAATTGGTAACAGAGTAATTTTAAATAACTGCAAGAGCATCTGAAATTTTGCTTAGATGAAAGGGGATACTGAAAAATTTGAAAATTAAGAAAAAAAATAATTATCTTTTTGGCAAATTAAATTAGCATTGAAAAGAGAAATGTTACTGTAAGTTTAACAATGATTAGAAAGAAGCATGAAGTATTTTTTTAACTGTCCAGAAATGATCTGACTTGTCTTTTTCAGAGTAAGTTCATCTTCAGGAACTATGCCATGTGATTTCCCCATAGTAAATCTAGTAAATAATTTTTTTATGCTTCTGCATTCATTGTGGAAGAAAGGAGTTTCCCACGTTTATGGAAGACTCATTACAGCATTTATCGCAAGGTGAAGTGTGAGGAGGAGAGGTCAAGGAATAGATAAACTAAATAAAGTAACTGGTAATAAATCCTCCTATCTGTGTATTCAGCAGAGAGACCTAAAGAACGTCAGAAAGGAAACAGCTAAAATGCTGCTGCTGCCTCTTATGTGGAGCCTCTCACCAAGAGTTGTGCTGGTACTGCAGGACAGGAGGGAGGCAACTGCCAATTTTGGCAGAGCTTCAGGGGAGACCAGAGGACTACAGGCTTCAAAACCCAGTATCTGTTTGGGGCATATTAGTGGAAGTAGAATGCAAAATCAGCGCACATTTGGGTGAGCGTAAGGTATGGAAGAAAAGTCATGACAACTTTTGTAGAGAAAAATCTAAGAATTCTCTTAGAATTAGAAGGTTTTCTTCTGTTGGAAGCTTTCAGCAGTCCTGTGGGTGAGACTGGTCCACTTGATGTGGGTTGCCTGGATTTCT
The DNA here is from genome assembly GCA_008921705.1 of Burhinus oedicnemus. Lineage (NCBI taxonomy): Eukaryota > Metazoa > Chordata > Aves > Charadriiformes > Burhinidae > Burhinus > Burhinus oedicnemus. Next base: position 1,760,829 of record VFFE01007197.1, read on the forward strand.
GGAAGGCAAGATCCCTCACAAAAATGACAGGACAAATGTCTTTGCATGATCAAATATTTTTATTTGATTAGTTCTCCCCACTGAAAATATTTTTTTAGATTTTTTTTTTACATCCCTCTGATGTCCCTTTAATTTTCTTTTATGCTCAGATTCTTTTAAAATTAGCTTTCTACATTGCTCCAAAAAATAAAGATTTGAGTGAAAGAGGCTTATCACCATAAAATATGTACAAGTCCCAGAAACAGTAATTTGTTGTTGGAGCATGTTCCACCAGTCTGCAGGGTGTTATTCACAGAAGTGCTTTAGTGTTCCATAGTACACTACAAAGTGGAGATCTGTCAGCTTTTACAGTGAGCTTTATAGTACCAAAAGTAAATCTGTAAATAAATTTGATTTGTTATGTAAGATATTTTTAGATCTCTATTCATGTATAAAAGAAAGCCTGACCATGCAAGTATAGAGATGGTAATTTATGTACATTTCTGGAAGATTAAAAAAATACTAAAAGAGTAATTTTACTTGAATTCATAAGGTGCAGGTTTGCTGTTTTTTTCCTCGCTTTACTGTAGCCAGATATATTTGTTTATGAAATAACATGGATATTGAAGGTAGGTCAAATTGTTACTGTAAAATTAACAGCAGGCTTTTTTTTTTCTTCTTCATAAAAATGTTTCTGCCTAGTGTTTGAGAATAACAACTATGTTTACTGCTGCATCTTGCAGTGTAGCTTGGGCCCCAGCTTTTGGTGTAGCCCCCTGCTTTCTTGTTGACCATTTTTAAAAAAAAATCAAAAACATCAGATTTAGGTAACTGAAGGTATTTTAAATCTGGCCAGCTGGCACGGCCATTTTTCATTTCTGTCTCCTATATCACACTGAATAAACATGATTTATTGCTGGTCTTCCAGTTCTTTCCAAACCATACTTTGTTCCTTTCTGTTTACTCCCTTCTTCTGCACTGGAAGCAGAAACATGAAAATACCGTATTGCACATGCTGTTGGATTTCTGTACCACTTGGATGGGAAAAGTACATCTGGGGAGTCATCCTTTCAATGTGCTGCTGTTAGATACTAGAAACAAGCATCTGAAGAACACAAATGTGAATCTATAGTTGAGGAAAGTTAGCTGAAACCAGCAGAACAAATTGTTATCAAAATGTCACTTTCCCCTTAGCATTGAGAGACAAACAAACTTTGAAGAGGTTGTGCTGGAAGATGTGACGTGACCGGTCTGGGTGGCTATTACTGTGCTGAATCAATGAATTTTGCCCTGCTGGAAGAGCTGTAGGTTTGCCAAAGAAAGGTGGACTGGTTCCACTGAAACAGCTGTCAGTATGTCAGCATAGAGCATCAGACCAAAGCACCAGGCTTCTTTGGACACTACACAAGGAAAAGGATATGGGAGAACAGCAGAGGAACTGATAGCACACCAGACAGAAAAGATGCAGCCCTTTATCTGTCAAACTTTAAGTAAGAATTGCCTTGTGCATATGCCATGTCATTCTTTGAATAGCAGTTGCTATGAGCTAAGGGATCAGCTGTTGCAACGGAAGTTTCTCCTGACTCGCCCAAATATGAAACAACCTTCTACCCCCAAATAATCTACAGAATTTGCTCATTGCATGCACTGCAATCTGTACAGGAGTAGGCGTAGCTGCAAAGGCTTAACCTTGCTGGATCACTGAGAGAGTTTATTCAAACTTTAAACCACGCTTGGTATGACAGAGCATGACTCATACAGGTCCTTGGCTGGAATGGCTGCCAGTCTCAAAAAAATTAAGTTTTATTTACAGCATAGTTAACTTACTTAGAGTAAGTTAACTCTTCAACCAAGGAAAACTCAGAACTGCTGATGAAACAGAGGAAATACCACAAGTTGAAAAGAAATCTCTCATTGAGTCCTTGCAGGGCAGAGTTTCCTCCAGCCACCTTCTAGAAAGCCCTTCTAGTTCAACAGCTTCCAGTGGCTTCCAGCATTGAAACAACCTTGGCAAGTCCCTTCTAGGTCTCTTGGAAATCTTCCTGTCACCTTCACGCTTGGTTGACAGTCTACTTTGCAGAAGTCAGTTGCACTGCAGCAGAGTAGTATCCCGCTTCTTCATGCTCTCTCCCTGCTTGCTCCATCCTGTCTTCTGAAAGGTTCCTTCTGCTGCACCTCTCAGTGGCTCTCATTTAGATGGATCCACTTGACACAGAGAATAACATCTGGTTTTCCTTTCTTCCCTTCCAGTCACATCCCTTGGAAAAAAACAATTTATATTCAATTCAATCTCTCTTAATACTGAAATTGTAAACTGCAAACAAGACGCAAGTTCTGCAATGACCCAAACCACATATATAGGGCACTTTTCTGTAGGAAGGCCCTGATTCATCAGAGCACAACAGTATATTTAGCACACGTTCTGTGGATTCTTGGCAGAACTTTGAATTTACATCTTGCTAAGCTGTGCTGGATGTGGCACTGCAAGTGCTGCTGAATACAGCTATGAGGCTGTCATGGGGAGAACAACCATTTTAAGGTGTGCCTTGGAGGCTTTACCAAATCAGGATTGAAAAGGAAATTGGCTCCCTTTGGCTTATTAATAACAATAGTGTGCTAATAAAAATCAAAAAGTGTATTTTATAGCATTTCTTAATACAAATGGCTGAAAACATACAGAAGTCTCCTTTTTTTTGCCATTTTCTTCAAAATTGTGTAGTGTAAATGGTGGGAACAGCAATGCTAGTGTGAAAAAGAAGTACATATTCTGTAACCTTTGCTAATATCATGCAGAAAGAGTTTTTAAGCAGTAAAAAAAATTCACCAAGAGGACTGGAACAGGAGCCAAGTATGAAAATAAGCATCTTGTTACACTAAAGATGTAAATTTTAAGTTCTCCCTCCCTTTCCAGGAATTCCTGTATGCTAAATAGTCGGCATTATGTGCTTGTATTGCTGAGGTTCCAGTGATAAATAATAAATTATGATCTTGTGAATTACATGGTAAAATTTTATCAGTTATTGTATATACTTAGAAAAGAGTGTGTCTTCAAAATTACCTTCTGGTTTCTTTTATCTCTTTGAACAGCAACATAATCCTCATTGTCAACATGTTTTTCTGATGGACAGATGTGTTAATCCATGTTTAAATGTGGAGTTTCAAAACTGATCAATTTAAATAAAGGCATGGAGTATACTGATGATGTATGCTGAAAATTATCAAAAAGGATTTTTGGGTAAAGAAGTCACAAACCATTTCCAAATTTCTCAAAAGCTTGGAAATTACTTAAGTTCAGTAATCATAAAATAGATTTAATTCATTGATGGCATATTTGCCATTAGAAATAACGCTGCCAATGAGCTGCAGCTTTGGTATTTGTTTTTACAATATATTTAATTCATATTCACATGTACAAATGTGCTGGCATCAGTACATAAACCGGAACTGCAGAACAATAGAAATGAAACATGGAACTGGTAAGAATTAGACTCATTTAAAACCCCTCAGTATGTGAGGCTTTTAGATAGCTGTGAGTCCGGACCTAATCCCACAGGAGGACAAACTGGGACCCAGCTTTCCCTGTGTTGAAGGACAGTCACCAAATATCTCTGCTGGATTGTACGTCCCATGAGAGAGAAAGAGGGAGCGCAGCAGCCCTTGTGCAGGAGCCCAGGGATGAGCGAATTCACCCGGAGCACTGCGGAGAAAATCTAGTACATGCGTCAATGACTTTTAAATCATTTCAATTTGGAGCGGAAAAGGCTGCGAGGGCTCTACCTCCAAAATAACCTCATACTCACCGATAAGAATTTTTCCTTGGGGATAGGAAAAGAGAGGAGGTCTCTTTTGGCAGAGGAGTGTTTTGAACACGAGTCGCTCACACAGTGCATTGTCTAACCCCTGGATCTCCTTTTAAAACACAAAAACTTCTGTTGCTGACACCCTGTTTCTGCAGTATGGGTAGGTAGCTATGGCTCTGTACTGAGCCTGTGTTGGTGGCTGGAGGTTACAGGGGTCTGCAGTGATGAGCTTTGAGGGGGGGCTGTGAATCGCCACGTGCCAGTCAAAGCTGCCTCCAGCCTAGCATGGGGCGCATGAAAACAACCATGGAAAAAAACCACTTTGTGTACAAAAAACTTACCCGTTGAGCACCAAAACTGCCTCAAAAGAAATGTGGCCAGCAGGTCGAGGGAGGTGATTCTGCCCCTCTACTCTGCTCTTGTGAGACCCCACCTGGAGTACTGTGACCAGCTCTGCAGCTCTCAGCACAGAAGAAACATGGATGAGTTGGAGTGAATCCAGAGGAGGGCAACAAAAATGATCAGAGGGCTGGAGCACCTCTGCTATGAGGACAGGCTGAGAGAGTTGGGATTGTTCAGCCTGGAGAAGAGAAGGCTCCGGGGACACCTTCTAGCAGCCTTCCAGTACCTAAAGGAGGCCTACAGGAAAGATTGGGAAGGACTCTTTATCAGGGAGTGTAGCAATAGGACGAGGGGTAACGGTTTTAAACTGAAAGAGGGTAGATTTAGATTAGATATTAGGAAGAAATTCTTCACTGTGAGGCTGGTGAGGCACTGGAACAGGTTGCCTAGAGAGGTTGTGGAGGCCCTATCCCTGGAAGTATTCAAGGCCAGGCTGGATGGGACTTTGAGTCACCTGGTCTAGTGGGAGGTGTCCCTGCCCATGGCAAGGGGGTTGCACTAGCTGACCTTTAAGGTCTCTTCCAACCTAAACCATTCTATGATTCTGTGAAAATGTTATCTAATCAGAGGCCCTTGGTGCCCCTGCCCAAACACAGTTCAGAAAGAAACAGGCAGCAGCAGGAGGCTGGAGGCAAGCTGTTGTGCGTAGAGGACTCTCTGCATCAGAAGAGGGTACGTACACCTCTGAGGGGCTGTGGCCTCCTTGCAAGGTGCCTCCTTGCAGCCCGGAGCTAAGCACCTGGTGGCTCAGTACAGAATCGTAAGCAACAACCCTTTCTGGGCATTTCCTACTTAGGTGGCCTCCCCTCTCAGCTCTAATTTTTCTCAGTCATATTTTTAGGGTTCTGATTTTCTCTGTGCATTGCACACACAGCCTTAGTGCCTGTCCTTCTGGGATCGGCTTTCCCTGGCTGACAAGGCACTTGAAAGTCTGGTATTTACCATACCAGTCTTCCTGTGAGTTAAGCCTGAGTTTCTGTCTGCATCCTTATGTGCCTGAATACGTCTGGAACCTACCATAGAAAACACTTGGGAAATTGTACACACAATAACATGGAAAATGTTATTTAGGAGTTTTAGAAAATAAAACCAAGATAATTCTGAAAGCTTTAACCCTTGCTGTGATTTATGCTAAATTTTGTTTTGTGGTTAGGCCTAGTAATAAGTGTTCATGGATAGTGTAGCATGTGTCTGCCGTACAGTAAGTTATTGGGTTTTTCCTGATCAGGTTCCTCAAAATAAAGAGAATTGGTTTTCAAAACTCTGTTTTTCTTGTTTATTTTCCAGTGGGAGCAAAGTTTTTCATTTAAACTTTCTATATTTAATAGCTAGTGAATATAATCATTGGGAGCAATTGGGAGATTTCTGCAAGATACATATTCTGTGAATAAGCAAAAGAGAAACTTTCATTCCTGAGTTAGATATATAATACAAATCATTCTTGTTCCCTTTTATTTAGACCATTGTAAGGAAACAAAAGGTCTGCTTTATGAATGCAGTAACAGTGTATACCCTCCAGACATCTGCCTGTTCTTTGATTTCTACCTAGGGTGAGTCAGCTTCCTCTGTCTTCAAGGCTAGGAAGTGAGCTGTTGAATGAATGGTGACACTTACTGCTGCTCAGAAAAAAAGGTGTTAAAATATAGCGCTTGCATCATTAAAATTTATCATGCCTGTTTCACAAGAAGTAGGACAGATCCTTACTGTAGGTTCACTTTCATTTATGTATAGATGAAATACATTTCTTGAATTAGCTTCTGCTTGAATAAACTTCTCTCTCCATTTAAACAGGCTGTTGTATGGGCCAAATGGATGGTTATCTACCTCTACTCTTGACTAATCTAATGCAGAGATTGAGAATTTTGATTCATTTTCACTGCTGTCTGGCCCTGCTTCTGACTGCTCTGTCTGACCCACTTTGAAGTGTTTATGAGCTCCTGACATGCATAGTTGGGTGACTGATCCTTGGTTTTGATCCTTCTGTGTGGTGACTAACATTTGATTACACAAATGTGTGGTATCTGTATGGTATCTGATAAAATATGGGAAAATTACTGGGGCAATACAGAAAGAAATCCATTCTTGCATGCTTAGCTGGTATTCTGTAAGCAGGTGGCTAAAACATCAGCAAGCAAAGTCTGAGGTAAAAACGACCAGTTTCACGCTAACTGGAAGAGCATGGAGGAGCTATGGTGTCAATGTGCTTCAGACATGATCCTCTAACTTAAGTGCAATGCTGTGCCTTAGAAATGTTTGTGGTTTTGCTTTGGATTTGATGCCTTCAACCACAAGGATTGACTTTAAACTGGGCAGCTGAACAGGAAAGTTCTGTCTTTGGGGAAAGGGCTGTGTAGATACCTTTCAAGCTGTACTCTCGAATATCTTCCCTGACACATCCCATAGATGGTTTGGAAGAAGGAAAAGACATGAAGAGAGAGCTGCATACAGTTTTGTTCATTTCTAGTGAAAAAATAATGTAAAACTCTTCTCATCAAAATGTGAAATGAGATGTACTGCTGTTAAAGGGTTTATTGTTTAAAAGAACCACATTGAGCAAATGCTAGCATTGTAACACTTCACTATTATTAAAGGCTGATATAGTAATAACCATGTTAATCTCATCAAACAGATAATTTGGAAAATGCTGCTTCTGTCTGTTCAGCAGTGGTCTTGAGATATACAAACCTTAAAGCAAAAGTTAACAGGATCAGACTGAAACAAACCTTGAAATTGTGTCAATTAATTAAGCGGCTCTGGCTGTGTATGCCATTGTGGTCTGTTTTTACTCTATTGTTTTGCTGTTTGGTGACTCGTCTCTTGAACAGCCGCAAGATAGGCACATGTTCTGAAGGTGTAGTGAACCTCATTTGCAAAATTAGTCATAGACAGCCTGCATATGCACACTGTAATCTATGCATAAACATTAAGCACCCCCTAAGTTCCTTGAAGGAATTTGTCTTTGCCAAATACATGGTGAGCCTGTGCATTGAAATAAGGTTTCAGACCTGTACACTGAAACTGTTGCAGCAAAGCTGTGCTTTTAGGTAGCTTTAGTGTTATTTGGAGATGAAGTTAACTAGCTGGATGTTAGCAGAGTTATTCAGCAGCAAATGAGCTGAGCACACTGAGGCTGCAGAATGGTGCATATTTAGCCTGAAAACCAATACATCCATTTCTATCGAAAGCCTGGGTCAGTTGTACCATTCTTGCTAAGTGAGCGAGTCACGCCACAGATGTTTTGCTATTACAAAATGATTTGAAGACACCTCAGCCCCTCTGGGAGGCTTGGCTGGGGCTCAGATCCAGGGCAGGGAGGGCAGCCCCTCTCCACTGGTCAGAGGCTCCCGGGTGGCACCACAGGGAGACTTTAGTGGGGGCTGAGCTCTGTCTGGCCCCTCCAGTGGGAGCTGTTTTCCAGCTGCAGCTCTGCTGCTCGGCCTGGCCTCAGCTACAGCTCCCATGAAACCACCACCATGCCTGGCCATGCCCCGGCCCTAGTTCTTGACCTGCGACTGACTTTCTGGGCCTTCCTGGGCCAGCCCAGTCCTGGGCCCCCTGTGGACGTGTCGCATCACCATGGGCTGGGCTGGTGACTTGGGCCCTTGGTGGCCACCCCGGGCCTGCCCCACTCATCTGGCCATGGGGCTGGGCCCTTGGTGGACACCCTGGGCCTGCCCCACTCATCTGGTTGTGAGGCTGGGCCCTGCCCCGCTGGCAGCCCCCACTCAGGTCTCCCGTTCCCGATGGAGCAGCCGGCTCACACTGCTCCCAGACACCTACAGCTTGTCTTCTGCAAAACATCTTCATGAGGGAGCTCATGTCCCTTGGCTAATGAAGCAGCGAGAACTGAGATGATGGCGCTCTCATTCCACTTGTATGTTTTGATTTTCTGGTGTTGATATTGGCTCCTGGCATCACCAGCCTTGCAGTTTCACCTGTAGTATCATGAAGATAAAATGTTTTACAGTGCCATGCTTGGGGATTTGAAAAAACTTGTTTTCCACAGGTAAAAAAACCCAAAACCCATAAATGAATGTTGCTGTCAATGGGGAGTCCTTTAGGAGGCTGTTAATGAACAGACGAGAGTTCACAATTCTGTCATCAGCAGAGATGTCAGCTGTGGCTTAAAGCCACAAGTGAAAGCAAAAGCAGCAGTTAGAAATGTAAAAAAAATGGTTCAATATGATGAAAGTTGTGATATGTAGGAGACTTCTAGATGTCAGGAAAAAATCCTTGCCTGTTTTTGTCAAGGCCAATGACAGCATTTTGGAAGTATTCCAGGAAAAAAGCCATCCTAACAAAGGAAGGGGCTGCCACTAGATAGGAAGAGTATAAACAGTCTGTATGAAATAAAAAATGCTGCTATCATGGTTTTGTATTTGGAAAGAAATAGAGTGGCATACTCAACAGCTTTGTGGGAAATCAAGTCCTCTAAAAATGTTTTCCAGTTTTAATAGGGAACAGGTTTGTGTTAAGTAACTTTCCAAAAGCAGTAGATTTCAGTAAGATGTTTGATGCAATGATACTGGAAATCCTGATTAACATACTGACACTGTTCCCCATCAAAAGAGCGCAGTCTAATGGATTTTGAGTGGGGTAACTGGAAATTGTCAGCGGAGATGTTCAATGAATCGGCATGTATGTTGTGCTCTGCAGTAACCGGTTCTCATTCTTTATGCTATTATGTATTTTTTAGTAATGATCTAAGAGATACCCGAAGACAATCACAGACAATCATTTTTGCAGAAAAGCCAAATATTAGTCTGATAGCAAATAAAGTAATACAGAATGCTTTATAAACTATATTCATCAAGACAAGGTGCACCTTTGTAGTAACTGTCTGGAAAGTCATAATTCTAAAGGCAAAGAGTAAGAGTTATAGCTGGAAAATTGAAAGGCTGCAACTTGGAAAAATATTTTGGAGGCACAGAGACAGGCAACTCCAGAGATGTTACAGCAGAAAGTTGTGCCGTGGAAGTCATGGACATATTGAGGGGAATGGGGCTGGAGGGTATGTGTGTCTGTGTACTGGAGCACAGTGTCAAGATTCGTGTCAAATGAACTTTCAAAAATTGTTTGAAGGTTGGTGAGGGTTTAGAGAAGAGAGCGTAGAAAACACTTAGCAGGAGGAGGTTTATGGAGCTAAGTCTATTTACCTGATCAAAAAGAAAATTATGTTAGCTGATCAGCATTTAACTTTTCAGGGAAAAGAGTGTGGACTTTGATCTTGAGCTGAGAAAGATGTAACAGGATCAAGACTTCAAAGTAAGAAATACAGAAGACATTTTTAACAGTTTTTAACAGTTCAGCTGATTAACCACTAGAACAAACAGCTAAGGAGTTGATGAATTCTCTATCTCTTGATGTCTCTGTAATCAAGATTGGTGTGGATGAGTAAAATGCAATTTATTGGTCTCAGTACAAGTAATCAGATTGATGGAGGTTACTAACATAAGATAAATTTAAGGGGATATTAGAGCCTAATCGTTAAAAATAATCTCCCCTCCCAGTTAGGAGTCCAAGTTAGCTTTAAGAAAAACCAGTCTACAGGTGTTTATCCTATTAGGTGTATTTAAGAGAATGTGTATGAGATCTGGGTAAACAGTATGATAATATGCCAAACAGGTACCCTGTTGATCACCGTCTCTGTCAGCCATATGGCTGGTTCAATATTGTGTGATCAGGAATCACAAGATTTCTTTCTCATAGGTTATTTCTTGATACATTTCAAGGGCAACTGAAAATTTTATTTTATCCATGTTTATTTGTAAACTGTGCTGTGAAACTGGATGCATGTACAGGCTAATTGCTTCTAGAGCTCTTACTGCTGACTTATTGACCTGGTTTATCAAACTTGCTAAATAGTTGATTAGATATATAACACAGCAATCTGAAAACAAAACACAGGCCACAGAAAAGTAGAATTCAATATTCAGTGTCCTAAATGACATTATAAGGGACAAAAATATCCCTATATGGGATTATAGGGACAAAAATGTCCCTATATCACTTCATTGATCTACACATATGTAGTTTTTCTTCAGGCTTCTTCAACATCAGAAACTCAACAATGAAGACAGACATTTCTTCCAGGAAGACCAAAATTTGGACCTACAGTTCCCTCCATAGATGAGAGAGAGAGAGAGAGAGATGAAGAGAGGGAGAGAGAGACTCAGCTGCTACAGGAATTCAGTATTAGATTCTGTGAATTGCCTCGAAGGACAGTTTTTCTCCATTGAGAGTAAGGCACTAAGCTAATTTTAATGTAGTAATCCCTAACAGAATACCTTTGTTTCTCCATGATGACATTCTGTTGTCTATATTATTCAAGTGATCAGAGTAGATGGAGGAATATTTGGCCTTTAAATCTATAAAATCTTAGAATTATTTATGCTTCAGTAAAGAAAAGAGTTGATAGTCAAGTAGTCTTGTACAAATGAATGAATCAGAATCGGTAGTTTACATAACAAAACAGGAATGAGCAAATGAATAAAGCATTATTGCCTCAGGCCAAGCAGAGTTTGATTTGTGAAATATGCACTTAAGGAAATGTACTGTACCAAGCATTTGAGGATATTTTGCTTGCTTACTGCATAACAACAGCATGACCTCCATTGTGCAAGATACTGCATATGCAATTGCCACCTTGCAAAAACCGATGTAGTGCTATGACCTTTAACTGAGATATGCTAACTTACTCTAGTTAAACAAACATCTAGAGTTTATCAAGCTATAGAGGAGTAACTGGGAATGACTGCAGAAATCATCTATATAATTCAGGGAAAATTCTGACAAGGAAATCAACTTGGATGTGAGAGTTTGAGAGAACAGCAACTCAAGTAACAGTTTGGCAGATACTGCTGCAAATCCTCAGTCAGAGAATCGAGGGAGAATGACTACTTGCTAGCCATCTACTGGGATCTAGATGGACATGTTCTGAGGAGAAGGGGCTACTTAACCCTACAGTACTGAAAGACACTATAATGTTATATTCAGTCTGGATTGTGTGCTCTGTCTTTTAGCTCTAGGACTTAAAAAATCTCAGCTACAAGTGACTTGAGTGGTGAGAGGAAAGCATAGCCCAGAGAACACAAACGGTCAGGAAGCAGTCTTGTGTGCATGAATCGCATGCACTGGCTGTAAGGTCATGTTGGTAATATTTCAGGATGTTTGTGAGGGGGTTTTCGTTATTGCCATAGCATAGCAGTTTCTCTTTCACCAGAAGCAGGTACTGTTATTTTTAGTCTGCAGCTTTTAAATGCTGCATCTTGACCTGCATTCAGAATTACTTTGGCTTTTTTCTTACAGACTTTAGCTCTGAGAGTGGCTTCTCTGTCTACTACAAATAGGCAAGCGTTTTGTCTCTAAGTGTCTTGTTTGTCAGTTCACCTAGGTTTTTATGTGTAGATTTTCTGTCTTTTTGAGAGAATAGTACAGAATGTGTTATCAAATAAAAAGCCATCATAAGCATCAGTCTTGATTTGCTGTGTTCCTCAGACTGTTCCAGTCTGCAGCAATTTCAATGCACAACATCAGGCACTACAATCTGATTAGTAATTGTTTTTGATCCTCCCACTATGCTCTTTTTAGCCACCAGAGATAACAAAACATGAAGGAAGAGGTGTTCTTAAATGCTTTGCATTTCTTACGATCTTTTAGCAGAAAGAGAGGGAACGAAGTATTTGTAAGCATTTTGTATTTGCCTAGCTGACCAGCCCAGCCACAGTCTTCATGAGTAGCTGAGATTCATCTTCTTTCACAGCTGTCTTTTAGTGAAAGAAATCAAACTCAACAATCTGCGTGAAATGTAATATGTGACTTGATAACACATTATCACACAAGTGGTAACTTCAGGATTGACATGAGAGCATTACATGTGAGCCTGTGTGATGGAGAGCGTGGCTGAAGCAATTAGGTGTAGCTGGGCATGGCAGGGTATTTTGCAGTGTGCTTCAGCAATTGCAGTTCTCTAAAGCCACCTCTGGTTGTCACCTTCTCTTTTGTACTGTGGAAATGGAGGAAGAAAAACATTCTTTTGGGGGGAGGTTCTGGTGTGGTGAACAGCTTCACCGAGAAGTTTAAGCAGAATGGGATAGTGGTCTGACCTGGAGAGAAAAAGGAGGCGAAATATTCCATCTCTTCTGCTGTCCCCTACAAAATCAGGGCATTCTGTTTTCCCTTTCCTCTTATGATTCTTTAGCTCGTAGTTGACTTTATGCTGCTTTCTACGAAAACTTTTTCTATTGCTTTCTTGAAAACTTTTGTTGCTTTTCTCTTTGACCTTTTGCCAGCTTCTCTGGATCTCAAAGACATAAGCAGTAACCTGGATGTTGAGTATCTGCCTCACTGCATGTCTGGAAGCATAACAGAGTCATAGGAAGGTAGTGAGCTAGCTGGCATTTACTAGCCACGGTGCAAGAGGAGCACAGTGATGTAAAATTGGAGCTAAGAGCACTCACCTCTTTTTAACTATTTAATAATTATGCACAAGTGCTGACCTGTCCTGCACATCACAGAACAGCAATTTTCCATTAGATAAACAGCAACTTGCAAGACAAAGGTTTCATTATGGAAAAAAAATCCATTATTTTTGCAAGCATTCTTTATAATTAGCAAATACCTCCACCAAGGACCAGTGGACTACATTAGAAATGAAAATACATTGGCCTGGGAAGTGTACTTGCTAAAATGCCTAAACATACTAAGTTAATCTTGCATTTAAGAAATAAAGCCACATTAACATTTTGAATGAAAAGTCAATTGTGTATATTCTTCTCAGTTACAATGTGTAGAATATGAGATCCTAGCAGTAGGAAAACAGTACATCTTTTATTTTATTCTTGCCTCCTTTAGTCAGTCTAGAGACAGATATGCTTTACCTTGAACATTTACTTCATGACTCATCTTATTGTTTATGTGATATGCCTTATTTTGCAAAATAAAGAGCAGTCCATACATATGTGAATCCAAATTATTTTTAGATCTCACTGAAGTGAAAAAAAAAGATAAAAGAAAATTAATAGTTCACTATTACTTAGCAATAAAGTAAGATTCTGTCTTGATTCACTGAAATAGAGTTTTTTTACAAAGTGTGTGCAGGGTCAGTTTCGTAGGGCTTCATGTAAATTAATGTTGTGCTTACAGGTACACAAATGCTGTGCGGAATGAGGAGTCTTCATCATATGTTACAGAGATAGACAGATAGCCGAGGTAGCTGCAAATATGAGAAGGACTGTATTCCTGTTATTGCCATGGTCTACTCAAGGTCATTAGCCCTGAATAGGAATAATTATCCCAAGCAGAGCATTGGTTTAATGGTTACACTTCTTCTGGTACCTTCATTAATAGGACTGCAAACTCGGCAAAAATACACATTGTGAACCAAAGAGAACGCATCGCTGTGAGTAACACCTGCAGAACGGGCACATTTTGAGGTCGTCATCTTTTCTGGCACAGCTGTTTCTCTCTCTCACTCCATCACAGGCTTTTACAGGTGCCTTCCCCCTCCTCACTGGTTCAGGGTTCTGGTTTTTGTGCTTAGCCAGAATTAGCCTCTCCCTTCTGCCTTCAAGAAAATGGGAAATTCCTGTTCAGTTTTGAGGTGGTGGATGATCAAAGTAGGAAGGGTTTCTTTTCAGAGTTCTAGCTATTTCCTTGTTGATTCAGTTTTCCAGAGAAATAAGAACTCAATAAAAAGCTGTCACAGGTAAAATGGACAAAATTAAAATGTACTGATGTAGGAGAGCTTCACAAGGAAAAGAGCATGAGTATAATACCAACAAAAGATAAGGAAAAATATGTAGGTTTTTAAAAAATATTCAATTTCCTTTTAGATTAATATTTTCAAAAAACATTAGTTTGTCAAATGCCATAAAGGGAGAGTGCATATCAAAGATAGTCTGTAAAAGTCCAACATTTTCAGTATGTTCTGTGTTCTGATTTTCTCTTTTCATTTTCAGTCTAACAGCTGCTAAAACTATGACTAAACATTTAAAATACATTAAAAAAACCCTGTATTTAGCCTACTTTTGGTGGAATTTGATTGCATTTCCCTGAAGTCCTCTGAACAATCCTTGCAGCTCTTGCTTTATTTGCTAGTCAGTATTTCCTGCGTCCTGCTCAGCTGTTTAATAGATTATTGTACATAACTTCTTCAGATGTTAAGTTTAGCTTAAGCTTTCTCTAATATACACAAAACCTTGAAGAAGTTAGATATTACTTGGAAATGTGTGTATATCTGTCAAATTCTTCAAGGAACAGATTAATTTTGGGGGCCATACCAGGCAAATGCCAGAGTGCAAGCTTCATCGAAATGTTCTAGGGTATTGACAATAGCGTATGCCTTGCACAGTATTGCTTCCATGTTAATTTTGTTCTCCTTAAAGAAATTGTGGACATTTCATTTTAAATTTTAGGAGCGTCTTCTACTTTCTTTGCTGCCGGCTCACATTGCCATGGAAATGAAAGCAGAGATCATTCAGAGGTTACAAGGTCCCAAGGCAGGCCAGCTGGAAAACACCAACAACTTCCACAATTTGTATGTCAAAAGGCACACCAATGTAAGGTAATAAAATGTATCAACAACATTCAGAAAAATTTTTAAAAGAAAGTGTTAAGAGAGCAATTATGAAAAGAATTGTTTTAATATGATTTTCAACCACTTAATATTTAGTATCCATTAATTTGATCAAATGCTAACAATTCTGTGTTCCAGAAGAGCAACAAAGCTCATAATACAATAAAATTGTTCAGAAAAAGCCACGCATTAATAGGCTTTCTTCGTAATGTATTAATTTTTCAGGTTAAAGTACCAAATCCCACTTTGATGTATACTAGTCAATATTGTTATTCGTGTCAGTTACATTATTCTGAATTTGTAATTTTCTTAACTGGAGCAATTTCTCAGGTTTTATATAATGTAAATAGAGGCAGCTGTATCACAGGTATTTTACACAGTACCTGAGATAAAATATTTTGCTGACAAATCTAGTTATCTAATAAATATAATTTTCTATGTTAGAACAATAATTCACCATTTATTTCAAATATTCTTTCATCTTTACAAGTTGTTTTGCCTGTTTTTTTGATTGAACAAGTTAATTTGAAGGACATTCTTAGAAACTGCATTTTTGAAGTAAGTATTGCAGGACTTTTGAAGAAATTAATTTTCACTTGCGAGCACAAATACTTTTTCCTTATCCTAATCCTAGGAATTGGTCAAGTGGTGAGTAGAGACATAGTCTATGGCTTGAGTATCTTAAATCAAGCTTGAATTTAACAGTCTTAGTAACAAATGAACAAAGACTTCCATGCTGCATATCATTAGCAGGTAAATCTAGACAGAAAATTTCTACAATGACAAAAAGTTATTAAACAATTTCTGAAAAGAAACATGCTTATTGAAATAATTGCTGCTATTCTAGTGCCAATTTGTAAGCAGGAAAATGCTTTCTATTTTTCAAATACACTGTAACAAATATAGGTGTAGAATGCCTATAAATACCTATTTAAATATAGGTATACTTATAAAGGTAAAACCTGTGAAGGTAATACCTATAAAGGTAAATATAGGTATATATTACCCATAAACATAATGCCTATAAAGGTAAATGTAGGTTTACCTATAAATATAGTTACATTTATTGTTCTACATTTAGTAGTGGCTGTTTGGGGTACGGACATACCTCTGTGAAGTCCAGAATGCTGGTTTCAGGTTTTGCTGTTGATTGATAAGTGTGACTTCTGTGTAAGGAGACTGTGACCAAGTGTCTGTTCATTTCTGTTGTAGCATCTTGTATGCCGATATCGTGGGATTCACTCGCCTGGCCAGTGACTGCTCGCCAGGGGAATTGGTGCACATGCTAAATGAGCTGTTTGGCAAGTTTGATCAGATTGCAAAGGTGAGTTTCTACTGGGCTGCTACTGTAGTTAAAATAAGTAAGTCATCTTTAAAATATTTTTTCTTCTTGGGGACTCTTCTACATTCAGGCAGCATTTCTGAGGCTTTGGCAGGAAGGTTAGACTTGAAAAGTGTGAAGAAAAGATCTGGCTCTCGTCTGAGTGCAACCGTGTATTTCTGCCAGTGTGACAATCTGTGAAACCCAAGATAGCTCTCTCTAATAGGACCAATAGAGACAGCTCATGGAGCCCTATAAAGCTTAATGGAAGGTGAACAGCTCTTTAAATAGATCTTTTATAATAACAAGGATTAAGAAACTCAAGATAGAAAACTGATACAGTCAGTTTTCTGATCTCTGGAAAAACATTTTAGAGACTGGAAGACAAGGAAGACAATATTAATCAAAGCAATTTTAATTACTGACCACAGCCTCTCGATTACTCAGGAAAAGATTCAAATATAATCAGAAGATTTTCTTCTGTTTATTTAGGTGTCATTTTTATAAAAATTACACCAAACTTCATGCTTTGTGTTAAGGTGAAATCATAAACACTAAAACAGATAAAAGTTTTGTGGTTTTTTATTTGTTCAAAACTTACTGTCCATTATTGGTTAAAAAAAATAAAATCTTTATATTACATTAGAATACAAAAGAGAAATAAGATTATGATTGCTAGTTTCAGGAAGTATTGCATAGTACATCTTCAGAGCTGTAAATGTGAAAGGCTAGGTCTTTTGATTTCATATTTCAAAGAAAAAGACTTCATTTATATTGAATACGTGATACTTTAGCTCAATTCTTTAATCTAAGGTGTGAACAACACTGCAAATATATGTTTTGCAGTGAACTGACTTCCTGGTTTTGCCCATTAAGGACCATAAGAGACAGAGGAATCATCCATACAAAACTCCCTGACAGCACTTTTTTTTAGCAAGCCAAATCCTTCTGTACTGAAACAAGCTTAAATAGAATGATTTTGATAATATCATTTAAGTCAGTCTTTATAACAGTAACCCTTCATTTACGTCATTCAAGTTGAAAGTGACCATCTGACCTTGCTTTTTCCTCCAGGAAAATGAATGTATGAGAATTAAAATCCTAGGTGACTGCTATTACTGTGTTTCTGGACTACCTATATCTCTTCAAAATCATGCCAAGAACTGTGTGAAAATGGGACTGGACATGTGTGAAGCCATTAAGTAAGTGCTGAACTCTTTGTTAAATATTCAACAGTAAAAATTCTGTCTCTTTTCTATCTGTAGCTGTGCTGCTGGTTGAAACATGCAGAGCTGCAGTAGCTGATGTGTTTCACTACCAGGTCCAGCACGGTAATCTTGATCTCAGCTTCAGCAAAGAAATGTTTTAAGATGTTGGGTTGTGCCAGGCTATCTCATCACTACACCATAAAGATGATTAAGGGCCTGGAGCATCACTTATAGCAGGAAATGCTGAGAGAGCTGGGACTGTTCAACCTGGAGAAGGGAAGGCTGAGGGGGAAAATCTCATCAATGCATTTAAGTACCTGAAGGGAGTGTGCAAAGAAGAGGAAGCCAGACTCTTTTCAGTGTTGCCCAGTGACAGGACAAGAGATGATGGGCACAAACTGAAACGCAGGAGGTTCCCTCTGAACATCAGGAAACACTGTTTTCACTGTGAGGATGATTAAGTACTGGCAGAGGTTGCCCAGGCAGATTGTGGAGTTTCCAACCTTGGAGGTACTCAAAATCCAATTGGTAAAGCCCGAAGCAACCTTCTCTAGCTGGCCCTGTTTTGAGCAGGAGTTGGACTAGACAATGTCCAGAGGTCCCTTCTGACCTCAACTACTCTGTGATTCTGTGATTATGAGATGGTAATATCCCAATAGACATCACTCAGGACTTGAGAAGCTTTCGATTTTGCAGAATCATGATGCTGCCACCCACCTGTTAGACAAACGGCTCTGTGAGAGGCCACAGCTCCTGGCTTCTGCTGAGTTTGGAGTTCAGTGGTGGTCAGGAGCAATTACCCCTCCATAATTAAGATGCCTCAACCCCTGAGCCTATGGAGTGACACGAAGCGTGTCTACCAAAGAGATTTCTAACAGCTTACAGATGCCTGGGCTGAGAGGCCTACTTTCCATATTGTTAAATAAGCAATAAAATGTGCATGTCTTACTAGAAAAAAGTTTAGTTTCAACTTTTCTACAATTAATTTTTTAGGTGATAGCTTTCTAAAAAGTTTTGTCAGTTAACACTTTAGGGCACCATTAAGAATTCTGTTCTTATCAGCAGTATTTTGGATTTGTGTGTTACTGTATTCGTCCCTTATTTCGTTCCCATAATCTTTGCGCTTGTTCTGTCTTTGAAACAGAAAACAGAACAATGTATTTGAGAATTCTAATGTGATTGCTTTTGAAATAACAGTTGTAACTTATTTCAAGTAACTCAAGTAATAACAGGAGGCTTGATACGGTTGTGAAAAAGGAAAAAGAACTATGGTTGTATCTGATGGGTTAATGCTTGTAAGGCATCTGAGGACACAACTAAAGGCATACTTGAGGAATCCTCTAGCTTATTACTGAAGAGTAGATTGGGAACGGATTATAGGCAACTATAGCAATTCTGAAGATGATGGGACTTCAAAGAAGTCTTGCAAAAGATCAGCTTTACTCCTCCTTGTCTCTTCACCTGACTGTTATTTGAACTCTCAGTGCAGAGTAGAAATAACTCGTTTGTAAGCTACCTGCCCTGGATGAGTTCTGCAACCAAAGCGGGACACATTTCAGTATAAATGTATTTAAACCCATTTGGGATGTCTGCACATCATGCTGAAGGGTCCTAAACCTGCCTATCCAGAAACTTCAGCTCAGTATTGTGGTTTATTTATTAAGCAAGGGTCTGATTCTGTTAGTTTATTTAGAAAACATTTTGTGAAGAAAAGACGGTTAAAAACCTTCCACCTCTTTTTTTTTTAACCAGAGTCAGATAATTCATTGTCTGTAATTCATACCTGAAGTTCTTTTTGGCTTTTAGGAGTGAAAATACTGTAAATTGTTACTTATAGCCATTATTGTTAATGGCACAAATCTCTTTTCTGTAGGAGAGCTGAGTTTCCATTGACTAAATTACAATATATCTAGGTGAGCTACACTTTGCAAGAATATGTATCATGTGGAGGTCTGGATATTTGGTAGTCACTTGTGTTTTTTTTAAACAATTGGACTTTGGTTTTAAAACTTCATATGCTCTTTTGTAAGTTTCAGTTTTAATTTTGATGAGTTTGCCCAAATCACATATACCACTGTCCAGGTAGCAAAATAAGAAATTACCTCATCCATGTGAGGTAATGTGGTGTGCACCTCATCATGAAATGAATAGTTATGTTGAACAGTGTTGTCTCAATGATTAAATAAACAGGCATACAAAAGTGATGCCTTAAATTCTTAAATACTACTCTCATATATGTGTAACTGTAGTCACATGAGGGTTTTGGCTTTCAGTTGCCTGGTCTTGTGATTCGATTCAGGGTAATTCACGGAATCACGGAATCATGGAATTTTCAGAGTTGGAAGGGACCTCTAGAGATCATCTAGTCCAACTCCCCTGCTGACACAGGAATGCCTAGAGCACATTACTCAGGACTGCATCCAGGCGGGTCTTGAAAATCTCCAGAGAAGGGGACTCCACAACCTCTCTGGGCAGCCTGTTCCAGTGCTCTGTCACCCTCACCATAAAGAAGTTTTTTCTTGTGTTTGAATGGAACTTCCTATGTTCCAACTTGTGCCTGTTGCCCCTCGTCCTGCCACTGGGAACCACTGGAAAGAGTCTGGCTCCATCCTCCTTCAACCCACCCTTTAGATACTTAGAAGCAAGAATAAGGTCTCCCCTCGGCCTTCTCTTCTCCAGGCTAAAGAGTCCCAGCTCTCTCAGCCTTTCCTCACAAGGGAGATGCTCCAATCCCCCAATCATCTTTGTTGCCCTACGCCGGACTCTCTCCAGTAGTTCCCTGTCCCGCTTGAGCTGGGGAGCCCAGAACTGGACACAGTATTCCAGCTGTGGCCTCACCAGTGCCGAGGAGAGGGAGAGAATGACCTCCCTCGACCTACTGGCCACACTCTTCCCTGTGCAGCCCAGGATTCCATTGGCCTTCCTGGTGACAAGGGCACATTGCTGGCTCATGGATAATTTATTATCTACCAGGACCCCCAGATCTTTCTCCTCAGAACTGCTTTCCAACAGGTCCACTCCTAACCTATATTGGTGCCTAGCATTCTTCCTCCCAGGTGCAGGACCCTACACTTGCTCTTGTTGAACCTCATTAGGTTCTTCTCTGCCCAATTCTTCAGCCTGTCCAGGTCATGCTGGATGGCAGCGTAGCCCTCTGGAGTGTCAGCCACCCCTCCCAGTTTGGTATCATCAGCGAACCTGCTGAGGATACACTCTGTCCCCTTATCCAGGTCATTGATGAATATATTGAACAAGATTGGACTGAGTAGTGACCCTAAATTCCTGTATGGTTAGGTTGATTAATGCAAATTTGGTTCTTCTCCTTCTAAGGTATTCATGGAAAAGGCGTAGTATTTGGGGAAAATAGTGTTTTGACCTCGTTGCTTTAGGGATCTTTTGCAAAACAAACCTCAGTACAGAAATCAGGTTGCTGCATTTTCTAAAATGTTTTTTCTTCATCCAGATATGGTTGTACCTTACATTGTGTCCAAAGAAATCTATTATTTAAATGGTACTTAGAGTACTTCCCTTTGCCAAGCATTAAAATCTACAGATTTAATTGTTTCCTCAGTTGCTGTCACTGGATGCTTTCTCTTTTTCATTTAAATATACTAGAACAGTATTATAATTAAACACATTGCTTCTCTAGCATATTAGGAACTAAAGCTAATGTCCCTTCAGTAGAGCAGTAGGGAAAAGAGTGTCTGTCCCTAAGTTTTGACTCCACGCCTTGGTTGGCTTAAAAATGTTGGGTTTTTTTTCCCCACCCTTTCAGTGCAAATGAGAGCTTTCTGGTTTACATTTCAAAAGATCTGTGTGCTATGTGATAAATGTGGGCTAAAAACATTTGCATAGAGTTTCCGGTCAACCTGTTGCTTTTTTACTTAAGAGAAAAAAGTATAGAAGGTTACAGGCTGGTGGAAAAACAGTGCTAAGCTTAAGCCATAAATTGCCCTTTGCGAAGAACTGAAAGTATAATTTTACACATCACAATGCAATGCTTTACTTGAGCTCAGAGAGCAATCTGTCAGTTCCTCACACTTCACAACTGCCCAATTTTCTTTGAAATAACTTTCTGCTCAAGCTGCTATCAAGTATGTTCATTGTTAATGTTGGATGATAAGGTCCTCCTTGGTAAGAGTAGCCTTATAGACTAGAAAATTATCTTTTAGTTGTATAGCACATTCTGATCTGACTTTATTACTGTAGTCAAAATCCACAATGCTCCTGTATACAGATGGCTGATTATCACAGCCTATTTACATCTCTTTAAGAAGTGAGGAATCTTGTACCCCATGTTTTCAAATGCTTTCAAAGTATTATGTCAAGTGTTGCAGCCTGCAGGTGAATAAAAATTACTGATTATTAATCAATTCCATATTTTGTTGTGTGATTGCTATGTCTTTGTGTGGAAGCATCTCCTGAAATACTTCTGCGGCCTGCAAAACTAGAAGTAGAAATACTCTTGCTGTTGGAAGTGTGTCACTCAATATATGTTTGACACAGTCTGTCTAAAATATCTTTTTTGTTATATATGATTTTTTGTTATATTCAGGCACTGAGGTGCAAACCGACACCTCAGTGTATAATTTACTTGAATAAAGCAGTTTGCTGTTCAGATTAACAGTTCTCTATAGATTTTACCACTGGAATATGGGTTTAGTTCCAGTTGTCTTTGAAGCAAAAAGGAGGAATTCTACCAAATTGCCGGGTGATCTGTAGTACAAAGCCTTATTCAGTCTTGTTTCCTAATGAAGTGTAGCTCCATTTTGAGCAATTCAGCCTCACGTCCCTACGGATTGTTCCATTTAAACATATTTGTAGTCCCCTTGATTAATTCCTTTGCTTCTCTGCTCTATGTTGGAACAAATCCAATGTTTCTTATAGTCTGCAGCCTGCTTGCCCAGGAGTAGGATGCTCACCTTATCAAGCCGTAAATGCCAGTGCTGCCTGTAATGTTGAGAGCTGGCCACCTTACTGGGTGCTTTAAGGCTAGAGCTTATCTGCTAAAGCAAAATATATTTGTGTATGAATAGATGTGCTGTTATTTTCAGCCCAAACTCCACCCCCTTGTCTGTCTGGTGACTTCCTAATTTACATATTTCTCAGCCACAGATTCTCAAAGGCTCTCTTTGATTTGGTAGCATGAAATGAGTTCCATTTCAGAGGAAAGTGAAAGAAACTGTTGGACGAGATGGTTGAAAGCTAGATACAAAATAAAATATTTTCTTTTTAGGTATGATTTCATTCCTGCAGGTCTGATCCAAAAGGGAACCATGCTTTTAAAGCTGGCAATTTGCAGGGAACTAAGTATGCAAGGCTCACTGAATGTATTAAAGTGCGTAAGACAGGACTAGGTGAGCCTTAGATACATTAGTCCAGAATTTCCAAACAATAAAGCTCAGATAAACAGAGTAGATGCTTTCCTAATGACCTGAACTCTTGCTTGTGTGGAGTGAGGTTGCTACAAGCAAGCTAACTATGCCTATGAAAAACATAGAATCCTTACAAACTCAAATTTAAGGCTGAAATAGGAAAAATACAGTCTTGATGAGTATTTTGACTGCCCAGCCAGGATGGGCTCGCTGACTGTGGTGTGCTGAGGGAAACCAGAGAAATCGTGGGAGCAGAAAATGAAATAATAGTGCGAAGTTTTAGATATAATTGTGCAGGTAAGGCAGGTGTCCTATGGGGATATGACAGGCTACATTCTTAGACGCATTCAGTGCCTGCATCGGCATAGCAATTGTTCAGGGAGCACAGGAGAGAAGAAGTAGTAAACCCTAATTTGGTCCAGAGTAAAATTTCTAATTTAAAATCTTCTGTGGTTTCTTTAATTTGTGAGACAGAAGAGAAGATTCAGTTCTGGAACATACTCTACTTGTTCCCCTCCTTAACTTCTGAGAGCTTATTGTAAAGCAGACTTTATGGTTTGCTCTGCAGAATGTGGCAGGGCAGCCTTTCTACAAGCACTCCTAGAGGATAAATGTCCCTCTTCCACTTTGCCCAGTTTTGGAAAACACTTTTTCCCAAAGTGTTAAGCTTGTGTCATATTCCTTGTGAAGAGCAAAGTGTTTGTCATTTGCCAACTGCTTACAAAGATCATTTACAAGCCACTCATTTTCAAGTGTGTCAGCTACACAAGAGCAGTGTAAAATGGCAAAGTGAAAAGCGATATCAATAAACACTTGATAGAGATTGAGGGAATTAAAAACCTTCTCCTCTCTTCTTTTTAATAACCTCAAAGTACAGTTTAACAAAATACTTTCAGTCATGCTCCTGTTATTTTCATTTCCCAGAAAAAATCACTTGAGAACTACTGCTTACACGTAGGATTTAGCATATTAAATTAAGCCAGTTAAGTTCTATGTTCCCGTTCAAAAAAAGAAGTGAAGCTGGCCAGTTTAATTCTGTAGTTCAGAAGGTGCAGAGCTGATGATTCTTATCATTGAGACTGAAGATATCGCTAGAACTATGAACCTGACTCATATACAGGAGCCATTTAGCTTGTTTATTCTATAGTTGTTCCTTCCATCAACACCCTGAATTCCACCAAGATAAATGTATGTACATGTTCCTTATTACTGGTTGGGTTTTAATCCACATGAGTTAGGGCTTAAATACATAAATCCAGTCAAGTTACAATCTTCCCATTTCTTAGAACTGTCTAAGCCTGGAGACATCTGAATTAATTTTATAACTCTTTACATATGTAGTTAGGTACCCATATGACATATATCTGAAAATGTTCTGGTTGTTTGGCTTTAGTCACCTGTTTGTCATTCAGAAGAGCCTCTTCTGGAAAGATTAATGCCTATCTTATGTGTAGGGCTCTTCTGAGATTTGGGTTGGGGTGAACAGATACTTCAACTCTGTCTAAAGTCACTGGAAAGGTCAAAGGTTTAGATGTGGTCTGGACAGCGAGGGTAGCCTCTCATTCTTTGTATAACGATCTAGGGGGTACAGTGTTCACCAAGCATGTGGAAGGCTGTTGAGCCTGTGTTCTCCACAGCCTGAATGACACTGAACCCATATCCCCAAAAAGTGTACAAGCCACCAGCCTGTAGAATATCATGAGGTGCTGTGTTTTTCATCCTTCCTCTCTGAGCAAGCAGGCATGCAAGAGTGATGGGACCTGACAGCAGACAGATATAAGAAGGTCTCCAATGTAGGTATTAGGGTCTTCAGATAGAAGGATGCATAACAGTAGTTCCAGATCTTCAAAATGTGTTTGTTGTTGGACTGTTGCTGCATTAAAAGCCACACCAAAGTCTGTCTGTAGAACAAAAATCGTCCCTAGGTTCTACCATGAGACTGAACTTTTCCACCACTTAGTTCAGCCGTCCCAAATAATTTCAGATGACTATAAAAGGGACTTCAGACATGGACTTTTCAATTAATATTTACTACAAATAGTTGCAAATATAGATAATAGTAAAGGTAATATAGAAAAATAATCCTAGCATAAAAAGAATAGAGGCAATACTAAAAAGAAATAAATGTTATCACTGTTGTTACTGCTAATTTGACTGGTAAAGTAGAAGAAAACAAAGGCCCTATTGTCTATATTAACAATAGATTTTCTTCTCAACTACAGGAAAGTGAGAGATGCAACTGGAGTTGATATTAATATGCGTGTAGGAGTGCACTCTGGGAACGTGCTTTGTGGTGTTATTGGGCTACAGAAGTGGCAGTACGATGTGTGGTCACACGATGTTACTCTGGCAAATCATATGGAAGCTGGAGGAGTCCCAGGGTAAGAGGCTTCTCTGTTAACCTTTGAACACGTGGATTTTTGTACCATGGAGAAATGCGTAGGTACCATGTCTTCAGCCATCAGCCTTCATGGAGAAGCCTGAACTAATTCTTAGTGCTGTCTTTAAAAAAAAAAAAAGGGAACTCAGTATTTCCTGTGATTTAAGGAGTACTTTTTTGTGGATGGAAACTTTTAGATTTATGCCCATTAGAACTTCTGAAAGTGAGATTAGAGGAACTGTAAATGAAGTGAGCAGTGTATGAAAAATATATCCAAAAGCTAGTAAAAAAGGTTGATCAGGTTCAAGTTATGCTTTTGATCGATATTTGTGATTCTGTCATTCTTTTAAAATATAATTTCAGCCGTGTTCACATCACCTCAGTCACCTTGGCACATTTGAATGGAGCTTACAAAGTGGAAGATGGGGATGGAGATGTGAGGGACCCATATCTGAAAGAGCATAATGTTAAGACTTACTTTGTAATCAATCCTAAGGTTAGTAGTACTTTTATTTTGTGGCCAGTCATAGTTATTTTTGAGCAGGACCACTAATCTCTTTATTGAGTAATTCACTACTGTAAGATCTTGATCAGAGCTATTACTGATTCCTACAAATACATCATGTTTGCATTGCAAATCTTTCCCGCTCTTCAGAAATAAGTCTCTGATATTTCCCAGCAATATCATTAAGAATTGCAGGTTCTTAGCATCTCTCCATTTTTAAGTTCCTAAGTGCGTGGCACCAGCTGATGCATTACTGCTTCAAAAGGTAATGAACACCAAGGCTGATATCACCTTTTATTCTCTGTCAACCAGGGAGAGAAGCGAAGCCCTCAGCACCACATTAGACCTCGACATACTCTTGATGGAGCCAAAATGAGAGCTTCAGTCCGCATGACCCGGTACCTGGAATCTTGGGGAGCAGCCAAGCCATTTGCACACTTGCACCACAGGGACAGCATGACCACTGAAAACGGCAAGATTAGCACAACAGTAGGGGCCTACTTATGTCATTTCATACAATTTAGCAATATTTGAAAGGAAAAAGGTGCTCACTGGTAAATACCTCGTTATTTCTGATAGAAGAAGATACATGCGTTTGTACAGGGCAGTGAACCCAGTGAAGTTGCTGCGAGCTTTTCTGTTGGCATGTGAGCTTTGAATTAGACTCTAAGGGGCCATGTGTTGCTGTAAGTGCCCCTATGAATTATAAGGAGTCCAACGCACTTACTAAAATACACAATTTGACCCTCTGAGCTTGTGCCCCAGTCACAGCATGTAGAGTGGCTGCTGTTCATCTTGTGGAAAGACATTTTGAACACAAAGCCAGAGTGCAACACCTTCGGGAAGGAACACTTTTGATACAGAGGCATTCCCTGAGATTTATTGGCTATTTAGCCACATTCTCCATTTGGAACATGGCCAAACCTGGAACAAAGGCTGTGAAGTTAGGATATCGCTGTGGTACCTGATGGACTTCATTAGAAGAGCTCTCTGGGAACCAAATCCATACTCAGTGTAACATCTACCTTTTGAAGGTGCACTAACCACTCATCAGCTGTGGCTGATGGCCTGAGTTGCACAGTGCTATAGTGCAATATTACATCTCTTACACTGAACAGAAAAAATTTCTTTTTAATGTTGCTAACACTATTTTACTGCCGTCGGTAAGATGCTGTCAGTCCACAGCTTGTACATTGCATTATCTTCTACTTCTAGAAAGTGCAAACATAAAGGTAAATTCTAATAGTTTTCAACATTGTCATCAGTATTGTTCCTGTTACAGATGAGAACACAGGAGTGAGCCACCTAACCTATCTTGTTCAATAAATACAGTGCATCAGAATGTGGACTGTGATGTGTACCTAGCCATCACTATTAATCACAAAAGAAATGTGGTTGTGATGGCTGCTGTTTCTTATCAACAAAAATGTGTTAAAAAATAATCACTATTGCCTGTATTTGGCCACTCAGGTCTCTTTTTTTTCAAAAACACTTAACATTGTTTTTTGCTGAAGCTGGCAGGAGTTTGGGCTATATTAAAAGAGTGGTGACTTTGAAGCAGTGACTTTCTAGTACAGCAAAACATTTTTTGTTTCAGACTGTTGTATTAGTTATTTAGTGTTTATAATGACAGATCGGTCTCCAGGTCACTCCATCTTCACTCTTGGCTAGATTTTTCTTTTAGGTTGTTTTAATCTAATGCTAACAGTGTTTGTATTGGAAACTCTTCTTCTTACTTGACCCTTTTCAACACTTTTTAAAGCAACTTAATGTTGTCAAAGTCTATTATAGTTCATAGGTATTTTCCTTTGTTTTTTAGGATGTTCCCATGGGGCAATATCATTTTCAGCGTTGCAGAGAGAGGTAAATCAATTTTTAAAAATAACTTTCTTATGGTTTGAAGAACCCACAATAATTTGTTGTTATTTAGACAATTATTCTATCACCCGATGACCCCTCCCCACCCGGGAAGGGGAATCGGGAAAAAACAGGGAAACCCAAGGGTTGAAATATAAATGGATTTAATGGAATAATACTAAATAATTAATGTTAATAATACGAAAGAACCAATATTGATCCCGCTATCAATACAAAATATACAAGGATTATACTCAGCCAATTCTATCAGTAGGAAGCTGTGCACTCCCAGCAGTGGCCAGCAAATGTTGGACACTGCAAGCACTACGGCTTTGGGAGGAAGGGAAGGCCTCAGGGGTCTGGCACTGGGGCAAGAAGTTCTCAGGATGGCAGCCATCAAGGAAGAGAGATCTCCTCAGCAAACTTTCTAATTTATGTTTAATGTAACGTTCATGGTATGAAATAATCCTGTTGGCCAGCTTGGGTCAAGTGCCCGGGTCTCGCTCCTCCTCATTCCTGCACCTGGTGAGCTTGAAAACACTGAGACCTTGAAACCCGCATACCATAGCTGGCTATAAAGTAAGTATTTTCACAGATTCTGACACTAGGGTCTTCTAAAAGTGCAGTTTTCTCAAGCATTAGAAGAGACTTTACTGCAAAGTAAAATTACTGAAAGAGAAATTAGTCCTGTGTTGCTCAAACCAGGAGACACTTATTCATGTAAAGTCCATATAAATACATATACATTCATACGCACGCATATATATATAAGGCATGCTTTCAAATATTGAGGGCCAATTCTCACTCAAACTATTTTTTCAGCTCATACCTCTTAGAGAAGGGCAATGGAAACAGATTTGGCAGACATGTTACTTATGAATTGTGAACACACTTCCTGCTAACAAACAGCATTATTCTGAATTAGTATAAGTATGCTGATGGGCTACTATTCGTTTCTGCTAACAACCCAATTACTCTATCAGTGGGGAGAAAATTATATGCAGGAAAACTGAGAGGAGGCACAGAGGGCTAAGAAAAGGGAAGATGGAAAGGGCTGTTAATAATTAGTGTTACAACAGCTAATAACATGTACTAAAAGAGACATTTTTGTTAATTATTTTTTGTTATTTATTATTTTTGTTAATTATTTTGTTAATTGCTTTGTATTTGCATTGTGTTTTATTATTTCAAAGTCTGTAGTATGTTTGCAATAGTAAACACTCGTGGTCTTCCTGTAGTGCTCCTGCTACACAAAATGTTTGCAAAATCACAGTAGCTTAAAGTTTTCATTCTCCTGCTTGGTACTTCAATGACTAGGGCAGATGGTGAGAAATGGAAACAAGATTGAACTGATCACTTCTTTAACAACACCCAGAATTTCTAAATCAAGAAAAGAATGACATCTGTTTACAAGCTTAGCACTGTCAGAAACCTGGACTCATTAATTTTTATTTTAATAACATGATAACACTTCAGATAATGTCTTTCTTGAAAAATTAAGTAACATCACAAATACCATAAAACAGTTTGAAAGAATGCTTTAAAAATTTGTATTTTTATTGTCTTTAGTTATGCAAACAAGTCGTTCTGTCTGTTCCTTCCCCATCTCTCTGCTTGGTAAATGGCTCCTCAACAACTCACAGGTCACTGGACATCTGTGCAATTACCTAAAATAGTGCTAAATTCCAGAAGATGAACAAGTTGATATTAATAAAAACAGTCCCTGTTTTTAAAACCAAGCATTAATATTTGTACAGTATGTCAAAATGACTTCTCTCAGCCTTATGGTAAAAAGAAAAATCATTTGACTGTGGTATTTGCAAATAATGAAATGCTTTAAGATTCTGAGATGTTCTAGCTTTCCTATTTCTAAATTCTACTCCTAAATTGATCCAGAAGGTACGAATGTTACCACGTGTCTTGATATCATGTTACAGAAAGAGTTTATAGAAACCATTACTGGAGTCTAATGTCCATAGTGAGGCATATAATTAGGATTCTAGATAAGCTAGTTAGTCATTCCCACAGGAGAGAGCTGAAATAATAATAAGTACTTTGAAAATTAGTATTTTATTAGAATACGAAAGTGTGGGTTTTGAAGCCTGACTGTGGGCTTCTGTTTGTGGCAGTCTTAGCTCTTACCTAGTTACGTGATAGTCTTGTGTTGTTAGGGATCTGCCAAGAGGATTAAGTGTGATTAGATAATGTCTCCTCATCTGTTTAGTTATTTTTCCTAGACACATTTTTTCATATGTGAAAAATAAGTTGTAAACACTTTCTTACCTAAATTCTATAGTATTGAATGAGCATGAAATCAGTTGGGTTGTTTAAAGCTACTGTAGGTACACTAATATAATTTCTGTATGAATTTGAATCCTGCAACAAGTTATTAGTTTTGGGGAAATAACCCAAAAGCTTGATGTTGAAGACAATCCTTGTTACCTTTGACAGGGTTAAATTTGTAGGTTAAGAAAATTTTGGTAAGCAAAGAGTCAAATTTCAGATCTGACTCTTGACTTCTTACAAAACACTGTTATTAAGTTAACATTGGATTTACGTGTTCAAGAGGCAGAGACATAATCTAGCAATATTTGAAATACCCCACTTTTAAGGAGAGCGCAACTGCTGAAAGGACTGATGATGTTTGCAGTAACGTATGTTAGCGAAGACAAACCCATTCTGATGATCCTCTGCTGGGTTCACGCTGAGTCCAGGGAAAATAAAAGATCTTTTTTTCATTACAGTTGTGTTATAAGTTATAAAAAGAAAAACATGACGTATGTTTGAAACTAATTTCAGACTTGGTGCTCAGTTTTCTTACTAAAAATAATAAAATATTTCCAAGAAAAGAAGAGTTAGCAGGCTTTCAGCAGATAATACTTAAAATGCCTCTGTGCACTAGCACATTAGTTCTCATCATACAATTCTGAAAAGGATTTTAAAAAGTAACTACAAGAAACAAGAATGTTTTATAAATTTGAGCATATTCCTGTTCTTTTTCATGAATTCATTTCTTGAACTCCCTTGGTTTGATTTTTTTTACAAAATATTTTCTTGTCTTTGTTTTTTAAGTGCTCCCTAATAGCTAAACTCTAGATCTTGTGTGTGTGTGTGTGATCCTCTGTAGCTTATGCTGTTTTTGTTAAGAGCTTGTTATGAGCCTCAGTGTGCCTGAAGCTGATAGCAGCTATTGCAGCATATTAAAAAAATATTATTATTCCCTCAAGTTTATGCCAGCTATCACCTCGTTGTTTAATGTTTATTAACAATGTAATGATTTTCCAAAGTATCTTTCCACATTTTTCATTTCAGAACAAAGTCACAGAAAAGAAGGTTTGAGGAGGAACTGAATGAGAGGATGATCCAGGCCATTGATGGAATTAACGCTCAAAAGTATGTTTTTATCCTCGATTGTCTCCTTCCTTCAACTTTGACATAAATCTGCAACAGAGGGTAGTGTTTTCTATTTCTCACTCCCACATGAACACAGAAGTCTGAAAACAGTAAAGGGAAGCTCTGCAGATTGTGAAGACAGGCTGTATAGTAACATTTTCTACTATAAGACAATGCATGTGAATCATGGTGAGACAAAGGTTTTGACTTGGCTTGGTCTTCATGGCAAAGGGATTTTTGCTCTGTAACCGCTCGTATCTGGACACTTATAGCCATAACTCTACAGAAGTATCTCAGCTGAAAACACAGAAGTAGGACACAAGAAATAACTGGCTCAGGAATGAGAATGATGTGAAAATTGATGCTTCACAACTGTCACATAAACATCTCCTTAGAATTAGAAACTTTGCCTAAAACCATAGTTTAATGTCTCTTTGTTTCAATTGGTTGGTTGATTTCTTAGAGAAGGCTAAGCTTGATGGCATATTGTAATTGTTGGGGGAGGCAATGTGGCCTGTATTGTTTCTGTGTCCTAGGAAGAGCTGGAGGCGGTATTGATGTTCTCTGTTTGCTGGTGAATAGATAAGACTGAGAGAAACCTCATAGAATCAGAGAATAATTTGGGTTGGAAGGGACCTTTAAAGGTCATCTCGTCCAAATCCCCTGCAAAGAGCAGGGATGTCTTCAACTAGATCAGGTTGCTCAGAGCTCCGTCCAACCTCACGTTGAATGTTTCCAGGGATGGGGCATCTACTACCTCTCTGGGAAACCTGTTCCAATGTTTCTCCACCCTCATTGTAAAAAATCTCTTCCTTATATCTAGCCTAAATCTTCTCTCTTTTAGTTTAAAACCATTACCCCTTGTCCTATCGCAACAAGCCCTGCTAAAAAGTTTGTTTCTTAGAAGTCCCCTTTAAGTACTGAAAGGCTGCAATAAGGTCTCCCAGGAGCCTTCTCTTCTCCAGGCTGAGAATCAAAATCAATATCAAAAATCAATACCAGTCCAAAATAAGTGTTTAGATTTCTTATATTTATCTGATGAAATACAGGAATTGCCCTTCAAAAATGTGGACAGTAATTGTGATGAATTACATGTTTTTCTCCCCTACTTCTGTTACTCAGAATCTTAATCACCTGAGTATTACACCTAATAATGAAATGCTTATATGTCACATTTGTTTTTTTGCATGTGATAGCCCTCTTAAAAGGTACTTGGCTTTAGGAAAATATTTTTCAGTTATTATTTATAGAAAAGAGTGTTTATAGTTACAGGTCATAGAAAGAATACAGTGGAAAATGGTAGATCATGTGATAGGCAAAGCATTTTGATTATACTAGACTTGCCTAAAACAGCTATGCAAATTTTCCCAGTTTTTATGTGTCTTCAGGTACACCTGCTCTGATAAGTAGATTCTAAAAATGATGGTTTAATGTCAAAAGTAAAGCATCTGTATAAATG
The DNA here is from genome assembly GCA_008921705.1 of Burhinus oedicnemus. Lineage (NCBI taxonomy): Eukaryota > Metazoa > Chordata > Aves > Charadriiformes > Burhinidae > Burhinus > Burhinus oedicnemus. The sequence goes on from VFFE01007197.1 coordinate 1,793,084, forward strand.
CATTAAAATAAAGTATTGGTATGGTCATACCGCATGTTGTTTTTCTCAAAGAATCCCTGTCTATAAACAAGGCTTGCGTGATAAAAAAAGTTGCTGAAAAAGTTTCAGTGCATTTTGTGAATTACATGGGGAATTGCAGAAAGATAAGGAATGATCTTATATATCAGAGAGGCTGAATGCCACCTTCCAAAACTAGATTCTCTACCTATCGCTGTATTGATTTGCTGAATGAATCACTTAAACGATATTACTCAGTTGAGTACCTAAGAATAAGTAGTCAAAAGTGCTGATTCCCCAAAGGGCAAGTTAATTCAGTAGTATTTTAACTATGTGAATGCTAAGCACTCAGAAAAAGTAGATAAAAGATTTACTACGTTAAGGACACAGTACTGATTACGTTTTTGTTTTCTTTATAATTGTGCGGGTTTTTGTGCCTCAATTTTTGGGCTGTAAAATGAAAATAACACTATCAACTAATCTAATGGAGTGGTTGTGAAGCTAAATCTTTTGCTTTTGTGAATGAAAAAGCAAACTTTTAAGAAAATCTATGAGAAAACTGGTATTTCTAAATGGTTTTAAGTATAAAGTTTGGATTGTGTAGCAAATAGGTCTGTGACAGAATGAAGAAAATTTCAAAAAATGTTATTGCACATAAAATATGGTATTAAAATTAACATTCTTTTAACCTGCTAAATCAGAATATTGCATGAAAATAATTTAAAAGCAAGCATTGATTGTACAGAGCCATTGTTCTTTCCACCCTGAGCTGTCAGCAAGGTCTGACTTTTTCATTCACATCGTGGTTCTTTGCCATGTGTCATTCTGTGAAAAAAGTAACTGGTTGCAAGCAAATGGTCATAAAATGTGGGTCTTTGGACATTACATGTCCAGGTGTTTAACAGCCAGTAACACAAAGATAAGGGAATGTAGAATTTGGATCTTCTTAGTCCAAAACTAATCTGTAGTCCAGATGAATCTCTGTTTTTACACAGTGTAAAATAGTGCAGTATATATTGAAATGGTACCTCAGGTTTTTAAAGCAGTGTAGCGTTTTCTCTGGGCTCCCTCCCTCACTGCTCTCCTGCTGGTTGACAAGCTAGCTTAGACATCTTTCCACAAATCTGCCAAGTGCCACATGCACACACTGTCAGTAACTTGGAGCATCTGGGTTCAATTCCTTCTTCTGGAATGCAAATGAAACTGTGGCATCTAAAAAGCAGCCCACTGGCCTTACAGCATGATTCAGAGTAGTAGATTTAGTTGGCAATGCTCCTTGCAAAGTTGCATGAGGGAAGTTATGACCTGTTTATTCGTTATTATCCTGTTAGAGCACTACATTAAAAGATACGTAAATACAGATTTAAAAGAGCGAGTGAGGAACAAAAAGCTTCTGTATCTCAGCTGAGTGCCTTAGCCATCAGGGTGTAACATCACACTTTCTCCATGTGTTTCTTTTCCCTGTACCTTGAATAAAGTATTCCTGGCTGCAAAGTGCCCATCCTGCATAGGAGGGGCATGAGTAGCCCTAGCTATGCCACCCTGAACCTTGGTGGTTAGGGGACTTCTGTAGGACATCACATGATGGATGGATAGATGGATGGATGGATAGCAATCTGCTAACTAAATATATACCAACAGAGGGAGCTAAACTAAAGTTATTTGCGCTTTGATAAGTAACTTACTATGTTAAAGAGATAGACACTCTTTTCTTCTCTTTTTTCTCTAAGTCATGGTGCCTGCTGTGTTCTTGTGCATAATTCCTTGCTGTACATTGTCAATCAGTACAAGCCCTGTCAAACCACACGCCTCTGTGGATACAGGCAGAAAATTCAGCTGCCTATGTTGTTCCTTGAATTGCAAAATAATTTAAACAGAAATTTGGTACCTCGCTTGCCAGGAGACATATTCCCATGTACTTGCAGATACTTCGGTAACTTTTAGGCTCATCAGGGATTCAGGCTGTAGGCAGAATTTTTCAGTCCTTATCTCTGTGCCAAAGGTATGTGACTTTGTGCTCCCTCTTCTGTACTTATTCTACACTTCCCTTTGTCTGTGTTACACTGTTTCCCTCATCTCAGACTTCTCAGCACCTGCTACCTAAAAACAGTATAGTTTTTTCTGAGCTTTAAAATAGAACTAAAAGCTCCCGAAAACATGAGATAGTAATGTGGAGTATGAGGCAGCATTTGCTCTGAACGGCACTGCTGACTTCACATGCGATCAAGTGTGTACACACCAAATGAGCAGATCGGCAGACAGAACTTTTTATCAGTGTGGTAATGTTAATTAAACCAATCAACCTGTCAGATACCATAAGAAAAAAAGGGAAATTAGTTAACAGTTTGGAGAAGAGGGTTACTTTGTGTTCAATTATTATAACTAAATGGAAAAAGACTTGCACTTAATTTTCACAGTTTACCAAAAATGTTCCACAAAATGAATGTTTTCTCCAGTAGATTACAGCTAGGGACAAACAAAATCATGCTATATGTACAACAGCCTATTATATCTGTTTCTTCTTAGAATCCTAACTGTGATCAGACGTAGATGTGAGCCATTGCAGAACAAACTGGGAAAAATATTTTTGAATTAAGCATACCTAGAACTGGGTATGTTTTCAGCCGCTTTTTCTAATGAAACTGATTGCACAGGAACAGGGACAGTCTCCCAGGCAAGGAAACAGATATTTTGGATTTCACAAATCACAGCTAATAGCTTACACTCCACTCTGTCCACTCCTGTTCTCTCAGGACCTTTATTTAGGATATATTCCACTGTGGTTCATTGCTGCTACTTATTTACATTGCAACCTGTCAGTTGAGACATTCCCTTTTTTTTAGCAGGCATTAGCTACAATACTAGCTTAGAGCCTAATTTAAAGTTATAGCTGGAAAGGTTGCAAAAAAAATCTCAAGTCCCGCTATTAGTGTTCAAGCTCAAATATTACATGTTCGCGGAAGTAGTCTGCTTAAATATTTTTTCAAATTTGTCTAGCCCCCTTGAGGTGCAAGCAACCTAACCCTCTTGAAATTTAAATATTCTGTTTCTTTTCAAGTGGCCATTAAAATAAATGTAGACTTTCATATTAGAACATTCCATTTTGTAAAAATTATGTCAAGCTTTTGTCAAGATTCACTTCTTTGAAAATAGATTTGTCATTTAAATGCAAGTACTTATTCTATTTTGTATTTCTCATCTTTAAGCATGGAAGATGTTTTTATAATCAGTAAAAAAATAAAAATCTAGCTATAGAGTACAGGGTCAGGGTCAAGAGACTAATACAGCTCAAAGACAAAATCACTCCACCCCTTTTAATAATGTTTTTTACATTTTCTTTCAGCATAGGAGTTTGGCAAGTGTAATTTACCTGCAACTCTTGCATACTGTAACAGTGTGCTTCTTAAAGGTACCTTGTGAAGGGCTGTTTTATCTCAGGTTCTCTTCTGTGCACTGGATATACTGCAGTATTTTGGACATGAGTGGAATGTCAGTGTCAGAATACCTTCGTGTAAGTCTCTCCCTTGATTGTCCTTAGGAATGATCCACAGAAAAAATGGTGGAGGTTTTGTTTCATGTGTATGTTAGCAATAGAAGTCAAAAGGGAGATGCGATTTGTAGTTTCCGCTTTTACTGTAAGTGCAATTCACCATATACATTGCAGTACACAGGAACTTGCTTTATTCAAGGTGATTTTCTTATTTTACTGCATTTCAGTAAGATAAAAAGACAGGACTACTTTATTCTTGTGTCAGTTACAACGTTCCTTTTCTCTTCTAGGCAGTGGCTTAAATCTGAAGACATTCAAAGAATATCACTTCTTTTCTATAATAAGACTCTGGAAAAAGAAGTAAGTTATTTTCACTGCAAATTCACAGTTGATTTCTTCTTTGCCTTTTCCTAAGTGAGGCTCGTATCCCTTGATTTTGTAACATAGAGCCATGGCCACAGCACCTCTCCAGCAGGGAGAAGTGCTCAAACCTTACAATAATGGTTTAGGACATTTATGAAAGAAATTTTATGAATGTGATGTCTGAGAATGCTTTCCTGTTTGTAAGGCTCTGCAGTTCTCTTGAATTCCTTGAAATTTGCATGGTTTCACAGAAGTGGGAGGAGGTTTGATAGCCCAGATTTGGTGTAACTGGAGCAAAGAATTTCTAAGTTCCATCACATATATCCTCAAAAGGCTTTTATCAAACTCCACTGGTTTCAAGTTTTTTTCTTTTGCCATGTTTCAAGGACTCCACCTGTAGTAATGATAGTCTTGTAATGATATCGGTTGCTCATTAGTTTTCTCCATACGCACCTGATGCTCACAGTCATTCTGGGGAAACAACACATTTTTTTAAGAAGAATGCCTAGCTGTCTTGGATGCAACACACTAAATGTTCTTCTGACTAATATGTGTGATAAAACATGTTTGAGACACGTATGTACAGATGGAGTAAATGGTATTGTTTGATCAGAATGAAAGATTCCTCCCTTTTAAGTGACTGTCATGACCACTAGCCTAGAAAGTCGGGCCTTTTCTTTGTTCTATGGCCTTGTAGAGCTTGAGTGTGTTTCTACATACTGACACAGCTTCAGCAGGAAGACTGGAGAGTTGCCTCTTTCTGCTTTCTCATAAGCAAAGGGTAGCTAATAGTTGAACAGTTGAAATAGTTGTGTCCTTCAGGGAAGTAAGAGGTAGGTTTGACCACAACTGGCTGTATAAATGAGTGAACCTGGTGAGAATGGGGTAGAGGAAGTATTACCATACTGTGTTCACACTGTATAGCATAGGTGCAAGTATACTCGGGGTCCCATGTGGTGGTCAAATACATATGTAATTATTTTTGTATATGCCTTGCAGTTCAAAGCATGTGAAATAATTTTCACATTCTTTCACAGCTCAGCAGAATAGTGTTCTTATGGCCAGGTGCCAAAAGCACATGTTGTATGCCCTTGGCACTGCATTTGTGTGAAAAAAGTTTCAAGGCTTATTGAGGCTGTTTAGAGACAGCATAAGAGAGAGAGAGGAAGCTAGACCTGGTGTGGTCTCATCCATAGTGTTTAAAGGATACACTGAGTGGATCAAAGGTGTGCGTAGGAGCACATTCAGATTTTAATGCGGATAGTACTAACTGATAAATTCTGAAAGAGAACTTGAGAGAAAACCATCGTCTGTGCACTTTGGACAATCAGGGAATCAGGACTCAGGAGAAAATCAGGGAGCTAAGTTATTTGGCTGTGTAGATGCTCACTGTAGAGTCTCATGTCTTTTAGACTACAGAATGCTATGGAACGGCAAAGAACTAATTGTTCTTTTCAGATACGGCTTTTTAGTATCTTTCTTCACTGACTTTTAATGACTCATCAGTCCAGTCTTGACTTTAAAGAATTCATTAAGAAGCCTGCCTTTGATTTAAACAGGAGCTTTTCAGACCCTGTAGGACCTGAAAGTACAGCAAGGTAATAAAGCAAAATAATTATTTAGCCAAAGGATTCGGTTCCTTGACTTCATTGGGAAATGTCTGGAGAAGTGTGAAACACTGAAATGAATTTACAAGTGGGTTGCAGTTTTTTGAGATTTTAACAACAGCTCAAGGTCCAAAATTGTTGGACAAGACCATTAAGATACAACAAAGGCATTCAACAGGTGGAAGAACAAAACTTACTGCAAAAGTACCCATTGAGCAAAGTCATAATTGTGCCTTGAAATTCAGTTAGGTATGTGATTAGGGTTGCTTTTAATTAGTCATACAATTCAAAAGTGACAAAAAGCTGTTGTGTTGTTGTAAAGTTTGGTGTACCAGTTTCAAGGGCAGAACTTGGCACTAAGCACAAAGACACAGCTGTGTGCTTGCAGTTAGAAAGCACAGCTCATGCACTTTCCATTTTATGAGGTTTGCATTTTGAGCACTTTGTGAAAATAATCTTTGGTACATTTTCTTTAATAATCAAATCTTAAACTCTTACCCTTTGAAAAAACTTTGATAGGATAAGTAAGTTTAATAGGCCCAATACTTAGGTCATTTCCCTTTGAGTACTTAATAGATTTCAATCTAGACATATTTATCTCAAATAGCAGAACAATTCTGATAAATATTTCATTGCTCAATTCTTATGTCTCTAGACAGGCTAATTAGAGATTCATAAATAGATCTTTTTTCATGACAAAACAGATCAAATTAACTCCTAAGAATATCAGGTGTTTAATAGTATCAACAGACATATGAGGCCTTTTAACACAGACATAAAATATTTTAATTGAAGTAATAATATAGCCCCAGTAAATATCAGTATGATTGCTAGCTATGCTGTTGAAATTAGAATGTTCATATACATCTGTAGCACAGTTTACACTTTGCTGCTTTGTGTGCTCAGAAGTTTCCTGTCTAAATTACTGTTATATTTTTTTATAACTGTTTCAGCCCATTCAGTATTCATTAATAATTGAAAATCAGTTTGGGGAATTAATGACTGAGAAACTTGGAATCAGCTAAGAATGATTGGCCATTCCTAAAAATATTTTTTAAAATGCTTTTACGTTTTCTTTTTAAATTAAACTTTTTATGATGAATTTGGTATAGTCCTGTTCTGAGGAGGAACAAGACAAAACCATTTGACATGGCTATTTAAGCTGTTCTTCAAGCAGTAAAAAGATTCAATACTATGCCTGATAATCCCTAGCCCTATGCGAGTGGATGTAGAAGTCACTGAACAACAGGAAATTTGCTGTTGCTAAAGACAGCCTCTACATCTCTTAATCTTTAAGCTGGAATTTCAGTTGGGTGATGTTTTTTCTCCTTTGGAAATTGTGTTTTTGACATTTGCTTTTTTTTCTTCTAGTATCGAGCAACTACTCTGCCTGCATTTAAGTATTATGTGACTTGTGCCTGTCTCATATTCTTCTGCATTTTTGTTGTGCAGATTCTTGTATTGCCAAAGTAAGTGGTATCTAACATTACTCATTCCTGCGTATATTTGCTCATTAATATAAAAAATAAACTTGTATAAGTAAAAAAATTTGGAATTGTCAGATTACAGAGGTCAGTTCATGGAAATGAAATTGAACAGAGAACATTGAGGATTTCAGCCCATTTTCAAAGTCGTGCTTGTTTCTAATTTTAAATGCTGTCAGTAGCATGGTGCCAAGCATTAGTATCAATTCTTCATTCATTTGAATTTTTCTCTTTGCATTTAAAAAGGTGTGATGATGACGGGAATGAAATTCATACGTGAAAAAAAAACTTAATACAAGTTGTAAGTTTGTGCAACTAAAATTACATGTAAAATAAGTGTGACAATTGGATGTTGAAGAGGGATAAAATGGATTGCAGAATTGGGACTGTGATTAAATAAATGTATTTAACATATTACTGTGATAATACTGCTGTATTCAGCATGCAAATAGAGCAATACTATTCATAAAATGTCTCTTTTTAAAACTAATTTTAAAATATTATAATCAATTGCTGGAATAATTATTTTTATTAGAATTTATATATTATGAGCTGATTTATATTTGTGCATATAAATCAGCTAACTATCTGTGCATATTCTAGAAAGGCTGAGAAAACTGGAAGACAGTTCCAGAAAAGAATATTTTATTAGACTTCTTAAAATGGAATTTTGCTGTTGATTGTTTACATAGTGGAAAGTTGATATTTGTTTTATAGCAATTGTTTCCAAAGCCAACACTGTATATTCCCTGTGATACAGTATTTCTTCACTCATAATCTTTTCTCCTGTGCAGCGCTTTCAGGAGTAGCATTTACAACCTCAGCTGATTGATTGGTCTTCTGCTGTAGTACTTAACATTTTAATTCAAAGCCAGAAGGAACTGTTAGGTCATTATAAATTGACTTTCCATACTGCAGACTTGTTTTATAACATGTATAAAGTTTTATGGACTTCTGTTCAGATATTACAGCATTTTCATAGAATCATAGAATGGTTTAGGTTGGAAGGGACCTTAAAGATCATCTAGTTCCAACCACATTGCCATGGGCAAGGACATCTCCCACTAGACCTAGCTGCTCAAAGCCTCATCCAACCTGGCCTTGAACACTTCCTGTGATCTAATCTAAATCTACCCTCTTCCAGTTTGAAGCTATTACTTCTCGTCCTATCACTACATGCCCTTCTAAAAAGTCCCTCTCCAGATTTCTTGTAGTCCCCTTTCAGATACTGGAAGGCTGCTGAAATTTTTTTTACAAAGAGTTTCCCAGGTAGTTTCTAACATGGAGACACAAGCCGCAAAGGGACACTCTTCCAAGAATTCAGCAGTATCCTGCACATGGTTCAGTCTGACTTTAGGCATTACGGTTGCAAAATATGAAATTAAGACTCAGGACTAATTTTATTTGTCATTTTGCATAATAAGCATATTTTACAAGCTCATACTGTATTTTGATTAATACAGGAATTAATTAAGGGAAATTCGTGGTTTGTCATATACCAAAAACCAAACTGGGAATCTAACTAGTCCCTTCTAGCAGTATGATTTCTGAATCTATATTTTTGTTTTGATTTCAGTTATGAAAATGAATCTAGATTTATCACCTATTATACATGTAGTAAGATGCTCATTTTGCTATATCCTTATTATGTCTCTTAAACCAGTTGTGTAGCTCATTAAAATATATCAGATACTTGAAATTAGCGACCTCTAGAGAACTGTATTCAACGAAGGAAAGTGTCCTCCAACTTGTAAAAGGATATGCTTATATTACATGATCTCTAACATCAGAGCAAAAGATACATATGATTTATCATTTTCATTACCAAAAGGTAAATTATCTTTTGGTCCTTTTATAGGGCTGCATATTAAATTATAAAAGCAAGAGTGTAAAATTGGATATTACCAACATGAATGAGATTCAGCTTCAAGGGGGTCTGTGAATTAATTTAAGATATGCAAAAATGGAAGACAGAAAGACAAGGTATTAGACAGACATATGCATCTTTGTTGGAAAACTGGGGCCATTGCAAATAAATAAAAAAAAAGTTGAAAAATCACCAGTGTATGTAGTCATCACAAATGTAGCTTAAATCAAACATATTCCGGTGCTACCGATGTTATTTTCTTCCAGCAAAAACTAACTAAATAAAAATTAAATAAATCATAGTTTAGTCTAAAATTCTATCTAGCCTTTCTGTTTTCTTCCAAAAATCCTACAGAATTTTTAAATGGTGATCTAATGAAGACAGGGAGATAAACTGCATCTGTCATTGGGTTTTATTGATTTACAATTCCATTAATCTGGTTTTGCAGCAGTGTATTATTGCTGATTTCTGCGCAGGCACAACACCTGCTGCTTTAAAGTAGATCTGGAGATATTTGATGGTGAGTAACATCCAAGCAAGTTGCAAGTAATATCTCCAAGATCACAAGACATTTATTTCAAGGCTGAAAGAATTTATTAACATTTTAATTTTTCCAGGGTTAATAAACTGATGTGGTGTTTACATGGTAAACATTACACGATGTGGTAAATATAAATTTAATCAAGTCAACAATATCTTGGGGTGAAATGTATCACGAGGAGTAGATCTTTATTGTGACATTAAAATGACAGCAAATCTTGATCCTTACATTTCCTCTGTAGCATTCTTGGTTTACCAAGTGACAGAAGTATCTCTAGTAATTCACAACAACCCAACATTCTTTATTTAGAGAAATGGTCAACTAACATGGAATTGGTCGTGTGGTTTTTTGAAATGTAAACTGGTGAACTGATGAAAGTGTGTTCCTTTTGAACAGGAGTTACTTCTTGTGCTATTCAAGTAAGGGATTTTTTGGGGGCTGCATTTAAGATTCTTCCCAAGTCTTTGCTCTCTGAGGCTGCTATGTTCAAGAAATTGTGTCCTTTTGTCCTGAGTCATGCCAAACTAACAATCATCTCATTGGTGGAAGATGGTTAGGAGGCCTTAACATAGTATTCCAGTCAGGCACAGCTGAATTTCTTTATAGAAAGGGTAGTTCTTAAAAACTTTGTCTGAAAGCAGGCGTGTAAAATATAAGACAGTATAAACAAAAGAAAACCACCATTACTAGCTATTTTTCTGTTGTGTCTGATTTTAAAAAAATCCTCAAGTGCAGTTAAAATACTCAAATGATTTTTTCTTAACACTGAAGCTGCCATACAGTTAGTCTACATGGCCATTGAATCCATCGATGGCTTAGGGAATACATCAGTCAAATTAAGAAAGAAATAGCTACTATCAGATACCAAAAAAGTCTGAATTCAGTATTGCCTTGTATAATTGATATTTGTAATTGCTTCATTATGATTTTATCACCTCAAGAGAATTTGCAATCAAATAGTTCAAAACTTGAATGTTAGTTACCTGGCAAGCTAAGGAAATTCTCTACGTCCCATTAAGGGACATGTGGCATAAGTCATATATTTTCCTAAAAGTTACAAAAGCACGGAAATAATACATTCTCTTCTCCATTTATCATATCTTTATCTTCATAATAAATTTTTATTTGTCAGTTAAAATGTTACCAACAAGACATAAGTATGTATAAATACAATTTTTTTCCAATCTCATACCACCTGATAAAAATTAATTATTCAAAACAGATATTTAGTGATGAAACCAGAAAAATATGAGGATAGCCAAGATCATAAATTATTTAGACTTGGAAATATCTGAAGCCTGAGAAGTTCTCATATTGTTTCATCAATTTTAAACTCTGTCCCTCTCTTGGTTATTGCCAAGAGTTGTCCTGTCAGGGTTCCTGGTGGGGCACCATAGCAGAGAGCAGACCTTTCAGAAATTAAGACATTTCTTGAAGCGTAGGAAGAGGCAGGTAAAACGTTAGCTGGCTTATGGGATCCCATTTTGACAAAATGGTTTGCCCAAATCTGTCAATGCAATGCATCTGGTGACCTGTGGAGTGCGTTTGATGACTCTACACAATAAAGGCGAAGTTAGTTTACTGTGAAGACCTGTACTATTTTTGTAATGTCCCAGTGACAAAAAGTAAATGCATGTTATGGTCTTCCTATGGTTGTTGCCTCAAATGAGGCTTGTTTATGGTGGCACTTAATTTTTAGTATTTTGCTTCCCATTATAGCATTTTCAGCCCACCTCTTTCCTTCTAGGAGCAGCATGAAACTATTTCGGCTTAGTCTAACTGAAAGACAAGCCCTGTTGTTCGCAGTAAAGAAGGGGGTGTGGGGAGCAAAAATCCTACAACTTTTTTTCTCTGTATTCACCACTCGAAACTGGATTCTAAGATAGCACTTTTCCTTTTCCTTATCCTGAGTCCTTTTCTCTTTGTCCCGATAATCAGAATCTTGTTCACCTTGCTATGTAATTCTTTTTCATGTGCCACCCCAATAACATCATTGATCATGTAAAACAGCTACAAAGACCTTTTGTTCTTGCCTGTTGCCTGCATGATTAAGTACTCCTCGCATAAGCTCTCCTTATGCCATGTTAATTTTATTTCCCTTGCTCTCCAGTTTCTCTCGCAAACATCTGCATTTTTTCTTTTACAAGGACGCACTCCAAATTTGACTCATAAGGCTATTCTTGTGCTGAATCATTTCTTAAGGTGTACAGACTCCTTTTTTGTATCCCTCATATCAGAGAAAGAATAGCAATAGTTTGAAATGCAGGTATGGTTACTTGAATCTTACTGAAGGACATATGTGATTGGAAGTGTTTATGCATATATAAAAAAATAAGCCTGTTAATTATATTCCTTTTCTTCCATCTCTTCTGTTGCTTACTAGATTTTAAATTCCTGAGTAGACTGTAGTTTTACATATGCTGACATATACCTTACTGTCTCAGTCTTGATGAGAAATTCTTGAAAAACATGTATTCATAAGCAATAATGATTTTCAAATAACTTCTAAAAGAAACATTATTTCAAGATTAATATATGTTGTGAATTGCCAGTTGTTTGTTTTTCATCTGCTGTTCACATCGACCCAAATTCTGATGAATACTTAGCATATAAGAGGTTCTCTGAATGATTGGCAGGGAAGCTCATAAATTATTCTCCAAAATGCTTTTAATGGCAGCAGTATGGCATCAAATTGGTTTGTGAAGTTAATGCTTTTTCATTCGTTCCTGAAAATAGCTTCTATGACACTGTTGTTGAAACAGATCAAAATGTTTTCCAATATTTGTATGTAATCTAAGGAAATTGATCCATAGAGTTCTACTAAATTTTTAGTATTTTAGTTTCTAAAATGTATATATTTGAATTCAGATGGCATCTCTAAAGAAGAGAGATGTATGCTTTTATTAATAATGTATTTTAATAAATCTGAATCATCCATTTATGGAGGAGCTAACTTAACATGTAACATTTATTATGGTTTTGTGGAAAAAGCAAGGGATATAAAACTTATTTCTAAAATGTCATGCCAATATTTCCAGCATATGAGGTCTGATAAAATAAGATATTTGCTGGTGCTCAAAGAATCTGAGAGATATTTTTTTTTAAAATTCTGTAAAAATGTCAAATCTGTGGTTAAAACTGAAAGCAGACGCTCAGGTGAGGGACTTCATGACAGCATCTAGCTCCCTTGCTTAAACAAGTCAGTTGGTCCAGAGCTTCAGATCCCCTTTTGGCATTCATTAAACATAATTAGGCCCCACTGTATCTTTCCCTAGGCACCCATGCTAAGTAGCTCTCATATGGTGCCCGATGGAGCAATTACGCTCCACTGTGGTATTCATATGGAGGGATTTCCACATTTACAGAATGAACGTATGCACGGATTGTTTCTGCATCCCTGTTTCTGTTTACTGAGTACCCAGTGATGCTATTTTGGCTAGACTTTCCTATTTATAATGTACAAGAAAAGGATGAGCTAGAACGCTGAATAAGGATGATTTCAGGAAGAGTATAGATTACTCAATTTTTTTTCATTTAAAGTCTGTTGTTGTTTTTTTCTTTTCTTCATGGTGTTTAGTCTTCCTTCCTATCCTTTCCTCTGATACTCCAGAATCTACTGGCCAGCCAGTCAAATTTGATCTAAAATAGAATTTTCAGAAGCGTTGAATCCCTATTTATTAATGAAATAGAAGTCCCTATATTAGGGCCCATGCTGACTGAGAGACCGCAGCATCACAGATATCACAGGTTCTAGCTGCAAGACACTGAAAACAGAACAGCACTGTCCCATGCTATTGTTTTTCGTACCTTGGCAGGGGAATGTACACCACCAAGAAGTTTATTTTGTATATCTATTAGCCTCTTAAATTATATAATTGACAGCATAAAAATAAAGTAATAAGGAACTCCTTTAATACAGGCTTTCTAAAGTAAAAACAAAAAACCCCAAAACATTGCTGCTGTTAATGCACTCTGTCATTTAAATTATCTGTGTGGAAATCACTGTCTTCTTATGGTAATAGTTTGGAAAAGTGAGAGGTAAAGCCAGTTCCAGCATTCCTGAAGTGAGAAAATGACAGGAAAAAGGCCTGTCATTCTGGTAAGGTTTGGAACTGTTTTTCCATGGTGTTGATGTTTGGAAGTTGCAGCTTGCACATGGTAATTTTTCATATCATCAGTATTATACATAAAGAAAGGTCATGCTAAAAATGTGTAACAGAGAAATTAATACATGTTTTCTTATTTCTTGTAGAACATCTATTCTTGGAATTTCATTTGGGGCTGCATTTCTCTTGCTTTCCTTCATTTTGTTTATCTGCTTTGCTGGACAGCTTTTGGTAGGTATTCAAGGAAATGTAATCCAGTAGTTAATGGTTTCTTTTAAATAACATGTTCTGATTTTGCCAAGTCACTCTGCCTTTTCAGACTACCAGTTAAATGAGAAAGGCTTGCACGCTCAGGCTTCTGAGGACATTGTTTTGTCCATATTAACGTATTATAAAATGTCCTCATTTGTCTGAAAAACAGAAAATGCCAGTGCAGTGGCTGTCTGTACCTACACTGGTACTCTCTTTGCCCCATGTGAAACTGGATCCTCTGAGAGGTTTTCATTGTCATTTGACTGATTGTCTTTTCAAAATTTTTGCTATTGTGCTTACAGGTCACTCATGAGTGCGTTAATTTAGGGGACTGTGTATTTGTTTAAGTATTGTATAAGACCATTTTCTGAGTTTAGAGAATATTTCATGATAACAATTTAATTTGATATATACATTTTATAGTAAAATTCTAATTTTGTCATTGAGTAGTCCAAGTGTTGGTGTAATGCCTATTAGTGTATCCAATAATATGCTGAATTTGAGAATTTCATTTAATTCAAGATTTGAGTAAACCTTTCAGTATTTCACAATGTAGTTAACAAGTATTATTGTCCTCCTTTCAGTCATTCTCAAATAGTTCCAAGATATGACTCCACCTAGAATAAGGTATTTCAGGATTTGTAAGAAAGTGAATGCAATTTGAATTTGGCAGGTAATCTAGAATAAAACTATCTGTGTACTTGTCACTTAATCCCCACTTCTCCTTCTCTATCTTTGCAATTTTCCACAAGCTCCCATTGAGAAAGCTGAGACAAAGATCTTCTATAAAAAAGCAAAACATGCACATGGGAAAGACAATTACATCACTATGCAGTAAAACAGTAAGGAAAGGTGGCCTGGCAGTTGAAGCAAGAAAGGGAGAAAGCGGCATTTTATAATTTCTCCCTCTTCCCTTGTGAGGCTTGTAATTAACCAGGACATGTTTTTAAGAAAATGTAATTAATCTGCATTTCAGTTGTCTTTCCAATAAGGTAGGGAAGCTGCCAGTGCTCAGGAATTAATCTGAGATATAATGCAACAGTATTTTTAAATATTTTAAATCCTTGGAGTGCGGTTCTAACAGCACTTCTACTTAACAGCAAAAATTAGTTCTTATGTAATGCCATGCTTGATTGCTGTTTTTTACTGACATAAGATGGAGTCAGAGTACTGCTGCTGAATAAGCAAATTTAAAAAAAAAAAAACATCCTTCAAGGAAAAGCCAGCCTTTTTCCTGTAGGAAAAAGAGGAGCCAATGAAATGGTATCAAGAAGTGTTGGGACATACACTTTCCTGGGGCTTTTATTTATAATGTAGCTTAGGAAGAATACAAACATATTTTTCTGCATTTAAAGGGATGGCTAAGCAAGTGTCCCAAGTCAGAGCTGAGGACTCATGCCATTTGAATAGTATCTAACGCCTACTTTCAGTGCTGTTTTTCCTGTGTCTTGTATGTACTGTAAATAATTCCCAGAAATAGACATTACTGCATTTCTGTTGACTTGTGAGATGTCATGTTCTAACCTAAATTGCTTGAAAAGGAGCTATTTATGTCTGTCTTTATGAGTTCAGCTGTTCTAATGCAGAAGCTATGCTGCAAAGAAGGCTTTCAGCAAGTAAGTTATGACCATAGTTGATGCAGCGCTGTCTTTCCTTCATGAGCATGGATGTAGTTCTGTAAGGTGATGGATGAGCGGCAGCTAACAAAAGAGGCAGTAGGTTTATCTTTCCCCTGTCCTGTCCCTAAGGTTTCTTCCGTCATGTCAAAATCCAAGTATTGTTTTGCAGCTTTAGCCACAGTGACCCCCTATGTTGTGTTTCAGTAGCATATGCATTGTAGTATCTGACCCAGAACTGTAAATGCTTGCTTTCTAGAAGAAAAAGTCTGAAATTCCCACGTGAACATGTATAAATATCTGAGTTTTAACACTATAGCATCAGCGTTAACAGAAATCAAGCTTTATTGTCCTAATCCCAATTGGGTTTGGGTTTGGTGTTTTTTGGTTTGGGTTGGGGTTTTTTTGCCAGCGTGGGTTTTTCCCACCTCTTTTTCTAAAGGGGTACATTTTGGATTCTTTTGCAGAATGCATGTAGTAACTGTGGATGTGCTTGTGCACGTAATTGCAGACTTTAAAATAATTAAGTATCTCTCTTCTAAAAATGCATAAAAAAGAAGATAATTTTTTGGGCCTGACTGACCCTGACAGATGAACTGTGGTGGGTTAGCCTTGGCTATGGGCCAGACACCCACCCAGCTGCTCACTCACTCTACCCTCCTCAGCGGGATGGGGGAGGAAAATAGGATGAGAAGGCTCGTGGGTTGAGATAAAAGCAGGGAGATCACTTACCAATTACTGCCATAGACAAAGCAGACTCAACTTGGGGAAAGTTAATTTAATTTATTGCCAATTAAACTAGATTTGGGTGGTAAGAAACAAAAACAAACGTTAAAGCCATGCCATTCCTCTCCCCTCTCCCAGACTCAGCTTCACTCCTTCACTCTGGACTCCTTTACCTCCCCTCAGGCAGCACAAGTCGGGCGGAGGGTGGTCAGTACATAAATGTTTCTCTCTGCTGCTCCTTCCCTTCACACTTTTGCCCTGCTCCAGCATGCGGTCTCCACAAGCCACAATTCCTTCAGGAACATCCACCTGCTCCAGCACAGGTCCTCCGTGGGCTGCAGTGTGGACGTCTGCTCCAGGATGGAGCACCTCCTCCTCCTTCTTCTTCTCCAAACTTGGTGTTCCCTCTGCTGCTTCTCGCTCTTTTTGTTCCCTCCTCCTCTCTCGGCCCAGGATTTTCTGCCCTTTCTGACCCAGGCTTTCCCTGCGGCGCCCGCCCGTGGCTGCAGGGCTCAGCTGTGCCCTGCGGTGGGGCCCTTGGAGCCGGCTGGAACCGGCTGTGGCCGGCACGGGGCAGCCCCGGCTGCGCCACACAGGAGCCCGTCGGGCAGGCCCCACCACCAACCTGGGCATCTGCACCCCCTACATAAACTTGCAGTAGTAGTCAAATATTTGCGTGGTTGTTATGAGATTTATAGAATAGGACCTCTAGTGTGGCAAAGACAGCAAAATCCAAGCCCAAGCTGGGACTCCTGGCTGTCGCTGCGTGACTCAATACTTTGCCCATCTCAGTGCTTCGGCACTTTGCCCTCTCAGTCTCCACCAACTGTAAATGGCTGTCACCGCCGCAGAGTGAGTCGTGCAAAAAACAACTTTGAACGAGTTTCTCTGTATGATTTTCATTTCATTGGTAAATGGAAAAAAAAACAACAAACAAAAAAACAACATCCAGACTGTAATGCTAAAATTACTAGCTCTGACAGAATTTAATTACAATATTGTAAGAAGAGATTGATGCTCACTCTTTCGCTCTGAGTTTATTATTAGTTGATTTAGTGTTCGGCAGCACTGCAGCGCGATCCAACTCAATCTGTTGTGGAGTGGTGATATCAGCCATTAAATAAGAATAGGAATGTTTCCACCAAACGGTGTGGCAGAGCGGTAGCACAAATAAGGAGGCCGCAGACTCCCAGAGCTGCCTTTGCGGCCTGTCCTGGGCAAACAGGCCGAGGGCAGGGAGGCCTGACAGTTCTCAAAGAAACCGTCATTTGCCCGTAGGCATTCAGCCTCCATCAGTCCTAGCTAAAACTGGCATATGTCCTGAAACTTGAAACGGATCTATATCTTTTATATTCTAATTGCTTCTTTGTGGCTGTGCATTTTTTTTAATTTTTTTTTTTTAGTTTTTTATATACTCACAGTATTCAGAGTTAAAGCTTAAGATTATGAGTATTTTTGGTCTTAAAGATCCTTTTTGGCTTATACTTTCATATTTTAAATGTAGGCTATTCTTTTTTATTAATTTTGAATATTTGCTTTGCATTTTCCTTGAGAGGTTTACTTCCCAAATTACATGCAGATAGGGGACAGTGATCGTCCTTTAGCTCGTATATTTTCTGTGTCTCTTCTGTTTATCTTCTTGAAGTATAGATGAGTTCATAGAATGACTGTGAAAAGCCTCAGACCTGGTAACTGTTAGATGTGTTTTACCTCCTGATGTGAATGAAAAGAAGCAGAGATCTGGTTACCTAAATGATACATTGGAAAATGTAATGGAATCAATAGAAAAAAATAAAGTAAGCAAGTAAATGAAAGATCTCTGTGGTAGCTGAGGTAGCCAGCCAAAGAAGTATTAGTCTCAAGCAGATGTTCGTTGTGCATTGATTCAAATACTGTCT
The DNA here is from genome assembly GCA_008921705.1 of Burhinus oedicnemus. Taxonomy (NCBI): domain Eukaryota; kingdom Metazoa; phylum Chordata; class Aves; order Charadriiformes; family Burhinidae; genus Burhinus; species Burhinus oedicnemus. Next base: position 1,811,031 of record VFFE01007197.1, read on the forward strand.
CAAAAATTTCTTTGCATTACCTGCGACATGCATGCACTTAATTGATACCACATACTCTTTGTGCCAGTTATTTTCCATTAATAGGGCTTTTTGTTGCATATATTTATACCTTGCAAACCTATTTAGCTACTTCAACTAACAAGGATGATTAGAAGTAAAAACATTTCTTTCCTGTCATCTCATCTGAACACATTTATAGTCTCTCTTAAATACCCAACTAAACCATGGAATTAGCAGAACACGATACCAACAAAACAACTGTCAGACCATAACTGGCTCCACAGTTGAGAAAGATGCTCTGATTTGAGGTCACCAGAGCATCTATCAAAGTGCAGCCAGTATGTGAGCAGTCCTGTCCCTGCTAGAAGACAGCATGTTATTTATTAGTTGCATTACACCATGCCGCTGTATAAAGGGTGATATACAATTTTTACCTTTGTTTGCAGGGGTTTGTATCTTACTCTAAAGCAATTGGCATTGTTACTTAACAGTCAGAAAGACTGTGTACACTTAAGATACTTAAAAGCTCTGCAAAGACAGGAATATCAGCACCAGCACTACTTCGAAATTATTTTCAAATTGGAATTTTACCTCTGATATGAGTGCCTCTCAATGCAGATATGAATGAAAGATTGAGGCCCTTTAGTTTCTTCAGTAGTAAGTCTTTGCTTGTAAATTAAGATTAAAACAGGAATGGGGGTAGGCAGGCAGAACGCAGAGAGGCACTTTGACACCTACAGCAGGGTCCACAAAGGAGGCTCATCAAACCCAAAAGTCATTCTGATGAGTCTCTAGCACAGGAACTGCAACAGCAAATCCATCATCACTAAGTTAGGTACTATGTTCAGACTTCAGGAACTGTTAGAAATGTACTGATTTCACTAACAAAAATCCTTCTTACTCCTTCTTGAGTTATATGTTTATGAGGACATGTTATGTGATAGTGACCAACTGAAGAAGGTGCCTAGCCTGGTGAAAACCACGAGTTTCTTATGTCTATAAGTTCTCCTTTAACATTTTTTGATGAGTGAGACTATCTTGAATTTTTTTAAAATCCGGCAATGCTGCCTTTTAGTGTCGTTGCCCAAGATGAGATTGTAAGTTACCTCCAAATAAAGAGATATCTGAGTGTGCTTCCTAATACCAAGAGTCCAGTATGCAAAGAATTTCCCCTACAGTTAATTAATAAGAAGGACAAAAGCAGAGAGCATCCAGATTGTTTTGAAAGTTCTTTTACATGTGTTACCTGAGAGGTGATATCCATGATGTGTAAGTACCACAGTATGGTCACAGATCAGGGCTTCTGTTGTGTGAGGCAGTTTTTAGGTGGCAGTGTCTTACGTGGAGATTAAGACTTGGTCAACGTAGAATGTAGCATTCAGAACTTCTAGTTCAGTGCTCTGAGCACTGTCTTTAAAAAGTCATTCAAGTTTGCACTTTCTCAAAACCAGTGGATCTTTAAATATTTCATGTGAAATAGAAAAACTTTGATGGGAGAGACTGAGAACGTCTTACCTTAAAATAGCATATAACACAGCAACTGTACATTTTCTTGAATGAGGAAAGCAGCACAGGAAGTACCAGGACTGAAACCTGAGCGCCTAAAGTCATATTTATATGGCTTGCTGCCATGTTCTTTCCTTTGAATGAGACAGTTGAAGCGAACCACATGGCCATTTTAATGTGACCCTTTGTGAAGGATAATAAATACTGCAAAGTATGGTGAAATTAAAAATGTGATACTGACTTTAGTTTTTCCTATTACTTCTTTATTCAGGATTCTAGCTTTTGTCAAACCAGTTGTATCCAATATAAGTTGAGTAGAGTCTTCACCTGGATGCATTCTGTATGATTCAAAATGCCTGGCTTAGATTTACAAGTGCCATCATGGAGTTCAAAAGCTTGATGTTACAGTACTCATTTTAGAAGTACTTTGGGCCTTTTTATCAACAATAGGACCATTAGAAAGTACATAAAGTATAAGCCTTTGTCTCTATACAAAAATCACCCTTCTCCAAGCTTAGGTCAGCTTAAGTCAGACAGTTCTTTGAATTTGAACTTTGGTGTCTTCTTCAAGTCTGAGTGAAAATAAGCATGTGAAAAAAATCTGAATTTGGGGGCTTTTTGTTTCTCTTGATTTCATTCTTTGTAACATCAGTATTAGTAAAATATTAAGTTGTATTTGAATGCAAAATGAAAAGAACAATAATAGAACTATAGAAAATGTGATTCACTGGCTTTCTGTAAATAAGAGGTCTTCAGTCAAGATGTTCCAACCTCTGCTAGCATGTGAAGAAGTGTGACAGCTCTTGCAACACTGTCTTTCATCTAGAACGTAGCTGTCACAATTAATTCTCGCACCAGTTCCTTGATCTCACTCAGAAAGACAGCATTCATTTTGTTAAATGCTGAAGTAGGTTTTTGTGTGTGGAAAGACAACACAGGATACATTTTAATAACCTGAATATTCAAAATAAGTTATTACTCACTATCATGCTGAGCTGTCATATCAGATTTAACATGTTCAGATGAAAAGGTAATACATTAGTCACCTTTCATACTACAAATACCTATTATTTCTAGTTGGTAAATGATAAACACTGAACCATATTCTGCCAGCTCCGCTTAGAATAAACACAGAAGCTAATGCTACCGAGATCTGATGTCTTACCCTTCTTGCATGCTTTCTAGAAATGATTACTTTCTTCCTTTCATGTCATTCTCCATTTTCGTAAGAAAATTGCAAATGAGACATAACATTTACAAGAAAAAGTGTTTGATGTCAGCTAATGAATCAGCAAAATAAACCTGCATAGTTCTGCCAGTGCTATTAAGAGTCTGAATTTGATGATTCCCCCACCACTCCAGTTCTGCTTCCAGGAGTTCCCTAAATTTTCATCAGTACTGAACTGCTGCAGTTGTACTATATATGGACTGGATTTAGACTGCTCAAAAGCGAACTGAAGTTCAGCAAACCTGTTAATTCACATAGAGAATTACTGATCTACAGTGTATTCCTTCACGTTTTCCAAGGAATTTCTACCCAATTGTTTAAAGATTTTTAGTGTGAATCAGGGTTTTCTCACAAATTTTCCTTTCAGGAGCCTCATTGGCTTGGCCTATGTAAGCTGCTCTCTCTGCTATTAGAGAGAGCTGTCATCTGTTTAACAAACCAGGTGGGCATGACAGATGTACCAAATAAACAGTGGTCCTTCCCCTCCAGAACTCAGAGCTGTGCATTAAACAGCCTGTCAAGAAATGCATCACTGAGTTCTGGTGTGCTTCTGTTTTACAAGTGGAAATAACTAGCTACAACTTCATTTTTGAAGTTGCAGTCTAACAACACTCACATTTTTCTTCAGGTCAGAGCCAGCAATATCTGTAATTTTAGCAACAGAAGCTGGAAGAATAGAATCTCTTTATTGATTAGTGACACTGGCTGAATGATATACTGTTTCCTGAAATTTATTTTATTCTTCAGAACTTGTCTTAGTGATAAACTTGCTCAGATAACATAATTATTTTTTTTAAATGGAAGCAGAAAAATATCTTTTTAAAGAAATGTAGTAAATTAGTCCAATTAGTTCCTGCTTGCTAAAATACATTAGCAAAGTCAGGTGATATTGATCAAAAACCTTTTAAACAAAGGAAATTTAGAATTACTGCAAGGAATTTTGGTACAGAAGTTACGTAAGTCTGTTCAAAAGTGTACAGGTACTTGGAAAGCAATAAAGCAGTCCTCAGCTATAAATGCAGTTCTCAGCATGGGCATTGCTAAGTAATCTCAGCAATTCTGTACTGTAATTTTTTTCAATGATTACTTTCAAAAAATGAAGTAAGTTCAAATGTAACAATTGGAAGTGTTGATGTTAAAGTATAAAACTTTGAGAAGTCTCCATCATTTGACACCAACATTTGAGTATTTAGATATTAGGATTCAAGGGAGATTTTCTGTGTGAAACAATTTTATCTTCAGAGCTGGCATAAGTTGTTTGTTTGTGCAGAGGAAACCATCAATTTACATTGCTTAGGACTAGAAAGACATGAAAGCATCTTTTTTATGATGTTGTTTTGCACCTGTTATTGAGCCATGTTTTTTAAAGTTCTGAAATTGAAAATGCTAGAGCTTGTTGGATCCAGTAGAGTTCAAGAGCGAGAGGAGCGCTCCTTCCTGATCCACTGGAGCCTAATTTGATGGAATTAAAGACCCAAGGGTTCCTCCTGTCCCACTCCCATCGATGGGAGGCTGTCAGTACCATGTCCCGGGTACAACCAGTAGTGTGACTGAGCACATATTCCCGATAGGCACACAGGCGTATACTGTATACACAGGGCAACCACACAGAGAGAGCAACTCTTTTACCAGCACCCACGTAAAGCAAGCAGCAGTCATGTAAATATGAAAAACACTGATGGTCTAGTTCCTCCTTTCTGGCTGATCAGGACTGACATTTGCTAGTGGAATATACGCGCACCCTAACTGTCCTCATCCACAGGTGCACTCGCGTTTGTGGGTCACTCAGTATGGAATTCAAGTCAATACAATATCCATGCCCAGCCTCTGCCCCCCTTAAGCAGTGACTGGCTCAAACCTTGGGTCTCTCCAAATGCAGATCTCGTACTTACCAGCCAGTCCAGCTTGAAGTATCCTAATGGTTACACACACACTCCCACACACACCCTATGGGTCTCTCCAGGGACTGATCTGAGACACTTCAGTTGCAGGCACCCAGGCCCTCGGTTGCCTCAGATGTGCAATCTCTCTCTCCAGTGGCTGGCGCCTGTCCTGTGCTACTTGCCATCTAGTCCAGCATGATGTTTGCTAGCATTTGCACACATGCAGGCTCAGAATAAGGACTGCGCTTAGAAGATGGTTAGAGATAGGATTTAATAAGACTATGCAATAGACTCATTTAGACAAGTGTTTACGTGCAGCCATTTCCTTTCATCTTCTCTCTTCTCCATTTACATACGCTCATTCCTCCCTGATCCACATTTGTCCCATCCCCTAAACATCCTCTAAGTTTTCCATATACCCACAATGCCCTTAAAATATGCCATGATATTTTACACAATCCAAAGTCTCTCTGCTCCACTGCAAAATTATCTGCCCCATACCATATCCTGGTAGGTAGTAATTGCCTTTAATCTTCAGGGCATTCTGGAAAGGGAGTTTTTTTCATTGAGGCTCTTGGTAGGTTTCCCATCAGAAACTGTGGCTGAAACATTCTCCTTTGATGGTCTTAGGAGCAGCAGATTCAGTGGCTTCTGTTCTTCACTGATTAGGTTACTTTGGTTCCACCATCGATCATTGTCCTTTTGATCATCTTTGTGTCTAATTTGATTAGCCTCTAGTCAGATAACCTAAAAACAGTAAAATTCATAATAAAATGTATCTTGTTTAGGCCAGATAATTTATTTTCATCATTAGCTTCTTTTCTTGGAATTTCTTATCCTAAAGACTTTCCTTGAACAGTATATCTCCCTGTAACATAATTCAGAATGGAAAACATGATTCACTGCTTTATCTATATCATTTCTTACTCACTTTATATTCCTTATACTTTCTCAGTGTTTCTGCTTAGTTTTGTCCCTAATCCAACTTAAACTATTCCAGCTACTTCCAAGAAAATCACAGAACAATGTTGGTGCAGTTGTAGTAAAGCTCCAGGTGTGCTATAACAAAGGCAAAGTGTAATTTAAGGCATGATTCCATGACTTTTTTAATTGGCTATAAATCCATGCTCCTTGACTCATTAGGTTTTAGGCAGACTACACAGATAACTGAATGATTCATTTTCACACGGATCCATTCCCTGCATTCAGTTGAACACTCCTCTTCAGTAGCAACAGCAGCAATCTAGGCTTTGTGCTTCTTATTTTATTAAAGTGGGAAGGATGACAAAACTTTTCTAACATGTACATATGGATTCAAATTATCTTGAAATATCTATATCTTGATAGTTAGGGGTGGAGAACAAGGTTTGGAAGTTCAAAAAGGCATTTGAGCAGGAGTTTCTTGCTCAAAAACGCAGGTCCCTTGAGTTTATGTGTTGTTTTTTTTAATATGGGAGAGGAGTAATGTGTATTTTTTCCCATTTCTTTGTCCATGCTTGAGATTCCGATTATTGTTTTGACCTTCCTGAAACTGATGTCATTCACTCAGAATCTGTCCAATCCAGTATGCAAAACTCCCTGTCATAAAAGGAAATAAGGTATAAAAAAGTTCTAGGTATACAGAGGACTTGTCCAAATAGTGTGTAATTAGGAGGGAAATAGTGATGTGCAGTATGACAAAGACCTTCATGTAAATTACATGGCATGTATTGGGTAACTTAGTGTGATGTGCCATAGCTATTGAATCTGAACTAATAGTTGTGCTGTAAATTAAGTCCTATATTTGGTAGCTTTTAGTGGTTGAGTTCTCATTTCAGAGCCTTCCTGTGCTTGCATCTCTTCTGATTGCTGTGGATGGGGTGAAAACAGTATGTAAAGTGGTCTCTGATAATATTAAGTAAATAAAGAAAACAAGTTGATAAAAAATGAACACTTCTGTGGGACTGTCATGTTCCTTAACTTTTCATTGTCTTTTTTAGAGGTTTCAGTTTAGTTGAATTTGACATTTTGAAAGGGCACAAGATGCATCTAGGCAACATTACGTCCTCATCGCTAAAGTTTTGGGAATATGAATATTTATTGGATGTGCCACAAATTGTTGTTTATTCTGTGTAAGCATCTTGTGCCTCTAGGCACTCTGCCTGTATGAATGGAGGCTACTGCAATGTGTTCTTGGAAGCAGGTTAAATGAGTCAGAGTTTTTTATTGTTAATTTTTGCCACTATATAAAAAGAATTTTCTATTCACTAAATAGTCTTTGTGTCAAATTGTTGTCCGATTGTTGCATGAAATGCTTATTTGCTTTCTAGATAGTTTTAGGGAAGGTTGATTTGCTTTACTGAGTTACCTTTCACTTAAAATGAATTATCAAACAAATGAAAGAAAAACACAGAAACACCGCTATTTTGTAGACTGCCAGGGATATATCTATGTATACAGCCTTTATCCTGCATGAGGAGACCTCTGTCTCTCTGTCAAAGACTGTGCAGTCATTATTTATATTTTGCAGTTTCCAGTGGCTGCTAAATCTTGCTCTTTCAATTGAGGCAGGGGAAGTCAGTTTGTTTGCTTGCTTTTTACAGATATTATAGATAATCACACTGCTGTTAACTCTGTATTTGCTTTTATTAGTAATATATATTGAATGTTTAATAAGGTACTTGCAAATTATAACTATTTAACAGAATTGATATTATGGCAGATATTTTAACTAAATTTGCATTTATTTTTATGTATAATCATGATCTGTAACTCTTATGAGAATGTAATAGTTGAATTCTTCTGTACAATGTTTCAAGCTTAATGCTGCCCTCAATCTTAAGCCTCCTTAATTCTACCCTTGTTTACAGTAAAAATACTAAAGCTATTTTTGTTTTCTCTTTTTAAACTCTTTGCACTTAGCAATGCAGCAAGAAAGCATCAGCTTCATTGTTGTGGATACTGAAATCATCTGGACTAATTGCAAACCGTCCTTGGCCACGGATCACTCTTACATTGACAACCACTGCTATAATATTAACTATGGCTGTATTCAACATGGTAAGGGGAAAAGGGGTCATTTTTCTCGTTTTTTTGTTCTTTTAAGATCTTTTTTTGTTGTTGTTCAGTATTTGTTTAGATGTTGAATTTACGGCCCGTGGCTATGCCAGGAACCTACATGATAATGATTGCCAGAGACAGAAATGTAAAGGAGAGCAACAGAAAGCATACTGTATAATGGGGACCTCTGCAAACAGGATGCTCAGCAAGAGTTTAGATCTTGGCTAAGTTTATTAATGAAAAATGTCATTTATAAGGAATAGAAGATAGTTAAATCCCAGGTGTGAATTGTTCAAATCCCTTGCTTATCTATGCGTTGCTTGGAAAAACAAGAGTATTGCTCAAAGAATGAAGTATCTCCTCACAGGATGTATGGAAGACTTTGTGTGAAACAAACTAAGCTTTATTCAGATTTGTGATGCTCCTCTGCTCATCACAAAAATATTGTAATATATACATGTCGTGGTTTGGGCCAGATTGGCCCAATCCGATGGAACGACAGATGCTCTCTCTCTCTCCTGCTCCGCTCAGGAGACAGGAAAGAGAGGGGAAAGAAAAGAGAGAAAAAGAGAGACTTAAGTGTTTAGTAGGAAATGAAATATACAAAGCCGTATCAAGCTCCCAGGATGACAGTCACGTCACCAGCAGGCTCAAGGGAAGTCCCAGACTGGACTCAGTGACGGACAGGAACTGGATTCCGGATCTGGAGTCAGGATCAGGATCAGGATCAGGATCAAAGGTAGATGCAGAGACCGAGTCCTCCCAGGACGCCGGCCATTGAAGAAAAAGAGGCTGACCCTTTGATCCCTCAGCTTATATACT